>VZTR01033180.1:0-30067 GCA_013400775.1 Chaetops frenatus | reverse complement strand
CGCCGCGGGAGGAGGCAGCGGCGGGCGCTGCCGCTCGGCCTCGGCGCCGGGGTGGCTCCCGAGCCGCCCGCCCTGCGCCGGGAGAGGGAAGCAAGGAGGGAAGGAAGCCGCTCCCTCCGAGGTGGGGGCGCAGGCTGCGGGCAGTGCCCCGCTGGCAGCCGGGGTATGGCTGCGGGAACCCCGCTGCAGGAGCCGGGTGAGCGGGGAAGGCTCTCGGCGGGGAAGGGAGGATTGGGGGTTCCCGGAGCGGGGCTGGCGGCCGAGCAGCCCCAGCCTTGGAGGTGCCCGCAGGTCCGAGAGGAATCGTGGAAAGCTGGCGGTGGCACCCCCAGCTACCAAAACACGGGAGCCACAAGTCCCGGGTGATAAGGAAATGACCTGTCCCGATGGCTCTGACAACCGCTGTGTCCCGGTTGGCTTAAGGCGATGTTCTGAGTCACCGTCTTCCAGTCTCAGCGCTGAGTTTTTGAGACATTCCTTTTGTACTCTCCAAGCCACCGGTTACCTCGAGTTTTGTTTTCTTTTAGCATCTCCCAGGGTAGTGAAGTGGTGTGTGTACACATAGATAAACCAAAGGCCAAATCTGTGATCTCCTTGGTCTAAAAAACCAACTCAGGTATGAGGAAATGGAAAAACCAATACAAAGGAAGTGGTCAGATGACACTTGGGTGCCCTTTCATCTTTAAGCACATAGATATGGATGTCTTTGAGTAATATTTTGACAAGATGGTAAAAGAAGGTCTTTGGAAGAGCGTGATGTTAAAAGAGTCCATGAGTGGTACAGCACTGGAAGTTGTATGAGTATGTGGCTTGGGAAGAGGGGGATGGAATACTACCCAGGTGCTTTCAGAGGGATCACAAAGTAGTGTATTTGGGCACATGACAGCAAATGAGTTAGGCAGTTCAAAAGATTCTGGGTCCTAGAATCAGCTTTTGTAGTTTATCTCCAAATCTCCAGGGTATGTTCTGTGCAGAGAAGCTGCGCTTTACTGTTTGTTCACATTTAATGTAAGTGAGTAGTTCTGGTTTGGTTTTTTCATTATTATTTTTTGGAGTTCCTCTTTGGAGGATGGAGCTGTCCCCAGCATGATTAAGATGCTTCCAAGTTACATCAGTGCTCCCTAGTTGCTTTATGCAGTAGCTGTTAACCTGGGTGCTGTAACTGGCTTTACAGTATCATATTCTGTGTGAGGTGTGTTCAAGGTTGCATTAAGGTTCTCGGGTTATGGCTCTTTCCCTGTAGGAGTAATGATTATTAAGGCAAAGGTGAAGGAGGCTTACAGGCTTTCTGTGACTTTTATGAAGAAATAGAACAGCAAATGTAAAAAGTTAAAGGGATTTTTTTTTGTTTGGTTTTATTTATTTATATATGCCGTAATTACCCGAAGTTTTGTTCATTCTGTATAGTGATTAAACTCTGAAAGCTACTGTGCTGGTTCTTCTAATCAGAAGGGTTCGTTTAAACAAGTTCACATTGAAAATGATGAGGCTATTCTTGTTGGAGAAGCGTCCCTGTAATCGTTGCTACTAATTTGCAGTTTAAGCTCAGTTTGGTACTAGTGGAAGCCTGAAAAAGAGTATTCTTACAAGTCCTGTAAAATTAGGAGTTCAGCTAGAAAAGTATATGAATATGATGATGAAGAAAAAGACTGTAAGATATATCCAACTTGATACAAATAAAAATCTGCAGGCAAACAGTTTTATTGACATCACCACTTGTAGAACTGCTTGTTTTATTTTGACTTGAGTTATGCTCTTAAAGTGTTCATGGAAACTAATGAAATATGGATCAGTTGGTTTGGAGGTCACTAGTTCTCAGGTGTGTAGATGCTGTTAATAAAGCTGGACACTTGTACTTGTGGATTCCAGATTCCCTTATGTCATGTGTAAGGAAAAGTATTGGATGATGGTAATGTAAATCAGAAATACTATTCGAGAAGACTTTCCATGCTGTGTGTGTAAAGTGAATTCTGTAATCATATGCTGGGAGTGAACATTCTCTGCTACTGAAATGACTGAGAGACTTAATGAAAATATTTAAGGACCGTAACATTATGTGAGGGCGTCTTTGAAGTCTTCTCACAGAAAATATCAAAATCTGTCTCAGTATCAGGCCTCAGTTAAACCCACTAGTGAAATAAATAAAAGAAAAATGACCTGCAAATTGTCTATGTAGCTGGTTCAGCCTTTTCAGGAGGGAAAGTGATTGTCTCTGCCCACTAATTATAATTTTTCAAAATATACATGAATAAATTGCTTTACTGAAGCAGAAAAAGTCTGTCTTCTCTAGAAACATTTCTTTCTAGGGGTCTGTTGAAAGTATAATGAAAAGAAATCTGTTACGTTTCTGAAGGAAGGTCATTGGGCAACTTCAGAGGCTATTAAATACCAGTTACTGAAATTTCGACTTAAATCAGCATTCTTAGGAGATGTCTGAGTTATGGCTAAATAACTGACTCTGGCTGCCATTTGGGATAGGAATTTGAAGAAAAAAACTTGTGGGTTTTTTTTTTTTTCTTTGTCCTCTCCCACAGTCATTTGCATGATGGAAACACTGTGTTAAGTGACACATGGTTTCTGGAGAAATCATAGAATTATAAGAGTCTCTTTTTCTTAGAAAAGAATAGGAGTGCTATTCAGAGTAAGAGCCTAGAGAACTCCAAATTACTCATCGTCTAATCTTGTGGGTTCCTCACCCGCCACCCTCCCCCCCCATCCTTATCTGCTATTTATTTTCTTTACCCCAGCTAGCACCATTAAATGGTAAGGGCTTTCTCTGCTCTTAAATTGGCTCAGGCATTAGATTTAGCTTATTTTAAACAGAATGTTTCTCAGATGCCTAATATTTTTTTACTTCTAGCATGACTAGGAAAGTGTTCTCAAAGAAAGGGTATGAAAGTTATTTTTGTGCTGTAGAGCTGCTGAACTTCTTTGTGCTTTGAGATTCAGAAGGCAGTTTTATGCATTTCTTATTTTGCCATTGGCTTTAACTCTCCTTTGGTCTCAGGCTACAGACATATCACAGATTCTGTGAGAATGAGCTAATATTTTGATAGCTGGCTATAACAGACAGGCTAAGGCAGTCACCACTGTTGCATTTGCATTGAGCTCACTCAGACTGCATTTAATTGCCTTCTGTCAGGGATGTTACACCTGCTCTATACATGTTCTCCCTTAAGTTTCTCTACAAAAGTTCCTGAGTGATGTTTAAAAACTCCTTGCTGACATATTAATGCTAGTCCCCTCCCCTTGTTTCAGCCTTAATCTTTCTAAAACCAAGTTGAATTTCTGAGAAAAGCCCAAACCCCTGAGGTCTCAGTGTTATGAATGCGGTTTATCAAAGTTTGGATTAGCGATGGCAGATGTTATGTTATCTGCTTGGGACTGCCTCCCATTAAGTTTGACAAGGGCATGTTTCATGTGGACATAGTTCAGGATGATCGTGCTGAACCCTCCTGCACATGGGTCATCTTTAGCCCAGTAATTTCCCCACTTCTGTGCAGAACCCGGCCTGGTAGCTGTGGTTGGCTTTAAGGATGGCCCATCTTGGTGTCTCAGCACCGTCACCCCTGTGATGGGAGTGATAAGATCTGTGGTTTGGATGCATCCGAGTGCCTCGACACGAGGTCATTTTGAGCCTAGGCAGGCGTGCTGACCACATAGAGCAGATTAAAGGCATGTTCTGTTTCAGTAGAACCTTCTGTCATAGCACTGTCTAAAAGCATGAAGCCAGCTTGCATCCACTTCTAAGTGAAAGTTAGTAGATTCTATTGGAGGTACCTTATCAAGTCTTGATTTTGATCATTCCTGATGACAGTTCAGTTAATTTGGATTTGGACTATCTCATCAATTGAAGTGAATTTCCAGTATTCAATTTCTCAAATTTGAAGCTCTAATAGATCAGTTCTCTGTACCTCACCCCACCATTTCCATTTATAAGGGGGAAATAAATCCTATGATTCTTAAAAATTGAACTCTGTTATCAAGGATCATAGCTTAAGAAGTTGGAGCGAGATACTTTTTGGAATACCTAGTTTGGTACTTGTTCTTTTTAAACATAGAAGCAGCTCAATAACACTGCTCAAGGACTGGTAGTACTGCATTCTGAACATCTGAATTAATACTAAGTTTTAATTGTGCATTCTTGTCAAAATACTAATCTTTGATTTGAGTTGCGGTGGTCAGATTTTTATTTTTGGTAACTCCTCTGAGGCTGAGTTACACTAAAAAATAAAAATGGGATTGGTGGCAATTCCAATATCTGTAATTAATAAAATGCAGTAGCAGTGTAGAACCACTGGCCACAAGGATAAGTAATTGAAATAATGTTGTCCTTAACGGAGTAGGTGTGTGCTCTTCTGCTAGTTCTGAGCATCTGTATTTAGAAACTTACATACCTAACAGGCCTCATAGATTTGCTTAGGTTAACTTCATTATGGCACAGAGCAAACTTTTCACTAGTGTTGGGGGTTTTCATTTATTTGCTATTACATTAGCACTCATGGTTAATGTTCCTGAAAGATTTGTGTATTAGTAACAACCTCCCACGTGCTTGTAGCAGCCTCCCACCTAAGTGCTAAAGTTCCGAGCTAATTGACACCGTACTTTATCATCAAACAATCTGACATGAGCTTTATCCAGTCTTCTTGGGTGTGACATAAAAACTTCCTTCTTCTATTCCTTGCATGACTTGAGACATTGTCTTTCTGAAGTTTGACAAGCTGGAGGCTTGGTGCCAGTACCTTCACCTGCAGAGTTCCTCAAGCACTGGTGTAGTTGATCCATTCATGGTAGTCACCAGTTTGTGCTGATAGTAATCAGCTGTCTCACCAAAAATTGGAATTGGAGCAGTCTCTTCCATGCCCATCGATTAGTGCTGGTGTACTTGCTGCAGACCTGTAGAAGCATCACATGTGCCGTGGATCTGAGGTCTGCATGAATGTATGAAACTATTTTAATCTTTTCAGATATGTATTGGGATATTGCAGTCTGTTTTAAGAATTTCAGTGTATTTGTTGCTTCTTTTCATCTTGAAGCATTAAATTAATTCTGTGGTTCTGCTGAAGTCCCAAATCAATAATTTGCACTCGCAATCTTATGGACTTACTCTGAAAGCAGTCATTGTTGGTTCATAATACGACAGACAGAGTTTTGTGTTTCTAGAACAGGACACACATCTTGGAGTTATCCTCAGAGGTTTGGGCAGTGTGATGCTAATCTTGCAGAGTCAGTTAGAAGTTAATCTGAAGCAGTTCTCTGTAATAACAGAGGAAGCCTAAAGAGCTGAAATTAGTCTTTGTGAGTGCTACACCCATTCTTGGCCCATTTGCAGCTCAAGATGAACCAGTCAGAAACCGTGGATTGTGTTGTAAATCTTTGCTGGGATTATTTTATTTGCACTAAGCTGTTTTTGAAGGCTAGTGGTAAAATACTCAAATGAAAGAAGAGTTTAGTGACTCATGGGAATGTACTTCTGACTCCTCTGACTTTACTGCCTCCAGGAGTGGAAAGAATTTTGAGGATAATGCACCTCTGAAAACAAAATTGACACATTGCCTAATGAGGAAGACAACACAATGAATTTGATAGGTTGTAGTTAGAGATTGGGATTTTCTCTTACACTAATTAGCTAAATGCCTCTTCTTAAAATGGAGGAGGTAACCTTTCACTGGAGTCTTTGGAAATGTTTTGATAAAGAGCAAAAAGTGACAATTTCCAGTGAAATCTGAATTTCATCTTCTTCCAATTCTTCTGAACTAATTTCATCAGTGTGTTTTTCTGTACAATAACTGCTTCTTGGTATTTTGTTCCAATGTTTTCTCGATATGACTTTTAATATGCTGTATAAGGAAAATGCAAATAACGTGGGTATGTAAGGAAGATACCAGTGTCTGAGAACCGAAGGCACATGCAGACTGAGGCTGATCCAAGTCACCTAAAGATGTCAGGCATACATTTTTATTTTAGTCAAAAAGAGAGGTCAGGGTTGTCATCTACATCTTGTTCCACAGGCAGTTCGTAAGTAGGGTTATTGAGGGTAGTGAGAGAGGTGGTAAGGTGACCTTCAGCTGTATGTTGGTATCACTGGGCAGGGTTCACTCCTGCAGCATATGATGCAGGACTGTAGCCATCAACCTGTATTAGTCTAATATTAACGAAATGTTAACTGCTTGTCTGTGTGTAAGACTATCCAGGGGGATATGCTATAGCCTAGGGGAAGAAGAAAAGGTGGTGGAAATTTAGATGCTGGCATCCCCACTAAACTGAAGTAGCAGGATGGGATGGGGGCAGTTCAAGGTTCTGACTGGGGGAATGAGAAGTACGCTACAAAGGGCCAGTTGTTGAATTAATGGGATTTTTTCTTTTAATAAGAAAGAAGGTGTTTTCTGTTTATGTTTACATAATGACATCTTCAGAAGACAATCTGCAATAGCTGATTTTACAAATAATTTCTGCCCTGGCCAGGTGTGAAGAGGCAGTATGTAATGGCACTATCATGGCATTAATAGTGATTTCAAACTTTTAACAACATGCTTTTAGAAATAGCCTGTGGAACATGGGAGAGCACCCACGTGGGAGTGGTTTAAGTGTGCCTGTCAAAAGAAATGACCAAAAATTACTGCTTAGGTAAAACTGGGTTTAGGATAGAAATGAAGGCTCACTGATCTATTCAGATCTTATGTTTCATTCATACTCCATAAGTGAGCTAACTTCAGTGCATCTCCTGTATTCGTATCTCATTGTGTGATATTTTAACCTCAGTGTGTTTTTAGAATTTTCGTGTGATCTGACTCATACATACTGGAGAAGAAATGAGAATAATGGACTAACACTGTCATTTTCCAACAACTTTTAGGTAACTGGAGGCTCCAGTGGAATTGGAAAATGTATTGCTATTGAATGCTATAAGCAAGGTGCTTTCATAACACTGATTGCAAGGGATGAGGTAAGTGTATGTGTACCTTTACTGGCTAAACTGTTTACAAAATCTGTATAGGTGGGGAATAATTTTGGAATTGATGATTATTCATACTTCTTCATTGTGTATTTTAAGGGGATCCTAAGCATTCCAAATTAATGCGTTTGAGTAGCAGAGGTGGTTGGTTTTTTAAGAAGCATAGCCTAGCATGGAATTCGTGATTAGCTTGCCTTAAAACTTTGTTAGTGCTATTACTTTTGTTAATGGCATTTGTCATATCATTGTCTAGATCTGTGCCAGAGCACAAAATCAGGAAAATCCCTATGTTGGTTAAAACTGTACAATTTCCCTACAGTAAGTGACATCTGGCAGTTTAATAATCTCTAAAATTCAAAAAATATCTATGTCTAATATATATATATGTATGTGTATATATATATGTATGTCTAAAATATATATATGTCTAATCAGTATTATGTCATATTTTTTACTAGTAAACAGCTCTTCATCAAGACAGCTTTAGAGGAAAAAGCATTGCTTTGTTGGGATTTTGTTGTTGTTTTTTAACTAAGAAGTATTCAGAATTTAGTTGGAATTACTCCGTTTTCTTCACATGCTGTTGTTTTTTTTGTTGTGAAAAACCTAACTATTCTAGAAACAAAAGCACTCAATTTTTTGGGGCCCCTCAGTCCCAGATGATTTGATAATGTACTTACACTTGAGAATTTACTTTACATAACCTTGAATGTAATCAGAATTAAGAGAAGTTTTCTTAAAAGAGTTATTACAATTTGAAGTTACGAAATTTTTGGGTTTTGATGATTTCATGCCAGTGACTGTTCTTCAGGAAAGTTTATGTAATATCACATAAATATAAAATAGGGCCAAAACAAAGGAGAAGAATCAATACCTACAGTCTTAGATGCCCTCTGTAGCATGAAACAAAAGCATTGAATCTCTCAGAGTCATTACTGCCTTCAGAACACAAAGCGCAAAACAGCAAAGGGAGTTCTTGATAAATTTCATATTTTCATATATTTATAAGTCTTCAAAATGACATAAAAATGCTGTAATTAGAGGATAACTTTGGGGGGCTTTAGGGGATGTTTTTAAGCCTTATTGAAGTACTGAGGCCTAATACTGCTCTCAGAACTACATTGCTTTAGCTGTCTTTGTGTCCGTTTCAGAACAAGCTGTTGCAGACGAAGAAGGAAATAGAAAAGTACTCTGTTAATGACAAGCAGGTAAGGTCTGTGCCAAGAGGGGCTGTTGTGTATTTTAAGATAGTCACTACAACACAGTTCACTGGTTCTGTCTTTAAATAAAGCTGTTTGACAAAACTGAGTGAGGACTCAGTATTTGGATTCAGGAATACCAGTCTGTTTACATGAGATGTTCTGAGCTCTTGCTATATTTGATGTTGCCTAGCTAGTGCATTAGCCTGCTTTTCTTAGAAAAAGATGTCTTCATCTGTAGGTGTAGAATGCTTTTTTGGATAGCTGCAATTTACTGTCACTTGATAAGCATTTTATTCTTTCAAATGAAGTAGAAGAACCAAATTTTTTCCCCTCAAATGCCTTGTTTTTTGCAATTCATAAATACAGCATCTGTCCTGGGAAAGAAGTTTAGTTGCTTGTTCCCAGGTTTATTTCACTACATCATACTTTTGTTCCTTTTCCTGACTAAGTACTGTATCAGTTACACAAGTCAAATTTGTGAAGTTCTGAGACTTCTAAGCATGGAAGCTGCTTTGCTGAATAGATAATGCACTAGTGCATGAAGGCAATGGTTTAGAGCTTGCAGAAGTACTAGCTTAGAATAGCTAAGCTTGCTGTGTTCAAAACATGTAACCTTGAGGTGAAATGTTAAAATAGTTTTTTCTCAGTACTAATAATGAAGGGGAGCAGGGAAATAGTATTGAAACTATTAAAATCTTTGACTTCTTGTGTTCCAGAACTTGTTGATCATGAAAGTAACTTAGTAACTAAGTTAGCTAAGTAATTTAGTAACTAAGAAGCAATTTATTTATTCATAATTGGGGGGGGGGGGTTCAGTCCCAGCTGATTTGCTAATTTACTTACACTTTAGACGTATTTTAAAGTTCACATGAACTTTAGGGATTTGAATTGATAAATTAGATATTCTGTTGAAAAGAAGCAATGGAAAAAATCTGCATATTTGCAGGCAAAAATGTTAGTATAGTAGCTGATACAAAATTTTTTAATATTTCCATTTATAAGATTCTGTCTTTGCTTCCTTATACTTTTGTCAAATGGCTCAAGCTGGGGTTTTTTTCTGTGCATGCTGCCGTACTCAGATCAACTTTGTTTGAAAATCTAAGCCACTTGAGGTGAGGAGAAGCTGTATTTTGCCCCTTAAAAAAAAATCATGATAACCATTTTCTTTTAGCTGCTCTAGCAGTTTCCCAAGTTTAGGATTACAGTTAATCCCTTGTCAAACACTGTGTCAGGATGTTCTTGTTAAAATCTGTCCTAGCTTGATAGGTGCAGACTTTTTAAAAGGCTCTTATTTGGTGCATGTACCTGGGAGTTTCAGTGAAAATCTCCAAAAGTACCTTCAAGGCTGAGCAAGCTCCAGTGCAGACTGACTAGGACTTTCTTTGCAGAAGCAGTTTTAGGCTTGCAGCCAGGTTAAGCAGTAGGCAGCAGAGGTGATGGGCAGGCTGTTGTTGGGTTGTGGACATGGTCTCAGGGAAGCCTGACTGATCTGAATGCAAAGAACAGAACTGGAGAAGGCAGGGAGTCTGGGGCAGAGCTCTCTCTGGAACAGCAGATCAAAAGCTGGAAACTGACAGTAGATGAACAGAGAAGCTGTAGAAAGGAATTACTGAAAGGCTGTAGAGAAAGGTGATGTCTGGTATGGATAGCATACGCAGATTGTTACCTTTACTAGATCACAGAATTGCAGAATGTTTTGGGCTGGAAGGCACCTTAAAGATTGTCTAGTTCCAATTCCCCTGCTGTTGGCAGGGACATTTTACATTAGACCAAGTTGCTCAGAGCCCCATCCAACCCGGTCTCAAACACTTCCAGGGATGAGGCATCCACAGCTTCTCTGGGCAACCAGTGCCAGTGCCTCACAGTAAAGAATTTCTACCTAATATCTAATCTAAACCTACTGTCTTTCAGTTTAAAGCCATTTCCCCTTGTCCTATCATTACCTGCCCCTCTTCAGTGTTCATATAGCTGCCCTTTAGGTACTGAAAGGCAGCTGTAAGGTTTGCCTGGAGCCTTTTACATGCTGCACAACCCCAGCTCTCTCAGCCCCAGTGGGGTCCCAGAGCTGGATGCAGCACTGCAGGCAGGGTCTCACCAGAGCAGAGGGCCAGAATCCCCTCCCTCTCCTGCTGCCCATGCTGCTTTGGATGCAGCCTGGGACACGTTTGGCTTTCTGGCCTTTGTGTGCATATTGCTGGGTCATGCCCAGCCTCTCATCCACCAACAACCCCAAATCCTCCTCCCCAGGGCTGCTCTCCATCTGTTCATCCCCCACCTTGCATCAGTAGAGGGCATTGCTCCCATCCAGGTGCAGTGCCTTGTACCTGGTCTTGTTGAACTTCGTGAAATTCCCAAGAGCCCACTTCTCAAGCTTGTCCAGGTTCCTCTGGATGGCATCCTGTCCTTCAGGTGTGTCAGTTGCACCACCAAGCTTGGTGTCATCTGAAAACTTCCTGCAGATCTCTTTGTCTGTGTCACTGAAGACAGTGAATGGTCCCATGTCAAGCTAAGAGGCAGAGACCCTCAGGAAGGATTACTTTTTTCTTAGGCATATGCTATCACTGTTCAGCTCTTGGATACACACTTGAAACCAGGTTGCTTTGGCATCCAGAATCTGGCGTTATATGTATGTTTAATGTTTCATGTTTGCATGTGATTTAGAGGGCTGGTGGTTCAGCCTTCATGGATGTAGGTGTGCACTGAAGCAAAATCCTTACCCTTAGAGGTTTTTTCCATTAGTTTTTAAATCCTTTTTCTAACCTAGAATGTTTCCAATTACTTTACTGGGGGTTGAGTTGATCTTCTATTGGGAAAGCTTTATTAATGATCCAACACCACACAGCATTTAGAATAAAATGTAATGAGCAGGGCTGGGCATATAAGACTACTTCTGGTAGCATATTCTGTGTCCTAGATGAGGATCTACAGTCCATATTTTGGAGTGAAGGTAGTTAATATATGGTAGCAGAAAGAATGTATGATAATAGAAGCAAAGAGGTGAATTGTAAAATGCAACAGTAGTCTGGTAGTTCCCAAGTGTGTTCTTCACAGTGTAACTAATCTATGCAATCTGTTAAATTAACAAACTGCTCCAGTTTTTATAGAGGACTGTGATTTACTTCATCTCCTCACTGATCTTGGCAAAGACATCCAAATAATAATTCAATGTTGTTTGCATTCAGCTGCTGTTTTGTTCTTAAACTTACAAAAAAAAGATAAACGTTTCCAAAATGTAATAAATGCCTTAAGGGAATTCCTGCCAATATCTTGTGCCACAAGTTTACTCTGATGTCCAACTACACACAATGCTGGGAGGCAGGAATAGCCAACCTGCTGTACAGGAATGGCAGGCAGATTCTGTTTATGCAGCTAAGAAGTGTTGCTGTCTGACCAGGGGCAGGAATGACAAATCACTGGCTGCCAAAGCAGTTAGTTCCACTGTGGAAGTCCTTTTTGTGTGTGTGTCTGCTCCATCATAAGTGGTCATGAGCACACTTGTTACAAACTACTGATGACTTTGTTTTAGTTCACCTCTGACTTTAAATTAATTGACCAAAGTAACAGAAAGGATAGAAGGTGGAACAAGAATACAGGAATCCCTCCTATTACTGCAGTGGAGATGGCTTTTATGTTCAAGATGAGGAACAGCCCCAGAGTTCTGTTGATGGCTTAGCAGAGAGAGTAGCTTATTTGTCAGTACCTGGCATTTGCAGCAGTCTTACGGTTTGGAAGTGGTAACCAAAAAGCAGCAGTGCTTTCTTTGGCCAGAAGCTGGTTTGAAAGTGCTTGAAAACTTAGATTCTGAGACCATCTTGCTGAAAGCAGTCAGTAACTTTCAAGGAAAACAGGGCCTAACTTCTAGCTGCAAGAAATCCATACCACTATAATCTGTTTTCCTTCATCCTGCCTGCCCACCCCTCCCCTCTGCTTCTTTCTTCCCTGGGGATTTTAATTTTTCTGTATCTTTCAAACTAAACCCCTTAATGTCTGATTTTCAGACAAGGAGCAAATATGTACACATTCCTCCACTTTTTTTTTTGTATTTATGACATTGTGTAATGAGTCAGTTTGTCATAGAATTTTTATTTCCGTTTTGTCCTAGAGGTGTCTCAATTAAATGTTATGCAACTAGGTTTACTACTATTCTTAAAAAAAAACAAATTATGAAATAAGGCAATAGTGTGCATTGCAAGTACTAAAATTAGCAGGTTTTTAACACTTTTTCTCTAAATTTTGGAACAGATTTTTTTTGCAGTGCTGGTGCTGCTGTTTCAGGGTAACACTGCAACCATGCCTTGCTAGGAGGTGGAAAAAACATTTTTTTCTTCAGAGATGAGCCTAAGCCATGCAGATGGTTTGACTTGTATTTAGCTGATGAAAGTTAAATATATCACTGGGAAATTTTGATTGCTTTAGTTAAAATAGCTTTTACTAAACTTCATGTAAATAACTCGGTCAGTAGTAAATTAGAAATGATACATGAGTAGCTGCTTTGAAGATTATGAGATGCTTATTTGTTGTTAATGTCATCTTTATTATACTAGAACCTGTGTGTGAGGGGGAGGAGCTTGCAGAGAGCAGAGGTTGCTTTCTCCAGTGTGAAAGAAGTGCAGAATATCTTATCAGAAAGACTTTTTTTATGGAAAGTATATTACATTGGGCTTGTTTCATTTTGATATGCTCAGAGTCAACAGTTACTGGACTTAGCATGTTGTGAAAATGTGCTTTCACTTTTCTTTTCTAGGTTGTACTTTGTATTTCTGTTGATGTGTCTAAAGACTACGAACAGGTCGAGAATGTTCTAAAACAGGTGAGAAAATAACTGATTCACCTATGTATCTTAAGGAACTTATCTCTGTGTGTTGTATTTCTGTTGGAAATAGTTTCTTATATGATACAGTGATATAGGAAGGTTTTTTTCTCATAAAGGATATCTTTAACCTCTGTCCCCTCTTCCAGGCTCAGGAGAAGCTGGGGCCAGTTGACATGCTTGTAAACTGTGCAGGAACATCAGTTACAGGAAAATTTGAGGATATTGAAGTGAATTCTTTTGAAGTGAGTGAGCATATTTTTTTTTCATCATATGGTAATTTCTTATTTAACCATTCTAGCAATTAGATTGCACCCCTGTGTTTCTGCAGATTTGAACAGTACACTTGACTTGTCCTAGCTGTCAGAATCTCTTCAGATCTGCAAGGATTGCCTCTAACTTCTTCCCTAATGATTTCACGTAGTTCGATTTTTTTCCTGTTGAAGATTTTTCAAAAATATTTTTAACCTGTTTAAGAAAAATGCAGCTATTATCTGTGTTCAGTTCTGAGATGCACAAACTGTTTTATCCTGAGAAGCTGCTGCTCTGATGAAAAGACAAAAAAGCAACCCCAAATCACCTGTATTTTGGTTACTTTATGCCCACAGCCCTCAGGCTTCCATTCATCTACAGATAATGCTGAATCATCTGAAAATACTAAATGGGTATAATTTGATAATAAATTTGAATCATCCATTTTATTGCTTGTATAGGCTACCAGTTGTGTTCCAGGTCTTGTAGAGAATGAAATCAAAGACTTCCCCTTATCCTGGCAAAGAATAAAATCTCTGAAACATGCAAATACATAGCGTTTTTCCTGTTTCCTGTTTTAGAAAGCCCTTTAAACTTTCAGTATGTTTTCATGCATCATGCATAAATGGATTGCTTCCTGGAGGCTGTTCAGGTTAGATTTTCCCTGAAATATAATTCTTTTTTCCTTCAAGGCCATATGGTTCACAGTATTGTCAGTATCCTGGATGCTATTAAGACTTACAGGATTTTTTTTGGCTTGGAGTGAGATTTTTAGCTATAAAACAGTTTATGAAGCTGTAGAATAGAAAACAGTTGTTTCTTTTGCCAGAACAGATCTGGTGAACTTGATTGTTAAAGCAGACTGAAATAAGGGGTTTTTTTGATAAGTAATAACAAACAGCTGAAGAATTCTGGGTCTGTGGCTCAAATACTCAAATATTAATGTTGTCTGTACAGAGATTAATGGCAGTCAATTACCTGGGTAGCGTTTACCCGAGCCGAGCAGTAATCGCTACCATGAAGGAACGAAGAATGGGAAGGATTGTATTTGTATCCTCTCAGGCTGGGCAATTAGGCCTGTTTGGATATACAGCTTATTCTCCAACAAAATTTGCTCTTCGAGGGTTGGCTGAAGCCCTGCAAATGGAGGTATGTGCGCAATAATTTTAAGTAATTTTGATTATCAACAGTTTTGTTTTAACTGTCAGCACAGGATATTATAATTTAAAGAGATTGGGGGTTTTTTTGTGTTGTGCAGCATTGCTAATACCTGTGTGTTATCTGCCCTCATTTGGCAGCAGTACAATCCTATTGGTCTGCATGGGTTGCAGAAACTAACCTGATTTCAGTTGCATGAGAGGGAATAGATTGAATCTATTCCTAGAACTGAGTATGACCACATGTGCAAACATTTTTAAATCTTTTATTTTAATTAAAAGGACTAGATTTTTAAGACTTTTGATTAAAAATCTTCTTCAAGGTTCTAAGTGCAGAATGATATTGAAGGTATCACATGGATGCATGAGATACAGGCCAATGATTGCCAGTTTGTTTGAGAGTCCATGCTAAGTGGTATGTGAACCATATGAAACAGTAAAATTCCTAAGCTAGAATTTGAGGATTGTCCACCAAAAACAAATAGGGTTTGCAGTGACTCACCCTTCTGTATTTTGATATATATGAGCTTTTTATCCTGCAGTGATCTAAGATTATGTTTAAGACCAACACCAAACAAACACTATTTTCATTATTCAGTAGAACAAGGTGGGTAAGTATGTTGTAGTAAGACAGATAAAACTGATTTGAAAATTACTTTTGTCATTTTCCTGTCAAGAATGTATATTTGAGTAATTAAGTGTTTATATCTGTATGTATATGTATGCCTCTGTTTGATTCTAGACCCTTGCATAGTCCCTGTTGTAGGCCCTGATCAGGATAAGAATGTGGGGTAAAACTGCCTCTAATCACTTCTGGTCTGCCAAATAGAACCATGTGAATGCAGAGGCTTTCTTCAGACTAGTGACAGATACTTTTGTGAAGACTGAATTATTTAAGACTAAAAATAGGGTGTTTATGGGTGTGTGATGTGGTATTTCAGTAAGTGTTTTCAACAGAGAAAGCTTCATAATATAAATAAAAATGCTCAGTGTTTTAGAACATTTTGCTTAATCATAGCCCTCTGAATATTTTAATTAAATGCTTTTTTAATTTGTATTGCAGTACAGGTTTGTATTGTAGCAGTTTGAATAGTATTGTACTAAGTGATGTAATTCTATGACACTTACATACAAATACATAACTAAATACAAGCCTTGATGTAAGACCTTCCATTTTCCCTCACATTTTCCAATTATTTTTTGTCTCCTTAGACTTAGACCTCTTGCAAGTTTATACCATGGGTTAAAAAGCCTTGAGACTTGAGTATACCTCTTAGTGATAACAGATTGGAATTTTACATTTTTGTTGGTTTTTTTCCCTCAGTGAAAGCCTTTTGGCCTTGTTTTTATATATGTTGTGTACTGGTATTTGACGATGGTTTAGTCTTCTTTTAGAGACTGAAATTGGTAAAATTGTAGACCTAAACTACTTTAATATTCTTGCTAAATGTCTTGAAAACCAGCGAGATTCATCAAATAATTTGCAATGTTGTTAGAGACTTTTATTAGAAAAAAAAGACCACAACCACCTTTTAAAAATCTTTGCCGTTTTGTTTCTCTGTTGACAAAGCTGCAAGTCGTGAAATTGCTGAGTATTTAATCTTAGAAGCAATTTCAATTCATGCTTGCTAAACTTCTTAATTACAAGAGAAATTGATGAAATTATAAGGGACATGTAAAGGCTGTCAGTATCAAGATAACACTTAATGCTTTTGTGAAACACAGGTAAAACCTTACAATGTCTACGTAACAGTGGCATATCCTCCAGATACTGACACACCTGGCTTTGCAGAAGAAAGTAAAACAAAGGTAAATTGTCCTTCAGTTTTTGAAATCAGTATTTTTATAGCATGTTAAGATTTTACGAAGTACTGTTAAACATTTCAATTTTATCAGGTTTTAACTACTGAGAGTTATATAGCTTGTAGGATATCTTTGTGTAGTTTCTTGTTCTGAGGGTTTAAGTGGAAGAATTATTTACCTTTAAGATGTGAAACACTGCAGATATTCCTGCATGCAATCAGAATATTGGTGTGGGATGGTAAACTGTAAAATCACTGTTTGTTTTGATATTAAAGCTTAATTAACCAAAAATAATATTCCTATTTTGCATCTCTGATAATGTGTGGCTGTTGTGATAGATGTGGCAGATTGAAGCAAACCTCAGTTCCTTCAGTGGAGCCTGCAGCCTAATCATATTGTATGAATGCATGTAATGACCCAGTTCAGTAATGGCTGTCCTCTAGTATTACAGTAGAAAGGAAACTCTCTCACCCTGTGTTCATAGTGGAAATGACGGCATCACTTTTCAGAAGGATGTGTCAGCAGCGGGAGGCCTTTTTCATTTGGATTACCTTAAAAGTGAAAATTTTTACCTTTAGTCACCTCTTGTCTTTTGCCATGTCCATTCATGTGAAGTATAATTCTAAAAATCACATTCAGGCCACTAAAACATCAGGTAACCAGAAGAAAAATCTCTTTATTTTTTATTTGCATACTGTGAACTAGAAATCTGGTATCTAAGGCTATCATCTTTTCAACATGCACCATCATGTATAATTGGAAATTGAGTTTGAATTCCATTATGTCTTTCACCCTTTGAATAGGAATCAGTAGGGATTGTATAACACAGTTCTTACTTCATCATTTCTTGATACAGATATTCTGTATTAAATGTATACTCCCACACATCCGCATAAAGTGCCAGAATTAGACATCTGCAGATACTTGTATAGTTTGCATATTCTCTAGGATTTTTTCCTTCATAATAGCCTATTTCAGGGAACCAGCAGGCACCAGCAGAATGTACTGTTCATCTAAGATTTCTCTTTGAAAGAGATTCAGAGAGATTTATGTCATTTGTCAAAAAAGTCTTGTCTTTTAGGAGAGAATTATGCTTTGTTTTAACCTACATGACCTCTTTGCATGACTTGCTCCTAGCATGATAGTGTACCTTAAATCTCTGCAATATTGCATTGTTCTGACATTTCAGATACTCATTTATTGTTGCATTTATTTAATGCTACTGAATTAATATTAATATTTAATACTACTTAGAACATATGCCTCTATCTTGTATCTCCTTATTTATCTCTGCAATCATTGAAGATAGTAATAGAAAACATCAGGAGCTAGGATACAGCTTTCCTATGTTTAATTAGTGAGCTTTTTTTTTTTTTTTTTTGAGGTAGCTGCCTCACAAATGGCAGTCGTGGCTTGGCCAGCTGAGTAGCCAGATCAAGCATTTAATGGCTGATTTCTGCCTGCCTTATTCCCAGCATGTCATTAACTTTAGCTGTTGCTCCTGAACAGCTGCTAATTTTCCCCCAGATTTAGAGTATTTGAATTACTGTTGATATCCCTGTATCTTATTCAGATTTGTTGATACTGGCCAGTAAGCTCAAAAGTAAATAAGGGGCTGTGAAATGGAGATCTGATGACATGAGCCATATCACTGTGGGAATGCATGTACAAGGTTTTTGTATGTGATTTCTGCTGGCAAAGACACTGATGTCCCCCTGGCCGCCCTTAAAATACATAAACTAAAAAAAGCCAAAAAATTCAGTGAGCTTGGTTGATGAAATTGGAACTCATAATTCTAAAGATACTGGAAAACAGGTCCCTTTCAGTGAAATTTAATTACTGTAGCGCTTCGAGTTGATGATGAGAAACCTGTAGTTGCTCACCTTTCCCTAGAAGTCCTTTTTTTAAAAATAGTAATCCCAGAATTAAACTAGTCCTAGTATTAGAGTAGGCCTGGGAGAAAAAAAGCAAGCTGTTTTATACGATCTTAAAATAATTCAGGCCTATGTTTCACTTCATTTCTGGTAAAAACCATAAATGAACTAGTATAGGTATTGAATAGTGTAAGCATTTTGATAGTTTCTGCTGAAAATAAAATACTTGGGGAAAAAACCCACTTTCATAGTAGTAAAACTATATACAAAAAAGTACTACTCAAGGAAAAGTTGTCATTTCCCTATGTAACATTGGACTACTGTTAATGAATGTGCTTATGCCTTTGTTTAAATGGGTGTTTTAGGTGACAGTATGATATCACTTGCTAGCAGTGATGTCATCCGTGACAAAAGACCCAATCCCAAAATTTGACATTTGTGTTTTTCTCTCCTGTGTGTTGATAGTCAAACTTAAATTGGTGTTTTTCTATTAAAGCCCTTAGAGACGAAGTTGATTTCTGAAACCTCATCTGTTTGCCAAGCAGAACAAGTTGCCAGAGTTATAGTGAAAGATGCCATAGTAAGTAAATTGTATTTTTTGAGCAAGTTCTGTGTTGAAGAGACTAGGATCACATCATGCTTGCCTGAGACCTTAGGATAATGGCTAAGCTAAGTGCAAAACCAATTACCACAAAACAGTTCTCTTACAGTAGTTTGAACGAGAGCTGTTTTCTTTATTCTTCTTTTGCCACTGTGCCCACAAATGATTTTATAATATATATAATTTATATTTAATAATTTATACAGTCTCCTGGAAGTAAAAGGTGTCTGAAGTTGTACATAGGCAGAATGAAATGATGCGTCAGTATGATGCAATGTCTCAAGGATGGATTATGACTGACTTGAAAGCACTAAACTATTGACTTTTTATGTATCAAATACCATTTGTCTAACCTCAAAAGCTTGTTGTACTCTCTTATTTTTCTTGAAGATGAGTTCATATAAAAATAATTTTATAATAAAGGAAAGTGGTTGACCTTTTCTGGCTTTTAATATCTGAAGTATGTGATTTATGAGTGATTAAAATACATGAAATGCTGTTGTTAGTGTATTACCTTTCTGAGGATTTTTTTTCAATGTTTTGTGCTAGGGGATGTCTGTGTGCTTAATAAAGCACCTCAGAATAAAAACACACATGAAATTTCATGCCCATAAAGCACACCCATTGAATCCTAAAATCTGCAATTACTTTGCAGTTCCAAGTACTCTTGATCCTCAACATGGTTTACATCTACAGCAGGTGTTCAATTGTGAATTTTTTCAGTGTTTTCACAAATAGAGCACATAAACACAAAATTATGTCTGATTTTGTTTTAAAAGCAAGTACTACCTCAACACAGTATTCTCCTCTGGTGATTAAGGAAAACTAATCTCCTCTCTCATCTTAAGCATCTGGTATATCTATACCATGCATTCTACACCTTGGATCATATATTAATTTAGACATGGTCTTTATGCACTTTGGCCATCAGCTGAGAGACTGAAGTAGAAACGAGGTGTTTGTGTACTCTCGGGTGTGTGTTGGGAAATAATCAAATCTCATAACCTCTATTACTTTGCACAGATTCACCCCTAAACCTGATTCAGGAACTCCACCTTTTCCTTTCACTTCCACATGCCATAGATTTAGTCCCACAATGTTTCAGAAAGTCTGTTTTCTGGCATAAAGTGAAATGGAAACAAATGAGAGAAGCCCGTGAGTAAGAGCTGTAGAACTGCAATTTTACTGTTAAGTAATTAAAGTTGTTTGGTTGTTTGGGGTTTCTTCCTGCTGTCTGTCCCCCCTTTTCTGCCAGCTGAATTGCTTAGCAAGCTGTGTCTTGCAGTTAAAACTCATTGATGCAGGTGAAGGAGAACCTGCTACCTAGCATTTGAAATACACCCCCTTGCCAAATCACACATGATAAGCAAGCTAATTTTAACAAAAGGCAAGCTGCGTTTGTTATACAATTACAGTAGTGGTTGGTGATCTGATAGACTTAGGGTATCATTCTGTTTCTGAAATATGCTTATAGCTGTAAAGACTATCATACATTTTCTATACAAGTAAGCATGCCTCAAGAAGAAATTTACAGCCTTTATATCTTGTAAAAATCTGCAGTAATTTAGCACACTCTATCTAAAGAGAGGTTAGCTTCCTTTTCCATTTTTAAGTGAATGCCTTTTGGAATGTTGCTGTATAGCCCAAAATATTTTTGAGTATTTTGTTTCTTAACTGTGGTATTAAAATATTTGTTGTTAGTGATATCAGTTATCTGTGTCCATCAAGAGCAGCTGTTGAAATAAGGCGCATCATGATTTGCCACAACTGAGTAAATTACTTTTTGTTTTCTTAATCCTTCCATCCAGCAAGGGAACTTCAACAGCTCAGTTGGATCAGATGGTTACATGCTGTCAATATTGACAAGTGGAATGTCACCAGTCACTTCTATTACTGAAGGTCTTCAGCAGGTAGGATTTGGGAAGGGCCTGTTTCTGATAGCTTAAAATAATTTTAGAATGTGGAACATTATGCAAACATGGATTATTTTTTTCACCAAATGGCTGTTAATACTGTGGCACTTGGGTTTAGGAAACTGAAGTAGTATTTTCAAGCTGAAGCAGCAGGTTGGTGAGTGAGCTAAGAGTATTCCCTGCTACTCAGTCCTGAACTGTTACATAGTTAGTTTGGTTTGGTGAGTTTGTTTTCTGAAGATTATGTAACATGCCTGCCTNTTTTTTTTTTTTTGGTTTTTTTTTAATGACTGGATAATATGCGGCAATCCAGGATCTGGAATGAATTGAAAGCTGTTTCTCTCTGTTTCCAGGTTGTTTGCATGGGCATTTTTCGCATCATTGGCCTATTTTACCTAGGAAGTTTTGACAGCATAGTTCGTCGCTGCATGATGCAAAGGGAAAAATCTGAAAGTGCAGATAAAACTGAGTAATCTTTACTTTGAGTGGAAAGAAGAATGTCAAGCGGTCCTGGACAGCTTGCTGCTTAAGTGGGACTCAGTTTTGCTCCTGAAGGATTTAGACTGGAAGTACTTGCATGTGTGACATAGGAGTCCCCTCAAAAGCTATGAAAGAAAAAACAAAAGTACAAATCCAGAAAATGCCAAACTATGCAAAAGTGTGAATGAGGATTAGATCCCTTTTTTTTTTTGGTGATTTGAGTTGGAAAGAATTTGGAGAGCTTGTAAGTGATCTGCAGAGTAGAGTTTGAGAATGGACTATGTGTGGTAATTCTGGACAAATACTTAAGTTTTCTCACTTTGGTGCTTATGGACAAAATAAGTACCAAGACAGACCAGGCTGAATGAAGTCCCCTGAACAAGTTGGTACCTCTTGCTAACATTTTGGGACTGCTTCTGATTTAGAATGTTAACTTTTCCTTTGGCCATTCTACAGATCCTTCTGTCAATGACAGCTTTCCTTATTCTGTCCAACATATGACTGTGGAAACCTGAAGATGGCAAATGTGTTTGTATGATCCAAGCTTTCTCAGTGTGGGAGTAATTAAAAAGTATGGGTTAATATATGCATACTTAGTAAAGGGAGATGAAGAACCCGTTCCCACAGAGAAATGCTAGGAGATGTGATCGGGTCTGTAGCTCTTCTGGCCTTTGAAGTATGTTGTCAACAACAACAACAAAAAAATCAAACCAGTATCAAGTGTGTCAGTTATGACTCAACATTTTAAGCCATTGAAACAATGTACAACTTTTACAGATACTTAATCTGCCAGTTTTTGCTCTGGAATGGAAAGTAGCTTAATGCTACTGTTATGCACATTAATTTCAAAGCTGCAAATGATGAGCCAAACCAGTAGTTGATGATAGAATCAATCATAATTAAAATGCCGGTCTCTTCCAGTAGCAGGAATGTAGCTTTTTAGGGCAGAGGGGTCAGGATGGGGGGAGAGGTGTGTGTCAGAATGGCCTTCCACACTGTATTTTATCACTGCACGGAAAAGCTTTCACATGAGAAATTACATAAAATACTCTCTTTGTATGACCCACTTCTAATTTGTTTCATTTACATTGTATGAAACGAGGCTGCTCAATAACTGCTTCAGAATACACAGAACCCAGTGGTTGTTTCTAAAAAATCTCGTTTAACACTGAAAAAGCTTGATGCATAACAATGATGTTTTAAGGGTGCACTATGTATACAGTTTATTTAATGGACCACTATAGAAAGTGCCTTGTGAGCTGCTTTATTTTTCAAAAGCTGCGTATTTTGTATTTGTTAGCACTGCTGTGTTTTCAATGTCGTATTTCCATTTTCGTTCAGTACTCTGAATCTAAAATTATGTGTAAAACCGGGCACTTTCACTTCTTTGAAAGTAATATTTAACAACCAAAATAGGCAAAATTGATTGCTTTTGTTAAGAGATTCTCTGTATCTATTTAAGAAGAGGTATTCAATTAAACTGAGATAAAAAATAATAGGTGGTTAACTGGAAAACGTTAGAATGTAATTTATTGAGGCTATTTTTTTACCTCTCTGAATTAGGTTGATCACTTTTCAAATTTTCTTCATATAGACTAAACTTGCTTTAATACCTGGTTATAAACATATTTTTTTGAGAGGATCACATTGGCGCTCTTATTTTAAGTGGTGAAAATTCATTAGGTTGCAAATGTTGAGGCACTGTTGAATTCTTCATAAAGCCTGTGTTTTAGGTCCTGCCTCCTGATTTTGTTTAGATATGTGAAGTTGTGCATGCCTATAATATAATACTAATTTTGAGAATATAGTGTATTCCTGCATTTTTAAACAGTTTGGCTTCAGTGCAAAGAAATCTAGTGTGCATATGTATTTCCTGTGCTGCTTAATGTGAATGACATAAAGGAGCATTTATCATACATCCATTGTCAACACTGCTGTGTTTCTTAAAGCAACATAACAATGCTACTCATAGAATCATGGAATGGTCTGGGTTGGAAGACACCTTAAAGATCGTTCCAACCCCCTGATGGGGGCAGGGACACCGTCTGCTAGACCAGGTTGCTCAAAGCTCTGTCCAATCTGGCCTTGGAACACTTCTTCAGACCCTATGATCTATGTTATTCTTGTTTTGATGCAAATCAAATACTCTTTTGACCACCTGCAAAAGATACCAAAATGGGTGAATTGGCTGTGTTGTAGTTTGAAATAAATGTTTATATAAATGATTGATACCAGCATAAGCTTGAAGGTCAGGACTTAAAACCAGTAAGCCTTTGGATACTTGAAATTTGGATCTTCAACTTGGAATATTAAAGGGTTGCATTTAAGAAACATAACCCAGAAGGTCAGAGCACACACACAACACTATGGCAGCTGGGCCTCTAAAGCTTTCAGGTTGGACATCTTGGATCACCACTCACCTCTAATAATGACTGATAGAATTCAGTGCAAGTGTCTGTGAACGATAAGTAAGACTACCAGGTGAAAGTTATGGCCCTGATCTACAGACACTTTAGTTTTGCAGACCTGATTTTGCATAGTGTGAGTGGTTGTATTGATAGTGAAACTGTAGGTTGAACCCCTCAGCAGTTGTGGAAATTTGAACAAGGTATGTTTTTTAAAGCAAGAAGAATAATCCTTTTTAATGTTCTAGTTTCTGCTGTTGCAACTTAATGATGTTAATATTAACTGATAAACTTCTCAACTGTTTTACTGTCAAAACATAGTAAATTGTCAACTACAGCAACCTTTGGTGTAAATTTCATTTTCTTCTGCACATTCTCTATCAACCAATGTACTAATTTTAAGGTCCAATATAAAGTGAAGGAGATGCCTTGTAATCTTGTGGAAAAATGTTTAGCAGTTGAAAAATTTGCCAGTTTAAATGTTACAAAACCTCTGCATCGAAATGTTTTAGCAGTGTATTAGATCCGTGAAGATCTTCAGATAGGCTTTACTTTGTACTTATTGTCTAATTGTCAATAATTTAATCACTTGTGCCATATCAGTTGGTGTCTTGTCTCGTTTTCTTGGTCAGTCTTTAAGATTCAGTCTAGGCTTCGATAGTCTTTTCCATTCCATGTAGTTTCTAATGACTGTTTGCTTTATATACAGATTAATTATAATTTTACTTCTAGTTTACTTCACCAAGGTGTTCACGTGCAATTTAAATAGAATTAATATTTTAATAAGGAAAAAATATATAGGTGAATAAAGTTTATTTGCTGTGAAAAACTCTAGGCACTTTTAAATGGTAAAGATATATAGCGTTATTTGTAAAAAGAAACTTTGTGCTTATTGCATCATCATTTTTTGTGCCAGAACTGTAAACTAGTTTTCATATTTTATATTTCTCAAAATAAATGGAGAATCAACAAAGCCTCTAACTTTTAACTTCTTTGAGCGGATGAAGAGCAATGGATAAATTCCTTTGCAGGGCTTGGTGTGGTGGGGTTTTTTGGTCTGGGGTTTTCTTTTTTTTAAGTCTGAGATTAGCTCAGCCAGAGTCTCTTAAATTTTAGGACAGCAGAGGGGGCAACATATCCTTCCATTTTAGCAGCTTAGGGCAGAGGTAAAAAAAGGACGTCAAAAATTCAACTGAGTTTTGTCAGCAGACCCAGTATCCTGAAACTATAATGAAAGTGAGATTAAATTGACAAAACCTGCCTTTGTGCTGAAGGTCCTGCCAGCATGTAACGAGTGCTTGTGCTCTTGTGAATCCTGAGGAGCCAAGCAATGCTCATTCTTCCTAGTGGAAAACAATAGAAGTAATAGTTAGGGCAGATGTCTTTCTGTTCCAGCACTGAGCGTGCAGCTGTATGGAAAACCACTGTATTATGTTGGACCTCTGTGATAGGAAGGGCCTGAGTGTGTCACTTGCCTCCAGCATAACAGTGAGGGGAAAAATAGTGCCAAGATTCGTACTCTCCAAGTAAATTCAGAATCTCAAATACTCAATCTTTTAAAAAGACATTTGTATTAAATTATCAGAGAGACAAAATCAAAGATGGATTGAGGAAAGCATATGCTGTCTAAAATGTGTTGCTGATGTTAATCTTTTAATTCTCCAACATTCTAAGTTTTGAAATGGGAGATGGCCATGTTGCTCCAACTGGAGCTCCTGATTTTTCCACTTCAGTACAAGTAGCAGGCCAAACTAGATTTCTCCTCAATCTTTTTCATAATTTAGCCTTGTAAGTGAAATAAGATTATCTTGTAGTTCCATTTAAATTGGGTTTTTTCCTGCCCAGCCAGTACCAGGCATGCTGTAGAGTAGGTGTGTGCGATTGTCTGTCAAAAGCTGGTAGTAAAAACCTCATGAAATCATTTCCTTTCATTTGTCACTGGGGGGAAACTTCCAATGAGGTGTCTGTCTTGCCATACCTCTCATCCTCTCTTTTTCTACTATGAACCTAAGTTGCTCTAAACTGGTGGGAAAGGTTGACCGTGGGTGATGGTCTGCAGTGGGGGGAAATAATGCTGGTAAGCTTTTGGATGAAACCTGCACTGAAGGAAGTGGAAAGTGCAAATACTTTCTTTTTTTTTNATAATTGTTTTTTTTTTTTTTTTTTTTTTTTTTTTTTTTTTTTTTTTTTTTTTTTTTTTTTTTTTTTAACCCAAAAGATGCATATCTAAGTTGGGGGCAGGGGGGGCGGGCAGCATTTCATTTATTGTGGGAGATGCTTTTTATAGAATTGATTGGGAAGATTTGCTGTTTGGGGAAACCTTGATGAATATAATACTAAGTCTCCATTGTGGTAGAATACTGCCAATCCAGTCTGAAATTTTATTTTTTTGAGTTGAAAACAAGTTTGTTGTCAGCTTAGAGGGGAATCCCCATGTTAATTTTAAACCTTTCCAATTCTAACTGTGAAGTTGGTTCTGTAGTAGTGCTGCTAGAGCAATGTAAATAAATATAAGGGGTGAAAGCAAAACTTACATGACTAACACAGTTGTGCCACCAAGCATCAAGGATCAACTCCCTTGACCAAAAT
Organism: Chaetops frenatus; assembly: GCA_013400775.1. Classification (NCBI taxonomy): domain Eukaryota; kingdom Metazoa; phylum Chordata; class Aves; order Passeriformes; family Picathartidae; genus Chaetops; species Chaetops frenatus. The sequence continues at coordinate 4,026 of VZTR01033180.1, read as the reverse complement.
GAGGTGTTAAATCTATAAAGATGCCAACTGTAAATAGTGTATATAAAATTAAGTCTAATACAAAATTTATAATGATGTAGGTTACTTGCAACTGATAGGAACAGCCTTTTCAAAGCTAACAGGTGCTTCAAAGAAAGTTGTTAAAATGAAGTGTGTTGGTCTTTATTTCAAAGCATTTACTCAAAAAAAGTGCTTTCCCCCTTTTTACTTTATGGAATTTTAGCAGGCATAATAAAACTTTATGAATCAGAGATGGATGTTCCTGTTTGTCTAGAAGACTGTTTCTATTTCCTATTCCTTTGTGCAGAAGCTGCCTGCTTTGCTTCTCTGCAGTTTCAGCTGGGAAGTTGGTGTCCAATCGCTTTCCACACAGCAGAAGGAAAGGGCATGGGCGGCACTGCCTCAGTCACAAGCACAGCTGTGTGTCTTGCGAAAGGTGGCGAGACAGCTCAGCTCTTGTGAAGGCAAGACCCTGTTGCCACATAGTGAAGTAGATATGTCAAAGAAAGAGATATCCAGGGCTGGATGCAGCTGTTTGCCTCCTTCCAATCCAAACCACGGGGCCTAAGGATCCTGACAAGAAGTGAAGATGGCTGAGGGATGAGTACAGTAAAAGGCATCTGGAAGCCAGGAGCTGTTTGCTATGTTGGACCCTAAGGATATTATCCAAGTATATCATCCAGCTGCCTTTCCTGATGAGCGCAATTAAACCCCATGAAATAAACCATAATTGCAGGTTAGGCATGCTTTAAGTGTTTTACAGTAGCATTATCTGCTCTGTAAGCGCTTCCAGCCAAAAAGGATCCACTCCACACCTGTAGCATTTGCAACACCGGCAGGATGAAAGGCAACCTCCAATTTTAGGAATGCAAGCTGAAGAAGTGAGGAAGTCTGTTCAGGTTAGCCTGCCACCGTCCTGCTTAAGAATGAGGAAAATACATGTCCAGGCTTCATGAGTTGTACCTTTTCCTATACTTTTTACGTGCAGAAAACTGTTTTTTAAAGCGTTCCATATGACAGACACTAGCTGCTTCCTAGGCAGCAATGTTGGGCCACACATTGAGCAAGCACGTTGAGAGTCTGAGCAATAAATGGTGACATGCACCTGATAGCAGAGAATTATGTGCATCCATGCAAGTCTCTACAAGAATATTGCTTTCAAGGCATTTCATCCAGCTTGGCAGCGACACCATAGATCCGTGGGTATTGTGGTCTCACGGACAGAAACAAACATGAAAGGTCATGTGGTTGGTGGTTAGTTTTACTCGGGGTGAGTTAGAAAGCTCTTGCAGGAGCAAAGGCATGCAGAGAAAATGAATGCTGGCATGGGAGGGATTAGCACTGAATGCCTGGAACTGAGGGAAGCACGGCCATAGTGGGTGGCACAAATGTCTCACCGGACACGGCACCAAAAAGCATTTACAGAGCCATTGGCTGTGTGGGGAGTGGCTTGCTAATTTGCATATGTGCAAATTCCCCACCTGTGGGCACAGTCTTAGTGGACTTTCTCAGTAAAAACAGTATTTAAGCTGCGTTCCAACACCGTAAGGCAATGGACCTCTTCAGATATCATAATTGTATTTACCTATGTTGCTCTAAATGCTTCTTTCAGATTACTTAAATTCAGTTTACTGTTGTTGGTTTTTTGCTTGCGGGTGATGGTGGTTTTGATGTTTTTCTAGAACAGAAAATCTCTGCCGATTTTCAGGAAGAAAAAAAAAAAAAAGTGGCAATGTCCTTGCCCACTGTGAGTGCAAACATACATCCTGCTTGTTTTGTGCCTGCTCAGGCAGGGCTTTAAACAATCACTTGATTCTCTCCAACTTGCCTGCGCATGAGCCAAGGAAATAAAAGGGTGGGCAGGTCACCAGGAACCAGGATTGCTGCTGAAAGCCTGTTGATGTTAACACAAAGGTACAGGGAAAAAGTGTCCACTTTCAGGCTGTTGGGAAGTTTAGTGTTGCCAGGCATTACAAACTTTTCTACATGATTTGTTAATAATACATCTGCTCTACAGTTGGCATCTGGGAAGCCATTGAAGAAGGAGCAGCCTTGGTGGGATCCTGTCTAGTCAAAGCCATCTCAAGAAAATAATCTGTCCCTCATGCTACCAGACCTGACTGATGCCTGTTGGCAATGCTTTCACCTTTCTTAAGTGTCAAAAGAGCTTTCTGCAGGTGAGCTGCTGCTTGTATCCCTAATCAAGTTCCAATTCTTCGTACACCTAATTCTTTTAGGTCTGATTAACTTTGGTGGGCTGACTCACATAAAGGTAAATGTGTGTGGAAGGACTTGCAGGATCAGACCTTGAGTAGTCAGCATTCTATTCTGCTACCTAAAAGCCCCATAATGATTTCTTAGCTGACTTTGTGCACGAATTGCATGTTCCTTAATAAACCCTGAGCCTCTCTTGCCATTTCTTCCATCTGCCTCCAAAACCATATTGCCTTTGTTTTCGATGTCTTTTTAACTGTCGTTTTATCCTGCTGGGCTCAGACAAACAAGCAAGGTGAAAAGCAATGCTGTGATGCAAACTCGTGACACTGTAATAGATGTTTATCACCCATTCAAGTAGCAAGATAATTGCTTTTAAGATGCCGCTCCCTTCAATTAGAGCCATACAGGTCAGATGCAATGCTTTTGACGTTTAATGTTAAGAGAAAGGCTTTAAATGCACACTTGTTTTTTGGTGGTTTTTTTTTGCTTTTTTAGAGTCCCAATTTGTCATTCTTCAAGCTACAGTTTTTGTTTCCTATGACTCAACGCTAATACCCGTGCTTAAAGCAAAGACTTCCCAGGATTTTCCCTTGTGTTTTTAATAAATTTTGGTACAGTCTCAGCTGTGTTTGGTGTTAGCAAGCTTTCTGGTGAACCGTGACTACTACTATTTTCCTATTAAGCTTTTTTAAAAAGCTGGGAGCTATCATTCCTACAGCTAAGTGCTGAATGTAGAGCTTGCTGATTATTACTAAATCCCTTTCAAAGAGAGTATCTCATAAAGTTTTGCTGTACCTGTTTCCATCAGGAATCAGTCATGAATTATGAAACTCCTATTTTATTGATTGTGTCCTCAGTACACTCTGTTCATTTAGTTGGCCTCACTTGCATTTCTACATGCAAAACACCTTTAAATACCATAAGCAAAATCAGTGACATTTTCAATTCCTCCTTACAAAAACCTGCTGATTTTATATGCATCTTTTGCATCAGTCCCACACTGATTTAAATCTCTGGGCTTTAAAATGGATCTTGCTAGAGTGTCATTGTGCAGCTTACCCAGACAGGGTTTCTGTGCTACTCGACATCTCTGTCTAATGTCTATTTTCAGTTGCAGACCAACTGCATTAGATTCCATCACCAGCACAGGGACAGACTGAATCAGCAGCCTGGTTGGTTATGGCTGTTCTGATTTCCTGTAGCACTTGTTCCATTTAAACCATGGAAATGGTTACATGGAAATGTCAGGTTACTGTCAGTGTTGAGAGACCTCTTTTCCTTTGTTCTCTTTAATTGCAAGTATACAAAGGTGATGATATTACCTGGTTGACAGATCCCTTGTCCACATTTCTGCCATCAGACATCCCTCAGCTCATTGCAAGCACCTCACTTTTGGGAGTCTTATACGGATGGAGATGAGATGAGCTTATGGTCCAGCATTAAACCATGCTGTGAGTTACACACACGCCCTGGTGAGGTAGAGCCCTTAGTCTATGATTGCACAGAGCATCATCAATCTTATCTGAGCTCATTTCACTTGCTGTCCCGCAATTTCTGTCCCTCTTAACCCCCGAGAACCCAACCAGCCACAGCCAGCCCGGTCTCACACATCGGCAGGCGGGAGTGTAGACAAAAGACATATGAGATGGCACCGCTTCGCTTCCTCAGTTTGCCGGGCGGGTATGAGGCGAGCGAGCTGCTCGCTCCCGCAGGGACGGAGCGGGGTCCTGGCTGCCGCAGCCGAGCCCGGGGCGAGCGGCGGCCGCTGGGTGGCAACAGCCGCCCGCGGGAGAGGGAGAGGGAGAGGGA
>VZTR01033177.1:0-24733 GCA_013400775.1 Chaetops frenatus | reverse complement strand
GGGTTCCCTGGAAAAAAAGTGTAAAAGTGATAACCCTTAGGCCGCCTGTCCCAAAATTCTTTGAATATTCAAAGAGCACATTGACAAGATGGTGTACATAAGCTACTCTTACACTGTTTGTTATTTTAGGTGTCAGTTACTTTTCTCATCCTGCTTCCTCCTTGCTCCAAATCATACCTGTTTTTCATCTCCAGATAGTACCTTCTACATTCATTAAGTTATTTCTCTTCAGGTTCAGTTGGCTGGGATGTGTTGTGTGTGGGGTTTTTTGGTTTTTTGTTTTTTTAATTTAATTTAATTATTTAATTTAATTTTTGGGTTTTTTTGTTGTTTTGGTGTTTTTTTTTTTTTTTTTTTTTTTTTTTTTTTTTTAAGGNTTGTTTGTTTGTTTTAGGGTTTTTGTTTGTTTGTTTGGGTTTTTTGTGGTTTTTTTTTTTGTTTTTGTTCTGTTTTTGGTTTTTGTTGGTTTTTTTTTGTTTGTTTGTTTGCTTGGTTTGGTTTTGGTTTTTTGTTTGTTTTGCTTTGTTTTCTCTTTTCTTTTTTCTTTCACTTTACTATAGTGCTGAAGTTTGTTTATTTCAGTAAGGAGATTGCAGTGTATCTGAAAGTAAGCCCAAAGATATTCATTTAAAGTTGAAAACATTTTTTTTCCTGTAGGTCTCACTCTTATCAGGAAGTAAGAAATTATTCATTATAATGATCTGGACTAGGCAGAAACAGCTGATGTTTCAGTGCCCTTCATTTGCTAATACAAAATAACTTCTACAAACACCTACTGATATATAAATAAAATGTACCATCAAATTGTTAGAATAAAATCGAGGGTGTTTTAAACACTTTACTAATAATTTCAATATCTGGATGATGTTAACAAACACTTTATCATGTTCTACCATGGTATCCTAATTAGTGTAACACTTATATTAATTTTCCAGCAGTGAATGATGAAACATCTCAGAAGCAGATGTTACACCATTAAGTTGGCTGCAAGAGTGCTGCATTTTTATGCATGTTTTGTGTTTCTACTGACGTAGCAATACTTTTAAATTTATAGCCTCCATTTCAAATGAACAGCATCCACTAACAACACCCAAAAGCCATTTGTTACTTTTACCTACATATTGGAACCTTTTCACTGACGTTTGGTTAATATGCCATGTCCATCAGACATCCATAAAATCACAAGATGTCAAAAAGGAATGTTTATAAACTAATTTGCATTACTTATGATTAGTGACTGTGCAAGAGAGAACACATCCATATTTAGTCTAGGGGGATAGAAAGGGAGAAACTGGGGGTAGGCGTTATTATTGGCTCAATTCCACACATACCAAATGTGAATACTTATGTTCTTCCCACAAAGCATTAATTTCTTCACATACTGTAGACTTTATTCTTTTACCAGGTTCCAGATAGCAGACAGCTCTTGTTTTTCACTTATGTTTTCCTTTTAACAACAGTCATTAATTTACTGATATGCTGTCTATCAGAACCACATCATCTTGATTAGAGCTGTTATCCTAATCAAAAGCCTGATAATTAAGACTATCCATCTGTAGAGTTCCAAGTGCTAAGATGAGCTGAAGATCCTAATTAAGATTATTTAGGTGTTACTTAAATGCCATCATTTGATTCAGCTAATCATACCAGCAGGTACATTAGATTTGCATTAATGTTCTGCTGAAGCCAGCAGCTCTTTAAACAGATCAAAAATGTAGATTACAGGCACCATTTTCAAACATCTTTATATCAATATAACACTGAGACAATGCATTAAGGTAAATGTAATACTGGAAGAAAGAGGCAATTTCAGTGTTTCTAAGTCTGCTTTGTGATAATAAGTAAAGTATTTAAAATAAGTAATTTATTTACTGAATTTGTGTGTCATATCAGTTTCAAGCTTAAGTTTACACTCATACTTTGAATATATGGATGACTTTCAATTTAAGGTGTACTTTTCTAGCCTAAATGAAATGGTACAGTGTGGGGGAGTTCATTAGTTCCTGCCAATAAATTATTAGATAGGTAGTCTGCAAATAAGTTATTGGAGAAGTCATAATTTTTATCTAATAATGAATCCATATGAAGCTGAAATTCTCAGAGTCAGGATTTTGTGTTTAGAAGGGAGCTGTGTTAAATTTATTTTCTTTTTTTTTTTTTCTCCTTCATCTAAAAGGTAAATCTACTTTCACCAGAATTTTGGTAAATTACGATTTTATAATCAAAACAATGAAGTTTCTATTTCAAGTTTAACCTGTGGATAAATCAGTTCCTAGGAAAGAGATCAATCAGTAGTACTGTTAGTAATGTGAAGCCAATACAATCCAAGATCTTCAGGCAGGCATGTTCTTTTTCTGCCTGAAATATGAGAGACTATTAACATACCACTAGGCTAAAGCCTGTAAATATGTTTTATGAGAGACCTTACCTCAAAAAGCAAGGTTCTGGTTCACACATATCATAGGTTGGACACAAAAGAGGCCACAAGTGTGCTTCAGAGAGGTCAGCCCCTTAAAAGAAGGTTACTATAAAAGCTTTAAATATATATAAATAAATTAATCTATTCAAATACACGTTTTATCAAAGACTCTGTTCACGCATAGTAGGGTAAAAGAAGGTGACACCATTCTTCTCTCTTTAACTACCTAATGGAAGGGTGAAGATGGAGCCAGGCTCTGCTGAAGGTATATTCTGCTTGGAGGAAAGGCAATAGACAAAAAGAAACTCTAGTCAGACACCATAAAAGCATTCACTCTGAGTATTAACAAACATTCCACCCTTGGCTGTATGTAGAATTTGACTTTAAAAGACCTCTGTCTGAGCTGGAGCCCCTTTGACCAGAAATTCACTAATTCAGTCCATCAGACACAGCTCTTTTAAGAACTAGAGGCTGGTTTAATCTCTGGAGGTGAATCATCTGGTATAGCAAGTGTCTAGGCTTAGAGGCCTTCTAAATGTCTGAAGTGAAAAGAATCACATTCTTTTAGTCTTATTCTGTTTTTCAGAGTCATATTACTCTCACAGGATTTGTTCTAGAGGATAAGAAATTCCTGTACACGTGAAGTACTCTGTGGTCCAACCAAGTACTTAAGCATGGAGATAACACAAACACATTGCCTGAAGATTAATTGGACTTCACTACCTAGTTCCAAAAAGTTCTTGAGATTCCAGAGCTGTTTAAGAATAATATGCTATCAATAGTGTAAAATACTGGCCCAGTTCACGGAATACAGATATAGTTTTTGGACATTAAAATCATCCCAAAACTATAGTTTATTTATAGTCATTCAGTTTATGAGTTTAACATTTTTGAGGTTCCTTCAGGAAAACCAGACTCAACAATCATGTCATGTAGAGAGGAATAAAGAAGAATATGAGTGGGATGTCTAAGGACAGAGGGTTAAGTTAATTTGGGACTCTTAATTTTACATTTTCTTGCTTTGAAATGTTAATTTTGCCAGTAACTCTGAAGCCCTACCCTATACTTTTCACTATATTTGATGGTTTTGCAAAGAACTTTGCTTGCAAGCTTCTAATGCTATGCTTAATTTTATGTTAACAGATTCTATTATCTAAAATATGCCCAGCACCAATTAAAGATGGACGGAAATTTTCAAAGAAATTACAGCAATTACACCAAAAGAACAAAGATATTACAGTGTATTTTAGTGGTTACATTTAAGAAGTGAATCATCTTAAAAAATCCCTTTTCTTATATTCTGTTTTATTTGCATATAAACAGACATATTCACACTGAATTTGCATAGAAATAGATGCATTCAATACATCTTTACAGCAATCATGAAATCACAGAAGTTACAGATGTAACAGTGTTATTAGTTCTGATTATTTAAACTGGGCATCTATTTTTCTGAGTGATTTTTGGGACAGTTACTGATTTTACACACCATTTCGCACCTGCAGTTTCAGACAATGGATTTAAATATTTAATTCAGATTCTGCACACACAGCAGGCGGTGATACCCAAGTTTTCCAGACTGCACTCATGTTAGGAGAGAATTTCTAGAGCATTCAACATAAATGATCTATGTATTTAATTTTAGAGTTTCTGAATATTGGGAACAATTGGCAATCAACACTGATGAAAAGTATCCTTTACAGTTTTAAACCTTGCCTTATGCTCAAGAAGACACATTCCATATCAGGAGACACTTCCAAAGCTTTTGCTTTAAATATTCCGGCAATAGTATCAGAAAAACTATACTGCAGTTTGTTAAAAATTGCCCAGGCTGAGAGCTAAGACAATTATGCCTTGCATACCAATGTCTCACACCATACAACTAAACTCTAAATTTTTAATATTTAGTGGTTTTAATAATATATTTATTTTAAAATTATCTCACTGGTTGTAATTTTCTTTAAATAGGACCTCTACAGAGGAATGGGTAACATGAGGTATGTTTTCAGACAAAAAAGTTATAGGCATTGAATCACCAGGTCTATAATATTACAACTTGCCCTTCTAATGTTATTTTCATGGGTCGATAGCAGATAGATTTATTATTTTTCTCTGTACCTGGACTGATAAAAACATGCCTATTACTAGCTATCTGAACATTTTACTCAGCCCTCTTCTCACCTAAAAATGCAATAAATTCTGGGATGAGCAAAACCAATATGGAGGAAGAGATATTTTTATTCCATAAGTTCTTAGTAACATCTTTGCCAGTAAACAAGTTTTATAAATTAATGGAGGAATTTCTCTCTAAACAAAGTCATGATTTTGGTCAAGATCAAGGAAGAGCAATCTTTCTAATTTTTCCTTTATGTTTACTATAAATTTTCACTTTTCTGAAGGGACAGTGCTCTGCTAGAGAAATCATGAACTGTAAAATATTTTATTTTGTGCTCCGAGGAAACAGATTTTTCTCAACTTTTTTTAGCTCAACTATTCGAGCTAACAGCAGAGCTTTCTTTAAATGGTGAGATCTAACCAAATACTTCTATTGACTGGTGCTAAGGAATCTTCTAAAAATATAATGTCTATTGACCGTACCTGGGTACTTCCTAACAAATGCCTAAAATGCTTTTAATGGTATATTTTAAGATTGTGGTTTTAAGCAATATTTCCTGTTCTGATATTTTATTAATGCTGTTAATGCTAAGTTGGTTAGCTGTCACTATAATTTCTCTTTGGAACATATTTCTTTAATTACCATTTCATCTTTCTGCAGTTTTTATCAGTCTGAAGCCATAAACCTGTTGTTCTTTTTACTACACCGGTGTAACAGTGGAAATTAGATAAACTGTCCGCAAAAGTACATATTCAGTGGAAAACTGCAGCAGGTGGACCTTCAATCACAAATTTCAGAAATTCATGTGTGTAAGACTTAAGAAAATGGGCTTTTGAAAAATGGATGGAAGTACATATAAATAAGAATGCAAGAAATGCTCCTGATGTGGGAACATATATTTAGTCCTTCTTCCAGAAATGTTAGTGGGATATGCCATTTAAAACTAGTATACACGTCTGGCTACAGCAGTCTATTTCCCTTGTGAATTCTATTATCCACAATCATTAAATTAAGGTTGTTATAAGGTACATTCCTATGCATTCACTTTAATATCTGTCTCTGGATCTCTTATTTGTGAATTTGTCTAAAGCACTTTAAAATCTGATTATATAATTTTCACCCACAAATTACTGTAGCAATAAATTCCAGAATTGTACTGCCTCATGTTTTAAGTACTTTAAAAATGTTTATCTTGTACTAGCCTCAGTAACAGCCCCCTATGCTTAATAGGATGGGATTTGGCAAATAACTGTTCTGTATCAACTTATCCACTAACTTCCTGGTCTTTTGAAATCTTACTAATTAGCCCTCTCCTTTTCAGATTAGCGTCTTAGCCTTTTCAAATTCTCCTTTAAAAGTAGGTGTTCTGTTCCCTTATATGTTTGTTGCCTTTTTCTGTAACTTCTCTAACTTGACTGAGTCTTTCTTGATGGACAAGAACAGCTCTTGTAAATCCTGATATAAAAATTTACATATTTTGTAAAAAAAATTAAGATTTCCAAATAATATAAAATTAATTCCTCAGGATTCATAGTTTGTTCAATCAAACAATTAAATATCTATTTATTGGGATGAGGAGCTGATGACCACCTTCAGGCTGAAGGGAGCTAGTCCTTCCTACAAATTACATATTCTTTTAAGAGAACTGAGGGCTCAGATCCATAAGGCACTTGCTGAATCCAACAAAGGGAGAGGCATGGCTGCAGGAGATCCATGCCCCTGAGCTGAACAAGAATGAGGCTGAGAAATTGTTCCTGATAGGTACAACACAAATATTTGGATGTGCCCAGACAAGTGCCCTTATCAGCCACCTGTCTTCATGCACTCTGTTCCTCTTAGCCCCTTATCTCTCTATTTGACCACACCTGCCTTCCTAACCCACTTTGATAGTGCTATTACCCCATGTTTTGTTCATCTGCAAAACATTCCCAAATAGGCGTTACAACATCGTGCATATTTTTCCAAAATATTTTTCCTGTGCATCCAATAATGTGTCTCATCCCTATGTAGGCAGTAACACCCCTCCATTCAAAAGATGCTCCAGAGAGCTGCTGCAGAGAATGGTGGTTCAGCAAAAGTGTTGGAGGTTCCCCAGAGGCAGCTCCAGGAGGAAAGGTGTCGGGGTGTTGTGTCTCTGGTTGGATTACAGGGTTGCGTCCATCTGCTGTCATACCTCTCTACTCCTTTATGTGTCTGGAGGAGCTTTTGATAAGCTGGTGGCTCTCCTGTGTGAATGGAAAAGCGTTCAATGGCTCCCCTGTGGTGGGCATGGGATTAGCCAGGGAAAGCTATTACTTTGGTCCCTACCTGCCCTTGTTACTCTGAGCTCCTTTATGTGTTGAGGACAGCTTTTCACTAACATGGCCTAGCAAAGACCTTAAAGATTTTCTTACACCACAAAAATGTGAGATACTAGATGCCAGAATATCTTTTGGACTCTCAGAGCCACTGATTGTTTGTAATGACTTGGAAATTCTGGAGTCAGCACACGTCAAATTTCATGAACCTTGCTCTATGCCAGTTATTTCTGAATAAGTAAATATATTGAAAAATCTTTGTAATTTAAAAAAGAGTACTCTTATAATCCTATTTGTTAATAAATATTTTTTCAATTAGGTTACAATCAGAGCAAAACTTTGTTATGCACCTAAACAACAGAGCTACTTCTAGCTACAATCTGGATAAATTTTCTAAATCAGATCTAAAGCATGTTAAATATTTGCTGACAGTCCATCATATCCTATGCAAGTTCATTTAAACACAGAGGGAAAAGTGTCATCAATGCAGGAATATAGTTGGTTTTCTTTTTATATTTTTTAGTTAGTAATATAATATTGCCCTTATTTTTGCAGGCTTACTAGCAGAAGACAAATGTATATTAATGACACTTGAGATGTCAGTTTTTCTATTATTCAAATTATTTGTGCAAATATTCATGGTGTATTTTATTTCTAGAAAGTGAAAAATCTGTTGCAATCTTCACCAAGAAGATACTGCTAGTCCTTGATTACCTAACTCCCAAAAAGATCATTTTATCTAGGAAAAAAATCCAACCAAAAGCCCCCTAAAAAATCCTTACAAAGTTTGAAGTAGTTTTGGTGTAGAGCAATGAGCACATGTGAACTGAACAATGACATAGCACCCTGATAGTTTGCAGTATTTGTGATTTGTTTTTTCTCTCCTCTTCACTTTGCTCTTCATCAGATTGAAATAAAGATGAATCTTAATAATTCAGTTCCTTAAACAGTATATCCTATAATTTTTCAAAGTAATACTTTTGTCCCTCTGTTTATTATTGAGCTATCACTTAGCAGAATCTGTTTTACTGACACTTTTAGAATTTCAGACTTCACAGGCCTCTCCAACATGGTGCTACAATTACAAAACCCATTAGAGAGAATATAATTGCTGTTAGTGCACAATGTTTGTAATATATATTAATCATCAGGTTACCAAAATGCATACATATTTAATGAACTAACTCTGAATACAAGGTTACTAATGATTAATAGCCTGAAAGGACACAAAAAGCAACATGCATTTTCCCCAAGCCATTATATGCTGCTAAACACATCTCCGAAATTATGGGTGAGGAAGTAATCTCATGGGGCAGTGAAAGTCAAAGGAGAGAAACAAAGTGTTCCATGAAATTATATCTCAACGAAGATATTCTGTGCAGTATAATTTCAACACTAGATTACCATGAACCTTTATGAATTGCAATGTAATGCTTTTAGTTAAACTAATGATAATTGTCTGCATGATCTTAAAGACACTTTTTTCACAGGCTTCCTGCAGAGTTTTAAGTGCAGAGCAGAAAAAACAGTTTGGGTGCTCAGTGTGGAATACCCAAATGTCATAGGGTCTGACTGCAATCTGCTTATATTTTGAATGGGGAGAGTAGAAATCTGGTTTTATATTCCTTTTAGAAGCCATGCATTAGAAAAGGATTAGGCTTGATGACCATTGTGGTGGTATAAGAGCCTAATAATAAGAGAAAGGCTCCAAAAAGTGCTTCATCATTATGTCTCCTTATCATAAGCACTCTTGAACACCTGGAAACTAAGTGCGGTATGGATCGTGGGTAGCCCACCTTGAGGCCCATAAAAACTGGTGCAAGTGTGAAGGGGAAAGCGAGGGACAGAATCCCCGACCTTTGCCTTCCCCGCCGCCCCCACCACCACCATCACCTGCTGCCAGACACCCTGAGGCTTGTGGGAGCCAACACCGCCCGCCTGAGGAGCACCCCTGATCCTGCACCCGTGGGCCGCAGTCACCGGTGAGCTGTGGAACCCCTGTCCCGATCCTGCAGCCCCGGGCCGCAGTCACCGGTGAGCTGTGGAACCCCTGCCCTGATCCTGCGTCCCGCGGCGAGAGCACCCCAAGGTTCAGCTGCAGCGACCGGGCACCGCTCCTGCATCTCGGAGGAAGGGCCGCCGCATTCCAGCCAAACGACCCCAGGGATCGGAGAAGGCAGATAAGGCGCTTCAAACAGCAGGAAAAAAAGGCAAAAACTGCTCCACTCCCCCCACCCCATCTCAGCAGCACCGATGGTAGCATAGTGTGGTGGTGACATATACTATGCTTTTTAAAATAACCTTGGCCTTTTCTAAACTTGTCTTCACTTTTCTCTTTCTTTCTTTTTGCTTCTCTTACTATAAAATAAAATATATCCATTTTTTGGCATCAAAATTTAATATCATTTTGTTTTAGTCTAGTATTTGGGAATATTTTGAACTTCCAACCTTCTTTCTGGTTTATATACAGGGACTAAGTTTTCTTTGCTCCTCTGGGTTTAAATATGATCATAACAGTGGGATAGTTAGATCATGTATGGTCTGTTACTTTCCCTACCGAAACCGAAACATACTTAAGCAAGGCTGGGCACTTGGTAACCAGTGCTAGTCCCACATTTGAAGTCCTTGTATGCCATTACCTTTTGATCCTTTCTGTTCTTTACTGCCATGATTGCAGGAGGTGGAGGAGAACGTTAAATTGAAAAATAACAGTGTGAATGAAATTGTTTTTTATGTATCCTGGAAACTTTTGTTGAAAACAAGGACTATGTTAAACTAAACTGAATGTCAGGATGAATAGAATATTCAGTGGTGTGTAACAGCAGGATAGGAAGACACACTTGGACTGTATTTCATTTAAGTCCTCATGACACTGGATGAGACTATGAGTTTCGGATGGTGTCATTTTACTGTCACTTACCCATTTGTGGTGTTATTGAGCTACATTCTGAATGGAATAGCTGGGAAAGTGAATTAAATATGAATTACTAGAACAACATCTTAAATATAGTGATATTTCACGGGTTTTTTAGGTACATGTACAGTTCCTGACTTGCAGTCACCCTGACAGGAGAAATCTATCATTTGCATACACCAGGTTATTTCACAAAACAAGAAGACAAACATAAAATATGATCTTGATAGTTCTGGAAAGTCCATTATGTAAAACCACTCATAGAATATACTAGCAAAAAGGGTCATTAAAGGAGTGGTATAAACAGTTTTAGAAAGCTAATCTCTCATCTCAGAAGAAACAGGTCTAATATACTTGATACAGAGCAAATATAAACAAAGAAGTCTGGCCTTCAGTCTTATGTGCTATAGGATAACAAAAGTGAGGTGCAACAAAGATTACAATGCAATTAATAACTGTGACTTGAGAAAACAGCAACTCTGACTGGTTGCCAGAGTTATATATTTGTTCTCCATGCACAGGAAGGAGTTCTGTCAGGTGACCTGTTAATCAAAGTGACAGGTTCTGCTTCCCTTCTCACTGACATTAATGTTGACGCATTTCTTTTCTGATATTTCATGTGTTGCTGCATGCCACAGATAAGAGTTTGCCCACAAATTCAGAGCTTTTTCTTGCATATCATCTGGGTGATAAGCATTTAGGCTTTCTTTGCAGAGGGAAAGCTGATTCTTGTTGATAGTATTTAAGATAAATGAGGCAAAAATGTAAGCATTAGTGAAAGGTTCTTTGTCTTTAAGCAGACATTCCATCGACCATGTAGCCAAATATAAATAAATAGCAAAAAAGAAAATTCTTTCATTTACCACAATGTCAATTTTAGTGACAAAAGGACATTTAACATTTGCCTTTATATGCTATGGCCTGCAGTGGATGAATCATTGCTATTCCAAGGCTCCTGTATCATTGCAAAATACAGCAATTACTAACTTTTGAAGTTTTTTGACTTTTATCTTTCCTTACTTGTAGGTACATATGTGTAACATACATAAACAAGTATGATTCAGGGATAAGGTGCAATGTTAAAAATTGAACTATTAAATTTATTATAACATGGATCACTGAATTTATGGGAGAACAGAATAACAGACTATTCAGCATTATAGAGTTTCATGTAAAACCATTAAAATAATGGATGCTTTACTTTTATATAAAACAGCATATTGTCCAAGGTTTCCCCAGCCAGCAACCAAGCCCCACAAAGCTGTTTACTCATTCCTCCACCATCAGGGCCAGGAAGAGAACTGGAACAGTAAAGCTAGAAAACTCAGGTTGAGATAAAAATAGTTTGATCGGGAGACCAAAAGCCATATACACAAGCAAGGAAAACAAGGATTTAATTCACTGTTTCCCACGTTCAGGAATATGTTCAGCCATCTCCAGGAGGGCAGGGCCTCATCACACCTAACAGCTACATGGGAAGACAAGAAGCATCACTCCAAACATCCTCTCACCCTCCTTCTTCCCCCCCTGCCCCCATGCCCCCCTCCACACACACTATATACTGAGCATGTCACATGGTCTGGAATATCCCTTTAATCAGTTTGGGCCACCTGTCCTGTCTGTGTCTCCTTCCAGCCTTCCATGCTCCTTCAGTCTCCTCACCAATGTGACAGCACGAAAAGCAGAAAAAGCCTTGGCTGTGTAAGCCCTGCTCAACTATAACAAAAACATCTCTATATTATCAACCCTGTGTTCAGCACAAAGCCAAAACAGAGCCCCATACTAACAACTGTGAAGAAAAATAAAAGGTAGAAATCAGTTTTGATATTTGTATGATATGAGTAATTTGTTACTCATGTATGCATTAATTCAACCAAAATAAGTACATATTTTTAAAAAATTGTGTCATTAGAGTGCATGTTTTGGACTTAAAACACGAATTTAAACACTATATCATATGAGCTTTTTAGACCTGCAATCTACCAGCTAAATAATTCAGACACTTAAAAGAAGAGCTAGAGCAAAAAGAGTTTTTGTTCTATGGCTTGATTTTCCAGTGCTTTCTATTCTAAAGTTTATATAAACTGGAATTTTATCCAGCTCATTTGATATGTCAGTCAGCATTAGGTAATTTCTAACCTACACAAGTTGTCTTAGCTATCCTCTTTATGAAATCTGCTCTTGCATGTGTAAATCGTTCCTACTTCTGCAGTGATCATGTATGGATGATTAAATTTAGTACGGCACTACCCCATGTTGGCTAGGAGGTTTCTATTGCCAGATAATATTCAGTATAATACTGAATGGCAAGTGGTAAGTTGATGCCTGTCTCAGAAGGAACCTACACTTGGGATTCAGGACATTTCTTTTGGGTATAGTCCCTGTGGGCAGAAGTAGTGAGGAGACTCCTTCCTTAGTCATGGCTGAATCTGTCATTATAGACCAGGAAGTGTGACATGAAGTCTGGAGGGAGGATGACTGAAGTGACCACGTAACTTTTTGGGGAGAATTCTTATATCTGGACTTCAGAATAATATGACAAAGCTATGCAGACATAATCCTAAACTGAACTGGTGGGTGACTAATTAAAGAATTAAAAAACGTGTATTCAGTACCCAGAGCAGTCATATAAGGCCTTAACCTTTAGGCAAAACATGTTCTCAGCATTGTTTTGTGTTTCAGGCATCTCAGATTGCTTTCCTAGATCAGTGTCTTCAAAACTTAAAATAAATGAACTCACTCATTAATAATTTTCTACTATATACATACATGTAGAATTTGTATTTTCCAATAAATGTAAAATGGAATTTTCATCTTTTACATATGTACAGGTTGTATTTCATTGACATTTCAACCCTTTACATATATTGAATGAATATTCATATATTTTACACGTTAATGACAAATGCCCCTAAGACTGTACCTTCTACAAAATTGTTTT
Source organism: Chaetops frenatus (assembly GCA_013400775.1). Classification (NCBI taxonomy): domain Eukaryota; kingdom Metazoa; phylum Chordata; class Aves; order Passeriformes; family Picathartidae; genus Chaetops; species Chaetops frenatus. The sequence continues at coordinate 12,046 of VZTR01033177.1, read as the reverse complement.
TGGAAATTATTCATACACTCAAACTGAAAATAGTACTAAGGTTTTTTCTGTGTGTGTCNGTACTGTTGCTGTATCAGTCCTGGCCTAGAAAGCTGACCTCCTCAGTTCAGGGGCGAGTGCAGCTTCCATGCCCATGCAGCCTCTTCATTGCTGTTCAGGTTGACAACAGCAACAGTTGTGATGGTGCCTTTTTGATCCAGGCTAGTGCCCAATAAGATCCAATAAGAACACAAAGGAGACCCTCAGCTTATTTCACACAGGTCACTAAGCCATAAGATACTGACAAGTTTTGGTTGCTGTTGAGCTTGGTTAAATTTGAAATAATGACCCAGAGGTGAACAAGCCCATATCCCTTTACGACCACTTGAAGTCACTCAGAACTTCATGACAATAACATCTTTGAAGACCTTGTAATTTGCTTGAGCATGAGTTTCCCCTCTTAAACCTGTGGTGAATGGCTCTAATCAAATTATGTTTGCTCAGGCTATTACTTCAATAATATCTTAAAATCCTTTGGAACTTTTCCCAGTGTTTTCTATTGCTCTCTTCCCCACCCAGCAGCCAATGTGAAAGTGAGTTATATTTGATAGCTATTTTTGTGACCCTTGCAGTATTTGATTTCCTGTTAATGGCTTATGAGAATCAACCCTGAAATCAGATAATATACTAAAATTACCAATCAATTACTAGCTTTTATTTAATAGTAATATGTCTACTGTCTAAAATTTTGTTAAGGGCCCAAAATTAGACACCAAAAGAAGGGAAACACAGAACAAAACATTTTTTAGAGACTTAATTGAATAAGTAGCAATTGATTTTAGTCTTCACTAATATACATTTAATTAACTATTTTTTAGCTGAAGCATCATTTCATTATATTGCTTATTTCTTATCCATGGTAATTTACAAAAGCTGTTTCTGTTGCTGTTATGATACATAGGAGAGCTTTTGATTCCTGTCACTTCCACTTGCACTTATTCTGTACACAGCTTATAAAATGTTCATGAAATAATGTTTTACAGTAAAAAATAAACCCACTTCCAACAAAGAAATTCTTAGGATTTCAGAGAAGTACTGAAAAATTTGTTAGTATCCAAGAGAGCACAACTGGTAAAAGGAATCACTTAGCATTACAGAATATACCACAGGGTGTAGCTGTATCTACTAAACTTTCTCAATGGCTTTGTAATGACAAAGGCCACTTTTAAAGCCTGAGATAGTTCCATTGTTTACACAATGTTGATTGTTGGCTATTTGGAGTATTAAAGATCACTTCAACGTGGACTGATCCTCTGATTTGCCACGAGGTTAATTGCAGTTTAGGTATGCTTCAAATCTACCCTCCTATCCAGGTGTCCTAGGTTAAACTGGGGAAAATTTATTTTCCGAAGCTTTTATGAATGCTAGACATTCTATGTCTCCAGTATGTTTCTGTGGTAAAAATACTATGCTAAGCATTAATTCAGTGAGGTTTGCTCTAGAAAATATCATTTTGATCCCCAACAAAAATAAAGGCTCATTTTAGGTAAGTATGAGTATTGGTCTTCAAACAAAGCTGTCTTCAAGAAAGAAATAGGCCTCACCATTTTTGTGTCAATCAACTTGGCCTGGGTGGGAGACTTGAAAAAGTTGAAAGATCTTTACATAACATTCTCTGCCAAATCTCTCAGCACTTTTATTAATACTGAAATTGAAGCTGTACCAGCTTGAGAGTATAGGACGTTTAAATTACAGGGGAATAAATTATTAATTCCAGTGGGTTTCATTTGCTTTTTTTAAGGCCATATGCTAATATTTTCATTCATTGTTATTTTTGAATGGCTAGGCAGAAAAGACAAATTGTTCTGAGGATGACAGTTGCTTGCCCAGCCTGGATCTACTGATGAGTCCTTCCAAATTTTTAGAAGATTCAGGGAAGCAACCTCATGAAGTTCAAATCATACATCCAGATTTTTCTTTTTTCTTGATTCTAACAAGTCAAATAAAGTTATAAAAGCTACCGTTGCCAATCTTCATAAGGCTTCTATTACATTTAAAAGCTTCTGTCTTTGGCATTGAGCCTGACCTAACTTTTCTTATCAATTTATCTTTAACTTTAACCTGAAACAAACATGAAATTAATCTGGCATACCAACTCATCTATCTGCATCTAATGATATATTGCAGGTGCACATCATTAGGAAATAAATACTGCCACTGAAACAACCAGAGTTTATGTAACTCAAGGAACAGTAAAATATTCCTATCAACATGTAGCATTTTTCTTTCCATAATTCAGGCTCCTCTTTTAACTACTGTATTTATGTCAATGATTTTCAAAATTTTTTCCCCTGTTTTAATTGCCTTGTAGTTCCATTGTTGTATTGAAATTTGACTCTAAGTAAGCCTGCTCTTATAAATTAATTGCTAATATATGGCACTGACTTGAGAAAAAATCCAGCACTTCAACTATGTAATTTTACTGACCAGTTCCTGGAAGCTGTAAAACACTGATTGATTGTACTTACCCTTTCCTTTAGCAGTGAAAAATTCAAAAACTGTTGAACTCTAAGCTAAATTTTCTTAACAATAATAAAAGACTACATTCCTCACAGCAACAAAGTAGAAGGTACCTGTGGTATTAGCTGCTTGCAGCTGTGGAAAAATTTCAACAATTAAGAAAACACAAAGAGCGAATACATGATATAGCCTATGGAAAAAGTGGGAGATAGGATTTTCTGTTAGTTTGGGCTGTTTCTTCCATACATGGTTGGGTTTCTGCAGGGCCAAATAATGATTGATTTCTCAGTCATTCGCCTAACAGGTTTATTTTATACTGACCAAGTTCTTCATTATCATCCAATAAAACTCAAAGGAGTGAAAGGGAAGTCTTCATAACTGTCATACAAATGTCAGAACAGTCTCCGAAGTCTAAGTGTTTAAAATTTGACAAATAAAATAGAAGCATAAAATCAATATAATTTTTTGGTTATCTGTACATTCTGTAATAATGTTCACAAATAAGTATGCTGTGTTCTGAAACTGGTGCCTTCCAAAGCTCAGTCAGATAAATCATGTCCTTAATCTTTGGTATCAGGTAAGAAAAAAAAATAAGGTATTCTCTGACCATGGTGTAGTGAGTCAATATCAATATTATTTTAGCTATGCAAAAATCTTTGGCTAAAAATATAATTCAGTGCCTGTTTACTTGATTTCCTTACAAAAACAGTATCCTCAGTGGTGATACTGATCTATCCAATCAAGTTTTCCTTGAGCATTTGCATATTTTTCTGCTATAAATAGTTTGAACATCTGCAGCAGTAATTTTTAAACCTCACTTATATTATTTATAGTACTTTTTTATTAGTTTAACATTAGTTCTTTAAAAAAAAAAATCCACTGAGATGCACTGGAAGAACTATGAAAGTAAGCAAATGGCACCAAAAATATCTGCTTGACCATATGGAGAAACCAAAGAAAGTAGTAAGGAAAGCATGAAAAAATAATGGACTATAGATTAGCTCAACAGACATAATAGAGATAAACACTAAATATATTTTTTAATCATGAAAATGCAATTGTAGATCTTTAAAATATTGAAATTAGGACTTGAGATTTGATTATTTTCCCTATATTTTTCCCATTTTATTTTAAAATTTTGATATAATAAGAAAAAATCTCTTTATCAGTGACAGTCCTAATTTTACTTGGTTTTTTTTGCCTCTGGCTCTCTGAAAAACACTGTATTTGAATCTCTGTTTCCTTAAGGAGTTGTTTCTTAAGTCAGGAGGACAGTGTAAATATCTTGGTGCTATTTAAAAATCTTTTAAGAGAAAATAACATGGCAATGAAAAAGCCTGGAATTTTTTTCTCACTGTATGAGTTAAAATTAAATATGACTAGATATGACTTCAAAAAAATCTTTGAGATCACTTCTATATTAACAAAAAAAAGACAAGATAATTAAGTACAGAGTTTCTATATCTTCCTAGTAATTGATCACAATTTCAGGGTAAAATATGTAAGTCTATTCCTACCTGTCTAAATTTAATTTATTTTAATTTATTCCACCTGAATGATTTGAAAAATACATGCTCCTGTACTATTTAAAGTATTAAAAATATTTCAATTTACAAGTAAGATTGAACAAACCAAGAGATTTCTGAAAATAGTTCAATAAAAATATACAGGATAAATTGTAAGGTGACCTACTATTCTCATACTGAGCATAAAATTAAATAAAATTAAAGCATATTATATTCTCCAATTTGGTGACTGCAGAGAGTTTTAACATTTTTATGTGTTTCATAATGAGTGAGTAGGTAAGGTAAGGTTAGCATAAACTAGTAAAACAAGCTCTGCACTGTGGGCTGTCAAGCTTTTCAGGAGCCGAATTTAGTAGTTCTTGATAGGCTGCTTCTCCACACATTCATGTTTGAGTATTAATATTTCTAGTTCATTCCTCAGCCCACCTTTTTTCTAAACTCACAGGAGAAAAGACAGATTTCTTGTCATGTCTACAAAATTAACAGAAGTCATATTTAAAGGCAATTTTTTTTATACTCTGTATTATGATCTATCAGAAGACAGGAAAAGACAATGTACACAGAAAAAAACTTCCTTTCATAATCAGAGTAGAATCTAAAATTCCATAGAGCTATATGTTTAAGTTTGGTAAAAGATACTGAACAGGTTAAAATATTGCTAAGACTGGAGAATTTTTTGTCTCAGATATGCAAGAATTACTTCTGAGAAAGACAACATGGGTGTGGCAAGTGTGTCTTCTGCTCTGCTTATTCACAGACTTGGAACAATGTCATCATAAATGGAAAAAAAACAAAGAATAACAACAACTGTACTGTGGAAAATTTAAAGGATGATTGGGAAAAACATGGCTTTTCAGCAAAGAAAATAAATTTTAAAACAACAACAAAAAAACAGTACCTCTGTAATCTACTAGATGCATTGTCTGAGAATAAAAATTTCCATTTCACTCACACAAAAAAAATCTATTTTGCAAGGGAATAGGAGTTGGAAAAGATGGAAAAAGGATTGGGGAAAAAATAAAAAGGCAATATGTGTTTTTGAAGTGTTTTGGCTTCCAAATAGCATATTCAATCAAAAGCATCTGACAACCTCCACATTGGAATCTTCTGCTTGTCAGTGAGAATACTGTGAAAAAGAGAACAGTTAATGTAATCAATTCAGACTTTCAGAAAGTCCCTCCTGATGTTCAGTTAAGGAAGACTGGTGCTATAATTTTGTTCCAGGAGCAAAGCCTAGCAAAGGTCACAAACTGTGTCTAAATAAAAACCTAGAAATTGAAAACATGGAGACTTGGAATCCAGTAAATATCTTTAGTTGGTTGATTGGTTGGTTGATTGGTTGGGTTTTTCTTTTCCTTTTTCTGAATAAAGAAGGTAATGAATTTCATAGAATCATAAAATGGCTTGGGTTGGAAGGGACCATAAAGATCATCTAGTTCCCAGCCTCCTGGGCAAGGGCAGGGACACTTTTCACTAGACCATGTTGCTCAGAACCCCATCCAACCTTGCCCTGAACACTTCCAGGCATGAGGCATTCACAATCTGCTCTGGGCAACATGTTTCAGTACCTCATCACCCTCACGGTAAAGAATTTTCCTAATATCTAATCTAAACCTCGCCTCTTTCAATTTGAAGCCATTCCCCCTTGTCCTGTCACTACAGGTCTTGTAAATAGTCTCTCTCCACCTTTGCAGGCTCCCTGCAGGTAATGAAAGACTGCAATTAGGTCACATCAAAACTGTTTCTTTTCCAGTTTGAACAAACCCAATTGTCCCAGGTTTTCCTCATAGGAGAGATGTCCCACTTCTTGAATCACCTTGGTGAGCCTCCTCTGGACTCACTCCAATAGGTCACTGTCCTTCTTGTGCTGGGGACTGCAGAACTGTACACAGTAATCAAGGTGGGATCTCACAAGAGCAGAACACAGGCAGAATCCCCTCCCTTGACCTGTGGGCCAAGCTTGTTATGATGTAGCCCAGGAAACGATTGTCTTTCTGGGCTTTCAGCACATATTTCTCGGTCATGTTCAGCCTCTCACCCACCAGCACCCCCAAGTCTGTCTTGGCAAGGCTGCTCTCAATCTGTTTATATCCCAGCCTGTATTGAAACTGAGAATTGCTCCAAGCCAGGTGTGGCACCTTGTACCTGGTCTTGTTAATCTTCATGAGAATCCCATGGCCTAACTTCTAGAGCTTGCCCAGGTCCTCTGGATGGCATCCTGTCCTTAAGATGTGTCAACTGCACCACTCCACTTGGTGTCATCTGCAAATTTGCTAAATACTTTCTTCTGTGTCAATAGTGAAGATATTAAATAACACTGGTCCCAATACAGAACCCTGAGTGACACCCCTTTTCATTGATTGGGCATCAGAGCACTGAGCTGCTGACCACTACCCTCTGGAGATGACTTTCCAACCACCTTCTTATCTGTCTAACAGTCCACCAATCAGATCTGTCTCTTTCCAATTTATAGAGAAAGGTATTGTGGGGCAAAGTGTCAAAGACTTTACAGAAGTCCAGATAAATGGCATCTGTATCCCTTCTCTTATTCACTGATGTAATAATTCCATTATAGGATGCTTTTTCATAGAAAATGATGGTTGAATTTCAAATGAAAGAAGCAATGCAATGATTAATATACAGACTCAGTTGATAATTTCCTTGTTTCATACTCATGTCTATAGTTGTCCATTACTATCTTATAATTAAATGTACAAAGTGAGTATTACAATATTTAAAAAGTTTAACATATGAGGGAAACAAATATTTTACAGATAACATGATTTTTTATTTACATCACTTAAATCAGACAAGAATTAGTAGGACATTGAGAGGATATAGACAAAGTAAGAGAATAACACAACAACAGAAGATGTTTAATACTGACAGTGTGAGTGAACCACTCACACTTTGTCCTACACTTTGGTCTATTTGAGAGCTGTAACAGACAGGATGAGTATTTTGTCAAAATGCTGTAGCACAAATGAAGATTGATATAGGGGAAAAAAGGAATGTGTCAGTATGATTAATTTCTATAAAGTTATAATGATTCCTAAGTTTCAATATTAGATTTCATTCAAGTCAGCCAGTTCAAACTTATTAGAATTTTGATTTTATCTGCATATCTCTTTGAAGAAAATTATTAGGGCAAGAGAAAAGTTAGCTTGAAAACAATGGTCTTATTTATGCAAGAGTGCACAAAATTAAAGTGTACCTTAAAAAGGCATATAAAATAATGGCTGGCATAAGTTACTGTATGGCAACCCAAAACTTCTCTCTCCCTATTTAAGTATAATGTAAGATTATAGAGACATAAATTGAACTGTGAAGTAAAAAAATAAAACATTTCACCAAATGTTATATCCTTTTAATTAACTTGTGCTAATTATTACTACAAGTTACTAGAGGCTATGAAACCAAAAAAGAAGTAAAATTAATATTCATACGATTCATACAGACATCTATAGCTGTATTAGACAGGCTTACATATTCACACATGTATGCCTTCATCCTCTAGGGAATAAATGAATACAAGGTATTCACATCATTCTAGCCAACATATGCTCCTGGTTCTGGTCACAGTGAAGGCAGGAAATATAAATATGACCAACTAATTATTTAGTTTATATGCTCCTGGTTCTGGTAACAGTGAAAGCAGGAAATATAAATATGACCAACTAATTATTTAGTTTCATAGGGGTTTTGCAAAACATTGGATATGCAGAGCAGACCTATTAGGGCCTTTAAAAATTAATAAATATATGTGTGTATGTGTGTGTGTGTGTGTGTGTGTGTGTGAGTCAGAGGTGGATGGTAAAATATTGATAATAACTTTACTAACTGAACAGAAGTACATCTACTTACATGTCTTCAGCACAGAGAAGCTGAGCTGGTCGAATAAGGCTCCTTTTACAAGTGCTCTAGTGTCATTTTACATACATTCCAAAGACACTTCAAACAGGCTGAATGAAGCTGTTGAGATCCTTATGTCCAGGTCTTGAGGAGACGGACAGGAGCAGTTACTAAGCTTCTCTGCATCATATCTGAAAAGTCATGGTAGTCAAGTGAAATCCCCAATTACTGGAGAGGAAGGAAATAGAACACCCTTATTTAAAAACAGTAAAAAGGAAGATCCTAGGAAATACTGACTACTCAGCCTCACATTAGTGCTCAGTAAGATAATGGGACAGAACTTCCTGGAAGATATGCCCAGGTGTGTGGATGACACGGAGGTGATTTGAGACAGACAACATATCTTCACCAAGAAAAATTGTTCCTGACTGATTGGCTAGCCTTCCATGATGGACTGACTGCATTGGTGGATAAGGCAAGAGCAACTGGTGCCATGTATCTTGAATTCTGCAAGGCTTTTCACATAATATCCTTGCTTCTAATTTGAAAAGATACTGATTTTACAGATGGACTATTTGATATATAAGAAGTTGGTTGGATGGATGTGTCCAAAGGATGGCAGCCCACAGCTCAATGTCCAGATGGAATCACTAAAATTTGCTGTCCTTCAGCAGTCCCTGTTGGGGCTGACATTGTTCAATACTCTTATTAGTGACACAGAGTCTGCATCCTCAGCAAGTTCACAGATGCCACCCAACTGAGTGGTGCAGCAGGAAGGGATGCCATCCAGAGGAATCCTAACAGGTTGAAGGAGGTGATTCTCCCCTTCTACTCTGCTCTTTTGAGACCCCACCTGGAATAGAGCATCCAGCTCTGGGATCCAGCAGAAGAAAAACATGGATCTAATTAATGGGTCCAAAAGATTGCACAAAAATTATCAGAGGAGTAAAACACTGTGGGGTTGTCCATCTTGTAGAAAAATGTGCTCTGGGGAGGCTTTATTTTGGCCTTTCAATACTTAAAGTGGGCTTATGAGAAGGAGAGATGTATTTCTCTATTGCCTGTATTATAAAACTAAGAGTATTGGTTTTAAACTGAAAGCTGTAGATTTAGATTAGATCTATTGAGACACTGGAACAGATTATCCAGAGAAGCTGTGGATGCCCCTTCACAGGAAATGTTCAAGGGCATGCTGGATGGGCCTTTGAGCAACATGATCTTGTGAATGTGTCCTTGCTCATGGTAGGGAGGTTAGACTTGGTAAGATTTAAAGGCTCTTTCAAGCCCAAAACATTCTGTGATTCTATGTGATCAATCAAATTAAAAAAAAAATCTTAATAGAATAGCATAGTGGTTGTTTGATGTTGTATTATTATAAGGAGACAAGAAATAATTTAGCCAAAGACCTAAATACTACAATTGTAAAACAGGAGAGGTCGGTTAAAGTCTTCTTTTTATTACTTGTGTTAATTTTCCTAAGAGAAAATTGTAAAGAATTTTGCATAAACAAAATGAGCTATTTGAGTTCTTATCCTTCCCAGTACTTGCTTAATCCTATTCTAAGACTTTTTTTTTTTCTGTTTTGGGGTAAAATCATTTGTATTTGTATGATGCTAAATCTATGCAGAATAGATTTGGCCATTTTCAAACTGGGAACAAGTTTTCAGAAAGATTTGTTGTGTGAATTTTTATTTTGCAGTTTCAGAAATCACCTCTTTGTCATTTTCTTGGCAAGTTAATTGAAAGTTGATAACATGACAAGCACTAAAAACATCTTTTTTTTTTCTACTACAGAAGAATGGGTTATATTTTGTATCTAACTCTTTTAAATTATACTTTTAAAATTAGTTATTTATTGATATTCAGGTAGTATTTTAAGACATAATGCATAATTCAGTACATATTTTTTTACATTTGCTTTAATCATCATGTGTCAACTCTCAAGTCTGAGAGCAAAAATAATCACTGTGCATGAATTCAGCTGTGAAGAGTAATATATTTTTTTACCTAAGCTGCTGTTTATATGTTTTGGTGTATATTTGCCTCAGTATTCAACAGTATATTGAATGATTCACATATTTAATTGTTAGAAAATTTTGCAAAAAAATTAAAAAGATTAGATAACTTTTATAATAAATGATCCACATAATTTTAATCTTTTCACTTGATTTTTATAGGGGCACTTTAGGGTTTAAATTCACCAAATGTAGTTGGACCAGTGCTCAATAAAGAAATAGATTCACTATAAAGTCAAAGTAACTAATTTCCATGACTTGTAACATTATTCTTTTCTATCATTGAAAGATTTTTAGTTTAAAAATAGCTTCTTGCAAATCAAGCCTTTCTGAATAACAAAGTAGGAGGAGTACCTGGACTGAGGAAGAAAGACCTATAGAAACAGCTCTTTTTGATTAAAAATGGCACAAGAAATTATCTTCTTAATATATACTCATAAATAACCTCTCTTTTTAATGCAGTCATGTAATTCTGATGCTTCTTTATTTTCTTTTCCCAGACATTTCTTAAACAGGCAGTTATTACAGAAGCACACACGTGTCTTTATCCAGGAACTCCTGTCTTGAGCAGTATGTGTTTATGACTGAAAAGCAGGTGCTCTCCTTTTTGCTCATCACCATTTGGACTGCTTTCAACTGATAATGCCTTTAAAAAATGTGAAGAACACCTGCCATCTTTATATCAGAACTGGTATAACTAGTCATATTTTTAGTTTTATTGCCAAGAATATCTTGTTTCTTGAAAGCTTCTATTGGACTCCCCTACCGCTGATGTCAATCTGGATCAGTCCAGCTGTACAGTCAGCATATCTTGGCAGTACATTCTGAGAAGCTGGCTATACATGCTCTTTGTCTTTGAAGCATTTAAACTACAACTTAGGAAAGAACTCATTTTGCTTTTCTTCCCTTTACCTGTATTTTACTGTAATTCTTACCAGCTGGGTCTCATATGATTTTTACTTATTACTTACAATCCTAAAAACAGTTCTAGGAATAAAGTATAATCTGTGTTTAGATTGCTGAAGGGTTTATCCTGAGGTATGGATTGAATTCCTGATTTTGGTATTTAGGTAGTATTCAGCTATGAACTGTAAACATCTAAATGTTGACTTCTGTGTGTAAGTGGAGTCCCTGGGTTCTTGTTATGGTTGGTGTAGACTGACTCTCAATTTAGTCGCACGTATTTCTGTATGTATCTGGAGTCACCTGAGGAGTCTCAGGATACATAAGTTCATGGTTCTCAGAGATATTACTCAGTACCATAGTGAGATTTGTACCACAGTAGAATTTGGAGAATGCAGAGGAGACCACGCTCTGAACTAAACGTCTATGTGCCTACTGCTAGGAGTTTAAGATTCCATTATGATCTGGTGAAATATAAGGTGTGATTGAGTTGCTTCACAGTAGTGTCTATTGCCATCTGAGAGGCTCTACAATATCTCCTCTCACATCCTGATTGCCATATAAGTCTGCTCTCCTGAAATATCTATCAGTCCCCCATGGATATCTCTGATAAAGTCACATACCTTAAACAACATGGGGAATGCTGGCATGATCAACTTAGTGGAATCTTTATAGTCTATGATCTACAAATGAATTATATATTTTACAATAACATATGTAGTTAAATATTTTGCTTTTATTGTGACGAATATCAGGAATCCTTTGCTTATTCATTATAATGTCAGAATGGGATTGAAGACAGACTAATTAATACAAAATCTTGCTGTCTTGCAAAATTAAGTATTTCAATGCTGGGTCATATTTTTAGAACTATACAATGAATTTCCCCCAGTAAATCATGCAATAGGAATTGTTTATTATGATAACTATAATTTAGAAGTAGATGTAACTGGTTGTCCTGGTTTGAAGGACAGGTATCTGCTAAGGAAGGCAGGGGACCTCCCTTGGAATGGAAAAAATGTAAACCCTTTCCCTCCGAATTATCGTAATTCTGAAATTAAGGGGCTTACAGGCAAAGATATGGGAAATGGAATAACAGTTCTTTACTAGTATTTATAATAAAACAAACAAACAACAGCTACTATGGCACTAACAACAAACAGAAGCAGGAACCCAGTGAGAGCCTGCTGGCTCGCAGGCACCTTTGATGCAGTGATGTTCACAACCTGCGGGGGGCGCTGGTGGCGCAAG
>VZTR01033176.1:289388-320247 GCA_013400775.1 Chaetops frenatus | reverse complement strand
CACACCCCACACTCAAACTGATGCCGTTTTTATAACGCGTTTGCATACATCAGGCACCCCCTGAGCCCTCTCTCCATGCTCACACCAGGGAAGAGTCTTCAGACAGACAGAACAAGAATGAACATTGGAATATGAACCCCATTACCAGAGAACCTCTATTAAATTTCCTCTATGTCCTTGTCATGATTTTTTTCTCTGAATGAGAGCCATCTGCCTAAGTGGGGTTGCCACATACTCCTGACTGGGCGAGGCACATCTGGCAATTCCTTCCTACATGCCATCCATGCCTGCACTGTGAGGCTGATGTGTCCATGATGCACTGGACAGTTGTCAGCACGTGTAGTAAAGCTGGCTCTTCTAGAGTCTTTGGATTGATGGTCAATATCTGTTTTGGAACAGGACACCACCCACACAATAGAAATGTCTGGTGATCCCTGATATTCAGCAGCTTGGGCAGCGCTACTGCTATGACTAGCTAGAGACACTTCCAAAAATCCTTGATTTATACTGAAGCTGGTCTCTTTACATTTGGATTCCACCCTGGGGAAGGGAAAAATATAAACAAGGAAGAAAAAAAAGGGAAAATATATGAGGAAATCTGGATTTCTCTACCAGATCCCTTTGAGCTAAAAACCTGATTCCACAAGAAACAGTGGCAGAACTGCTAACACTCTTGATAAAGTCAGGATTTAACCTCTGCCACTCACTTTCTAGTTCTCATCTCTTAGTCATAGATATGCTTACAGCACATAAAACTGGAGCAAGCCAAACTGAAAGGGACATGGTTGTTGGGACAGCAAGAATGAGAATTTCCTGGTCATACACACACACACATGAAAAAAGCAGCCTTGTCTGGAAGCTCATGTGCCATTGCAGCATATTTCAAAAGCTTAGAGAAGTGCCACAAAAGCAGGGTGATGGTGAATGCAAGTTGCTAACACCTCCATATAATTCCATTCTCTAATTCAAGAGGGTCGTGGATGATAAGGCCAGAAAATTTTGTTTTGTCCACAGGTTCCATGTTCTTCTGCATAACATGTGACACAGACTTTCAAATTCAGCCCTAACATAAGTGACTGAAGTAACTGGGTGGGTCAGCAATGTGGCTTCTACAAGTTCATTAGAGATTTCTTGTTACCACAGCAGAAGGATGGTAAGATTAAACCAAGTGTGTTGTGGCACCAGTAGTGTGGGTTAAGAATCCTCACTGTGGGTCCAAAGGGATGTGGCAAGCCTGGCTACAGATTGGTAACCAAGGCTACCACCAATCATTCCTGCTCCAAATCAGTTCCTGCTCACCAGGTTTGGGAAATCAAAGATAGTGACATGGGATATAGTGGTCATGCTGGTGTCCTGTTGGCCACAGAAAACAAGGTTCCAGCCTGGCCTGTCAAGACAGGCAGTCTCAGATGGTTCCTGAATGCTAGGTAGGTGAAACTGGTTTCCAACATTTTCAAAATGCCTGAAATACCAGGTATGTGATATGCTACAACTGCATCATATTTATAAGAGCATCAATGCAAAATGCTTTTAGTGCTGCACCATCAAAGAGTTTTAGCTGTTCTCAAACACAAAGACTTTGTACTTATGCCCTGAAATAAACAAGAAAATATTTTAAATGAAAGAGTATGTTAAATATAAACTTTATCATCTCCTTATGATTCTTCCATTGATCCATTCTTCCTTTGCTCCATGAGTATATAATATTGAGTGTATTACTTTCCTACAAATGCCTGGAAAAGGAAGAATTAATGCATCATGGAAAATAACTTCATGTAAAAGAAATTTATTTTTATGAATCTGGCTCTAAAATTCTCTCTCTAGTTTTAAAGTTACTATCACAGCCAGATTGTGCATCAAAAAGGTCCCACTTAGCAGAATATATGATCTCAAAAATGAATATCTGTTAGATTGTTCATATAGAGTGCTTTGAGAAATAATTTCTCACAGATGTAAAGCTATAAAAAGGTGTTCTGCTATCTCATAGTTTGAACCACAATCTCAGAACCTATGAAATACCAATATTGAATCAAGCTGTACCTGGTTCTGCTTGAATAAGTTTTTCCAAGTTCTTGACCTCTGTTCTAGCATTGTTTCATTTTAACCTGGAGTCCAATGTAAGAAAAAAACCCCAAAACCTATTCAAAACACACACAAAAACCCCCCATCTTCAACCTTTTCTCCATGAGCAGAGGCAAATCAGGAATGACATACTGTTTTCTAATGAGTCTGTTTGATATTATATACTGCCTTTGAAGAGTGTGGCTGTAATAAAGTAAAATGGCATTAACGGGTCACACACATGAACATTTACTTGGTGTGAAGTGTTTTCACTGCTCTCCCTACAGAACAGATATGTCTTGACAAAGAGAGATGACAAAGAGAGCACTGCTGACATTTTTAGGTGATGGAATAATGAAAATGAATGTTCATTACTGCTGAATTTTTCTGGAGATGATTCTCTACTGACAGAAATATTCTCAGTGAAAAATTCTAACATCATCTGTAGAGAAGGCTGTCTGTGAGTAGTGAATTTTTCTCTTGGAGTCTTCTCTCTTCATTCAGCAGTTCAGTCCTGGCACAGTTTTCAGAGTGTACTGCAAGGATGCTTTCAAGCACATTGCCTTTAAATCACTACTTCTGCCACACCAAAAGTACCAGTATAACCATTTCCTGGAAAGTTTCAGTGCTCTCTCCAGGTGTTCCTAACTTTCTTAATAACATTAATTCACAGTGTCAGGGTCCCATTAGTTACCAGATGGATAATTTAACCACTCACAGAAGGCATTCAGCATCTGCCCCGCTGGTCTGTGCTTCCCGATCAGAGTCTGCTGCCTCGTGCCTTTTCATCTTGAGCTGCAGTGACTTGTTGTGAACAACAGCACTAATGCTGACACCTAACACCTCAAAGTCCACTCCTAAGCTAACAGAGACCCTGGAGAAACAGCTGGAGAAATGGAGCATCAGTGGTCAGAGAATTCTGCTCTTTACCACAGGCCTTACATTATACCTTACTCTGATTTTTTTTTTTTTTTGTAAATACCTCATATGGAGCAACATGTCCCAGACAGGCTCTTATTTAGTTCAGCTCAGTATAGCATAGCAGACCATTTACAGGTATATTACTTTTATTTTCCATACCTTTCATTTCAACATATTTATTATCCTTCACCTAATAAATCTTTTATCAAGTTATACATAAAGCTTGGATTGATTTAGAAAAGTGTCTGTGGCAGGTTTTATAGCCGAAGATCTCCAAAGTGCTCTTTTATCACTATGGGATTTTCCATATAATGGCTAATACTGGTTGGTCCCTTTGTGCAGCCCAGGACTAGTGTGTCCTTTGAGGGCACTCCGACTGCTTCTCCCAGGACAGCCACTCCTTGCCCAGTTCAGGACTCACCAACTTGAACAGTGCTCACAAAACCTAGTGCTAAAACTGGTGCTAAAGTCTATTCTTCAGGAAGCACTTGTTTGGCAGGTCATGTGCCTGCAGGTCCCCACAATAGCAGAAAGAGAGGTGAGAGTTTCATTCCATGTGGCTCAGTTTGGCCTGAGGGCCCTTGGGAGCAAAATCTGGCCACCTTTCTATGCAGGAGGATGTCATGAGAGCTGGCAGGAGGCTCCAGACCACACCCTATGGACTAGCCTGCACCCTGCTGAGAGCGAGCCCTGGGATCTCCTCTGGGGCTAAACTCTGTGTCTAAAATCAGACAGGTTAGTAATTCTAGGAAAGGATTTGAAGTGCCATTCAAATGTGGGATGGGTCTCAGCCCGTAGGTCAGCTAAAAGTTGTACACTACTCTGAAAGGGCCTGGATATTGCAACTGAAACAACCTCCTCCTGCCAGAATCCTTATATTTGTGGTGATGGGCAACTTCCCTGAAAAAATTAGAAAGGAAGCTGTGGACTAAAAAGACTGACTGATGGATGAGAGGTACAGATTAGGTACATCAAGCAAGGTGTGAAGTCAAACTTCCCCAATGCTCAGAGTTGCTGAGCCCTCAAACAGTGTTCTGTAATATGCACTCAGACAGCTTTGCACTGCAGAGGAGAGGTGGTATTTTTTTAAAGCTTATTGAAAAAGAATTTGGTTCTCACAGGAGGTCAGCAGGATTGAGCTACTTTAGATCTACATTAGCATATTTCCTCAGTGTCTGGCCAGATCTCACCGATGCATCACAACTTTGAACTTTAAAGGAAGCTGAGTGGCTTCTACTACAACTTGCCCAGGGACTGCAAGGAGCCCCAAAATCCAATTCTGGGTCTGCCAAGGGAGCTGCAGACCTGCCCTGAGAGCCCAGAGTGGCTTTTAGCTCCCCAGAGTTCACATTTACTCAACCAGAAGAGGATGTGAAATCCAGCCTCACCAAGCTGTCTGGAAACAGAGCTGTCTGGAAAAGCATTAAGGAAGGGCCTTAAAACCTGCCCACTGCAGCAGGTTTAGATTAAAAGAGGTGTGTTGCAAGCAAGCCTAAACCCACTCAAATGGCTGGAGACCCAGCTCCTGCTCAGCTTGCAGGGATTAAGTGCCTCACACTGACCAACTTCACACTAACAGCCAGCCCCTGTGCTGCTCAACTCCCATCTCAACTCTAGATCCCACCAGGACTCCTTTCTTCAGCAGGTGGTAGCCATTTGCTCTGCAAAGCAAAATCTGTGTTGAACCTGCTAATTGGTGGCTGATACAGAGCTGCAGGTAGTACTTTTTTCATGTTATTGCACATAGGCATGGGAACATCAGTGTGCCCAGCTGGCCTCGTGGGGCAGTGCTTGCATAGCTCCTTTTTCCACTTGCATTAAATATTTGCCTGTGTAGACACTTCCACACACTCTTGTGAACACTTTGCTTTTGTTCTTTCTTGTTTTGTTTCCCTTAATCTAAAAGAAATTACTCAAACTGAGAACACATTGTTGCTCTTTGAGTGTGGAAAAACATAACATAGCAACTTGTCTTAGCTTTCTAATAGTTTCACGATGTGCTTTTAAACAATGTCAAACTTGTTCAAGGCTTGTGACATTTGAAGTTGGCAAGTAAATTAACGTTTGGGTTTTCTTCCAAATGCAAAACATTTTAGAAATAAAATAGTTGCATTTATTTCAAAAGAAAATATTCATCCCTGTTTTTTCTGGTTTGGAGCTTTTTTTTTTAGACACAAAGTGCTGTGTATGCAGGATTATTTTTATTTTGTGTGTATGTTGCAGTCCTCAACATTTTAATTGCCACTTCCTCAATAAAACTATTGGAAATCTTCCATCTTGCCATTAGCACTTACAAAATAACTGTTAACAATATGTTATCCAGACGCAGAAACTTTATAATTAACATTGGACTAGTCTTCAAAGTCTAGTGACTAAAATATATCCTATAAAATTACTGGACTTCATTCAATGCTATTCTGCTGGTTTAATGTTCAATAAATGTGTTGAGGGGAGATATTTGGCAGCAGGCATTAGTCTTTCTGGCAGAGGGAAGGACTACAATGGGGTTTGCTCTCTGCTCTATGGCAAGAGCACCACGGCTCTACTGGGCTGCCGCGCAAGCACTGGGAGGTTGCTGCTGGTGTGAAATAACATCGCTCCCAGACACACTGCTGTGCAATCCTTCACTGCAACGCTCCTCCCTCGTCAGCTGACAAGGAGCTGGACAGCTTTCACATGAGCAATAAAACACAACAGGCAGTGTATTTCTGGACCGTTATAGCACAACCGGGGTAGTGTCAGAAGGCTGAAGGCCAAGCGTCTCAACCACGGGAGAAATACAGGATTGGCCCTGAAGCTTCTTAATGTTATCCCTAAATGGAATTTCTACAGTACACTAAATAAGGAGGAATACTTAGTCCTCTGCCTTTAACACAGACATGGACATGACATCATTGGCAGCTAATTAAGATTCATTTCAGCCAGGATTGTGCTGCAGCCATGGTAGGCCATTGCACTGGTAAAGAGTTTGGAGGACAGGATGAAAAGGATTGGAACACACCTTTATTTAGATTCAACTGTGAATAAGGTGTGATTATGGATTAAAACCCACATAATTTTGCAGGATTAAGTTCATTTAAAGCAGTATCTCCAAATAATCTGGTCGTATGAAGCCCATGGGAAATATCTGAAAAATCTCTCTGCCTAGTTTCTGAGATAAACAAGATTAATGGACCAACAGATATATGGATAAAGCTTTGGGAATTATTTTTCCTAGGGTAGAGCTCTTAGTCCAGCCAACAGTATCACCGTGTTAAGCACTCTAGCTGCTCATGGGGTGAAGCGGTCACTGTCCCAGTACACTTTCAGTTCTTCATAGCTGTGAAATACTTCACATGCAAGGTGATATCTATGCCAGGAGGTGCTGAAGGCAAGGGTCAGGCTGTACAGGGTTCCCACCTAGCAAGAAAAGTTGAGAAGTCAGAAGCAAAATCCCTTGCCTTAGAGCCATTGGAGTCCATAGGAGACTGAAGAAAGGAGGAGTGTGAATGAGACATGTACAGCTCTCCCAGTCCTGCAGCTTTTGCCCTGGGTGGACCCAAGTATATAAAGAGAAAAATGCATAAATATGCAATATAAATATTAATACAGTTTTTCTGTATCCAAAAGGCAAAATTTACTGGTTTTCCAGACCACTTTACTAACTTTTTACAGATTTTTTTAGCAGGCAATATGAACAAATATGACTACAACATCTGGGCAGACTTTCCTCCAGAAAATAAGCTTTAGTAGGAACCATTTTCTTATACTGTCCCTGTTCTCTGCTCACAGGTCATCTAGTGAGGCCACAGGTCGGAGTTAGGGCTTCAGTGGAAGAACAGCACCAGGGAAGAGCTTTCATCTTTCACACTCGTTGCACACATGAACATTTCCTTTCTGTCAGCAATTTGGACACCCGGTCAGACCAGTTGTTTTCAAATTGTTTGTCATTGTCTGAGCAGGTTTGGTCTCTTTGCAAAGTGTAATTTTTCAGATCTGCCACAAGCAGAAACAGACATCTGAGCAAGTGGTTGGATTGCTGAGAGAAATTGTTTGGCCTCAGAAATACCCACCAGGACACAGTGGAAACTCCTGTCATCTGGATATATCTCTGCACTGAATCAGTGGTCTCATTCTGTTCAATAATCTCCTTACACTATAATCTAATAATACACTTGTGAAATTAAATTACTGATCATTGTGAGGGTGACTGAGTTGTGCTAGTATAACACCTCTGTAACACAACAGTCAGGTTTGAGATTAAAAACATTGAGGATTTTTTAAAGGGAAAAAAATCCTTTGTTTATTTACTATCAAGCACTCAGACTGAAGTGAGAAAACTTATTTTGGAGGATATTATTTTTCTGCATTTTTTTTGCCATACAGTTATCATTCAAAAGGTACCTATAAGGAACACTAAGATCTAGCTGATCTAGGTGATCCACCTCCAACATGGTAGGGCATATAACTATACGTACATCACTCCTACCATTTCCTCTTCTAACTTGTTCTTTGGTCCCTTTGATAGCTTGGCTTCACAGTTTCCCTAGACAATCTATTTTGAAGGTTGGTTATTTATTACAATAGAAATAATATTCTTACTCTTCTGCTACCTAAGAGAATTATTCCTTGTTTAAATTACCACCTTTTTTATGAGGCAAAGGAATCTTTTTTCATTCTTCTTGCTTCTACCCTCATGTATCTGAAGGCTATTTTCACAATTCCTTTTGATTCTTCTGCAGACTTAACAATCCAAATTCCTTCAGCCATTATTTGTAAGATATGATTTTAGACCTTTTCCCATTGTTGGTGTCCTCCTCTGGTGCCCACCACATCTTTTTGGTGTGCAACACCCAGGGTTTACACACACTGAATAGAAGGAATATGACTTATATCTCACAGATAATATCCCTGTCAACTGCCTTCTTCTAACATCTGGGATTAGGAGGCAGAGAGAAGAGATGTGAATCATTCACACTGTGATCAGGGCAGGTATTGTAAGACAAAATGTTTCTGTGATCTTTATCCAATAAAACCATTTTAATCTTGAACGCCATTTATTCTCCTAAACATTTGCCTGAATACACACAGATGAATGCAACTGAGGACTCAAAGGCAGCTGTAACAAATACAGACAGAAATCCCTAAAATAACTGTAAATGTCATCTCATCCTGAGTTAATAGAGATACCCTTCCTTAGGATGATGTATTATAAATTATTCTGCAAGTTTGATACAATAAAATGGTATATATTCACCAAAATGGTAGTAGATGTACATCATGTTGTAGTTTTAATATTTTAAGAAAAATGAAGCAATGTTTATAAAGAATACATGGTATCTTCTTATGCTCTAAACAAGAAGGGAAAATACACAAAAAAACCCTAACAGTGAACTATCATCCACAAGCTGTCCTCAAAACAGGTTTGTCTTGGACATGACAATGGGGTTTTGACCTGAAAGCTCATCTCTTTTTTTCCAATGACATTAGTCAGCCTAATACAAGAGATGGCCTCTCGCCATAGATCTTGTTTCTCTGGTGGTTCTCACTGTGATATTTGCCCCAACAGGCCCCTAGAAATTCCTGGATCATTCTCTCTCTCCCCCTCTCAAAGAGACAGAAGGGAAAAGGCTGGATGAAACCCTATCCCACTGCAGATCCATACTCCTGTGCAAAACAGCAGTGTCAGAGATTGCTCTGTTAGCCTCAGATGAGCTGATGGGTTGATACAACAGGGTGCAGTGCCATGAAGAAATGTGACCTTGTGTCCCAAAGCCACAAGGCCACCAGAATCAGCACTGCGCTGGTGCACTGACACCAGGGCTGGATTTGGAGGCTCTCCTGGTGCTCCCTCTGCACTATTGCAGCTACCAGACTTCAGCTCCTTGGGTGCACTGGAAAATACAGTCTCCATTCAAAAGCAGGAGAAAATCACCAAGTGATTTGTTACAAATTATTTGCCATGCTCTAAGAATAACCAACTTATTTCATTTAGAAAGAGAGCACAGAGGTTCTCTGCTAGCACGTGAGCATTTTTCCCCAAGGAAAATTTCATAATGGTTAATATAAGCAGAACTACAGTAGTGCATATGGTTAACAGCTGCTTTAACATGATATAGCATAATAACTGTCTGGAAATCATTAGCCTAACTTTTCTTTAGTATTTGGGTAATTAACCAACAGACAGAGAGCTATTTCAGCTTATCAGATAAAACCTTTTTTTTCCTGTATTATTTACAGTACATGTAGTGCTCTTTCTCAAAATAATACATGAAATGATTGCTGAGTGGATGAAAAAAAATCTTAGGTCTCAACAGATATTTGACATATATTTAGATCTTTCCAAAACATTGAAGCATTCATGAGTTCCAAAGAAGACTTTCCTTTAAGGAAATTAAAATATAAAATACTATTACTGTTAAGGCTGCATAGAGACCAACAAAAGCCTGGAATATACGTATTTATACGTGTATATATATAAATTTTGTTAAATATATTAAATTGTAAAGCAGAGTTCTCAGGGACTTTGATAATGTAGATCATCTTCTGGTACAAATATTCTGTAGCATGTTTTTATTGCTCTTTACAACTGCCACTTTCTGCCTTTTTTTCTACCCATAATAATTTTGTTAGAAGTACAGCTACTCTTCAGCTTAAACAGTGATATCAGAAAAATGTTAGCTCTTGTAGTATTAAGCAGAACCAAAATTGAAAAGGAAGAGAGAACAGCACCACATAGGGAGGGCAAAATAATCTTAGGTTGATCTACAGAAAGCAAGAAGTCATCATTTCTTGTATGAAAACATATATAAACATGTGCAGCATGAAGGACAGCATAGGAGGGCATCTTGAAAAATATAATAGTTTAGCAAGCCAACAATTTGTTAAGGCTGCTGGTCTAAGAATCAAAAGCTTTTAATTAAAAAAATAATTGGCATTTTGTTGCATATTAAAGCTTCATTCTGCAATAGAGTCACAACATAACAATATCACTTACAAAATCTTCTTTATAAAGTAAATATGGTTAAATGAACATCCTAAAATTTAGAATGTACATAAATGGCAGAAATAAATACTTAAAATTAGAAGAGCTGAATTATTTTCAACTTCATGAGTCCAAGTAGTAGAGAAGTAAGGACTAAAGACATAAAGCTTTCCTTTCTGCTTCCCAGGATGTTTCATTTTGGGATTTGTACACCTGTCCTTCCTTGAGAACAGCTCAGAATTCATATTTAATACTCACAGAAGGCACCCTCGTGCAGGTGCATCAGCTTCTTTTGAGAGGGGAAGTGAAATGCTCTTAATAGTTTTGTCATAGTGAAGCTTTGGGAGTGGGGAGGGAGAAGTGACAGGACAAAAATACAAGTGGCCTGATAATAAGCCAGAGATTAGTTTGACCCAATGGACTTCTATTTTGGATGCCACTAAATGCAGCCTTCTCTAGTTGCTCCACACAACATTGCTTATTTTCCCCTTAGGGACCTCATATGTACCAAAACACACATTTTTTTCCAGCACACATCTGAAAACAGAGTGGTAAATGCTAATCCTGCAGCGGATTTTGGAGCACAGGTATGTTCTTGTTTGATAAAGATTCAATTTCAACAGTAGCCATTTAGTAAGAAAAATGTGTAATTCACTGCTGCCTGAATCTGATCCATCATGTTTCTGCTAATGCAAAACTTTCTAGAAGCCAGACACAAAAGTCTTATTAAACATCAGTAGCTTTTCCACAGACTCGCCACTGATATTAATTAAGTGCCTGTTAATGAGGACAGCATGCTTTCTAAATCCAAATCTGGCAATTTGGGCAGAACTCAACAATAAACCCACCATCCTGATAGGATTTGATAAACTACAAAAATGCCTGTTTTCAGCTGTTGTTGGCTAATACAGTGAATAAAGATACCTGATGGTATTTCTACATTTACAGGAGTTCCATGTTTTTTTGTGATCCAATGTGAGCTATGACTGTAGTATCTGTAAAGTAATGGTGGAGATGTATTCAATTGTACTTTGTGAATGGAAGTTGCCAAAGCACAGAGCAAGAGTTCATTTAACTCAGACAGCTAAGCTTTGGGAATAGATGCAGTGCTGAATCTGTTCCTAGTTTTGGTTCCATGGGAGACAAATAACTGAAAAACTCTCATTTCCTCATAAATGTCATGAGTTTAGCTATTTCTCCAAGATCTTTATATAGCAGAGAATGCTTTTGGGCTGACAGTCTTGCACAATGTTTAATACTTTACCTATAACTCTCAGGAGAGTATTTAATTACATTTTGTCTTCTTCAAGCTTGACCTAGAATTCTGCTAAGTCACCCTGTGACTGAGAAAGACCTTTTGAGGTGCAAGAGTGGAAGTCCTACCATCTTCCAGCTGAGCATACTGCTCCTTGCATAGCTCATGGGAATACTTTTGGAGCACCTACCATGAACTGCCATGCACAAGGCACGTTTTGATGACAGCCTCTGGGTCAGATTCCCAGCCTTCTGGGGGAGTTTGTAGGAGTAGGATGTGCACTTCCAGATTGCTCCCATCTTTGTGCAAATGAGGCGTTCAGCCTTTCATGTACAACAGGCCATTGCAGTAAACAAGCACATAGGGGTCTTGTGAGCATGGATGAAAAGCAATTCTTACTGGGGGAAAAGGGGTTTGACCTCACTTGCCCTTTTTCACTCTTATAGGACAATAGCTAGAGTAAAACTGCACCACAATAGAGTCAGATTTCTAATCACAAACTAATGTTTCCATTCACAGCACACTGTTGGCCTCTCACCAAGTTCCATGTGGGTCCAATACTGCAATTTCATTCAAATAAGAAGAGATTTATCAAAGTGAGGATCAAGACTTTTGTCTATAAAATCAGCTGGTTCCTGTTAGAAGATTCATTCAATCATGATGACATCTGTAATATCTCCACTAAAATCAGTTAAACTCATTCCTTTTGCTTTGTAAGATTCATCTCATAGTACATTATCAAAGTAATTTTGTTACTCAGACCAGTGACTGTAAAGAATTATCAGAAAAAAAATCTGAAACTGCTTAGAAATACTGATTTCATGAGGTAGATGGGATGACTGCATAGAAAATCCCCTTCCAAATTATAGCATTTGAATCCTTAACCAAATGTAGCACAATAAAATTGTCTTCAATATCACAATGATTTTAATGAGTCTTAGAAAATTTCAGTCACAATAATAAAACACAGATTCATATAAATAACAATAATAGTAACAGAAAAATTCTAAGAATAAGTATTGCATTTATCTGAAAATAACAATGGTAAGAAGATAAGAAATTAAATCAAATCAGAAAATGAGTATTCAATTGAAAGCTTACTAACCAGGCAATTTATAATTTAAAGTACATCTGAAATAAAAGTATTAAGAAAATGTTAAATATTCTACCATATTATTCATATCCCAATATTTTTTTCCAGTTCCATAACTTCCATCTTGGTTTTTCTATACTTAGGGCAAGATGCTTGGGAATGCTTTTCATGCTTAGCTCCCTATTTATCACATCTCTTCTGTTATTTGTTCCTAGGAGGTAAGAAATGACAGTAAAGGAAAAACAATGGGTCAGTGAAAGAAAAAGATAGAGAAAATATCTAGCTTTTTCCCCATTTTCCATAACATTACAAGTACACTTCTTTTGTGAAAAATGGGAAATGTCACCTATAGTTTCTAGATACTGTTAAATCCTGAAACTACCAGTCCACCACACCTATAGTTCCCTGACCATTTGTGGATCCAGCACTGGACTATAGCCCGTGCTATTCCTGAATCCAACTGGCTCTTTTGCAAATGGCCCAACCTGCAGTTTATAAACTATTTGTACATCCAGTGGAGGGCCTATAGTTACATTTTCGCAACACCAGCAAGATTTTTGAGAGGACTGCTGCCAAAGGACAAAGAATAGCTACACTTCAAGAAACAACTCGTGTCCTAAAACTTCCTCCAAGAAAAAGGAGAACATTACTCCCCGTCTTTGCATGTTTCTGAAGAAACATTTAATCCATGAGCTAATTGATTTATTTTGGCAGAAGAGCTGTCANTTTTTTTTTCCTTTTCTTTTCCCTTTCTCCCCTACCTGTGAACCAAGGATGCTATCAGGACAGCTTATTAAAATGTGAAGGTCTGCTTCATAAACTCTTTTGAGACTATTTGGAACAGAGATGTTTCTAATAATTATTAGTGACAGCTAAAGAAAAAACAATGATGGCAAATTAGAAGGCTGATTATACTGTGCACCTATTAAATCCCTATTGATGACTTTATCCAACAGTAAGCAACAAACATATTACTGCAAAGCCTGCATTAAATATACCATGCACATGTAGCCAGATAGCTGAATACCATCCAAATAATGCAAATATTTGCACTCTTCTTCCTTGGGGATGCATTTATTTCTGTAACATAAAGCAGTCCAAGTACATCTAATATGAGATTTGGTGGTTTTTTTCATGGCAAACATAAATCTTCCCTCCTGGATGTTTTCCTGTGAAACTTATGTGGCTCAGCCCTCTCACTACAGAAATGGGACAGTACTCACTTGCTGTTGACCAGTACAACATGGCAATGTTAGACCTTGACCTTAAAAATAGGTCTTCGGTATTAGCTGTCTTGCTGGTGCTTAGAGTTCTCTCTTAGTGATCAGGTATATGCCTCTTCTAGGCACCTCACATACACATAAGAGCAAAATTTTTGCTTCCCTGAAGAGTTCAGAGGCTTGAGAAAGCAATTTGCTCCTCATCCAGGCAGCTGTGGCTGGTGCAAGCTCCTTACCAAAGGCAGGTAGATATCCCCCAGCTGAGAGAAAGGGCACGTAGCCTTTGGTGCCCCTCCAGGCCACCTTCTGAAGTGCTGACTGCAAATAAGTCTTGTTTTCTCCATTTTTGACATGTCATAGCTGTGTTCTCTTTCTCCTTTTTTTTTTTCTTCTTCTTCTTCTTCTTCTTGGGGTTAATTTCTTCTTGTTTTTTTCTCTCCTTCCCTTTCCAGGCCATCACTGTGTTGCTTCAGAACCCATTTAAGCCATCAAAGTTTTAAATTTAGCTCTGGCAGAAGTCAGAGGGTAGGCTTATGCACCCACCTCTGGTGATGCAAGGCTAACCTCAAGTTAGCCCAGTGCTCAGCCCAGGAGAGCTAAACACACTGATTTTCGTATGTCCTCAGAGAGGCCTGCAAAGCCTCTCTGGGCTGCCTGGTGGCAACCACTGGAGTAGAAAAAGAAGCAAATTCAGCACAGTCAGTTCTTGTTTAATCCTCATGCATCAGGATTGACCTGATCAGCCCAGCAAGGCTATGCTAGGTTCTGTCACCTGAGGGACCTTGGCCCCTGGTCTGAGGAGCCTGCCTTTAAGTTCACTGGGCAACTTTCAGCCAAAAAACCTTTGTGTTCCCTCTCCAACCCTGACTGCTTTTTCCGGCCCTCCGGAAATTCTCATGAAACACATCCTCTTGTTATTATTGTAGGACAGTAATGTAACATTATAGTAGCAACCAGAGGCCTGGAATTGAGGTCCCATCAGGTTGTCTGCTGGACACAACCCTGGGTCTTGGCCAAGGCATCAGCCCTGCCATGGCAGCAATCACTGACAGGTGCCTGCAGGGGAACTGGAGGTACTGAGCTGGAGGAGACCCTTGTGGCTGCCTGGGATGTGCACACCAGCCATGCTTGTCTTCAAATACCCAATCTTTTGTGCTGAGGGCAGGTTTTCACCCTCCTTTTCACAGCCTCAAGGAGCCTGCTGGAAAGAAAAGTTGTAGGATGCAATAGAAGGCAGATGGTAAGATAAAGGGGTCATAGCAACCCTCACAGAAGAAGAGAATATCTGATCAACATCAGTGTATTTTTCAACAGAACTATTCCAGTCATAGTTTCTCTGAAAGAGAGACTTCTAATGCCTTAAGGCAACCAATAACTGGCTTATGTTCCTTCCCAGGATTCCAGGATCACTCTTTCCCATCTAAAAGGGGGAGAAAATGTATGTACTCCCAACTCCTGGCTCTCAGACACAACTTTAAAAATTGTACAGCACTCTGAAAAAGGGTTACAGAGGAGATGTCACCAAACAGAACCTGTCTGAAAAGAAGCTTTCCATGGTTCAGATAAGTGAGCTGCTGGAGAGATATGGGAGCCCACAGCTCATTTATTCATTCATTTATGTCAAGAACGAAAAAAAAAAAAAATCAATTAGCTTTAGCAGATTTCATTACATATTTAATTATTTTTGCATGAGAAAACTCTAGTTGTGACATTTTTTTTAGTGGAGAAGCAATTATTGATTGACACATGTTATTTATTGGTACTCTTAAGACATCATGTGTTAACAGATTTAACATCCCTCAGTCCTAGTGCTGCCATGTCCTAGGGTACCTGGAGACTGTCCCCACACTTTATCATTCTGCAAGGTACTCTGCAGCCATGTAATGTTTTGCAAATTCTATTTTGAAGACTTTTAAAATCACGTTCATGGTTTCTGGGCTGGTTTCTCTGTTAGTTTAGATTGGCAGCCCTGCATTGACTTCACTGAAAGTCTGGCAATTTACACCAACTGCGAATTTTGATCTTTATTTCTTCTTCTTTTTATTTCTGAGGACAGGCTGGTTTATTTTAAAACCTGGCTGCTGATGCAAAATGTGTGAAATAGCTTTTTTTTGCTGCATAAATATTTTTAAACAGCATTTTCAAGGATTTTGCAATGAGCTACGTGAAGCTGGCAAAGCTCAGGTACCCCCTTCATCTTGTGCAAACAGAATTATGTAAAGAATAGGCCTCTGGGACATTACCATGTTCAAGCAAAAAAAAACATTAAAAAGCAACTTTTTTCTCAGAGACCCTTAACCTTTCCCCATCTTGGCCCCTGGAGTGATATTCCACCATCTAGATATTTTACCTGATTTATCCTGACTAGATTTGCTTTATACCTCTGATAGAACCAGCTGGCCCGTTCACTGCTTGCATTTGCCATCACTGCAGTGAACAATTAATCTCATGCTGTGAGTCCCTCAGTCTGTAAAGCCTACTCCAGATTCAATTAAATTTCCAAGTGTAGGCACAAGGCCATCTAAAAGTTGTTTTTCCCTTGAATTTAATGAGGTTTGGCCTGGTAGTCTTTCCCACATAAGGGACGCCTTTCTTCCTTTCTCAGACTTACCTCGAGATCTTCTTAGCAGTGAGTATTTTTTTAGCTATACACCTTTCTAAAATGTTTTCATGTGATGAAGCTGTTGAGCATTTCTAAACATAGAGGCAAATTTGAGACTGTACTGTAAATGGTTTCTGCATCCCTCTGAGCATTTTCTAAGGCCAAAACTCATAGCCAAGGAAGCAAGTCTAAAACCTTACCATGAAAATCAAGTATCTGGTTGTCAAAGGAGGGCCGCACCCCCTCTAAGGTTGCAGGGATGCCCTGCCTTCTCCAGAGCTGGCATTCCCTCAGCTCCCTGCACGTGCCTCAGCATCCTCTCCCTCATCCAAGGTTTTCTTTCCCTTCTCAGCTGTGTTTTGGGGAAGCCAGTCCTACTTCATGCAACATCCAGTCTCTTTCCTGATGCTGAAGAAACTTTCCTTCTCAGCTCTAACCACATCTTATTCCAGGCTTCCAGTTAGTTGTACACTGGTACTGACAAAGGAAAAAATTAACAAATTGGGTAACAGCAAGTCACAGACACTGCCAGATACCTACCTGTATGTGGGATGACTTTGATCCCTCCTTTGAGCCTGAATCCCTTTCATTTCCTTATCACCAAAGGCTGTGGTGGGCATGGTGCTGCAAGGTTGTGTGCAGGTGGGTGAGACCTGCACAGCCAGTTCCAATCCCAGTCCCAATTCCAACCCCAATTCCGACATGAACAGCTGTCACAGGTCTTTGGGCACAGGTTGATGGCTTCTCCTGACCTTTGCTTCGTTTGACGACCTGCATGCCTTGCACCAGTGCACCTCTCCATCTAACATCAACAGATGCTTCTCCCTGCCCCTTTCCACCTGCCCCACATCTGGCCCGTGCCTGCCCCTGCTGCCCAGCTCCATCTCACTTTGTATTTCCAGCCCCAGGGGCTGCTTCCCCAGCTTCACTGTGATTCCTCTCTCTTGCATTCCCATCACACGCACACAAATACACTTCTGGCACCTCTGCTTCTGCAGGGATTTCCACTGCTCTCTGCCCACCTTCCCGCTCCCAGTTTTCCCATTCACAGCATGGCAGCAGGGGCTGGCCAGGAAGAAAGCCCGAGCATGTGCATCCACCTGAGCTGCTCCTTTCTCCTGGAGGTGTAGGGGCAAGGCACAAGGGGCCAGGCAAGGAGGGCTTCCTCCCAAAGGCAAAGCTGAGATTTATTAGAGGGCTGGAGTTCTGTCTTTAGATCTTTCCTGGCTCTGCTCCCGAGAAAATCATGTCAGTGAGAAGAGCTGGCAGCGCTGCTGGCTCCCCCGGCTCCTCAGCCCTGGAACCCAGGCTCAGCACTCGGCCCTGCAGCTTCTGAATCGCGGCTGAGCTGCACGCGGAGCTGGCTGTGGCTCCCAGCCTGTGCTCTGCCCCTCCGTGCGCCGCTTCTATGAATCACAGGTGTTGTGCGTTTCCCTCCATGGACTGAAAGGAGTTTTCAAGAGCTCCAAAATCACTCAAAGTTAATGGGAGCCGCGAGCCCGATGCGCCCCTGAGGAGCTGCACTGCCCCAGCGCCGCTCGAGCCCTGGTGTGTGCTGGAACTGGGATTCCTAAGTCACAGGATGCTTTTAAAAATGTGTTTTGCTCTCTCACACAAGTAGGAGCCAAGAGCTTGAGAGTTCTGGTCTTGCTTCTGCAATTAAACTGTTCTAAGTTTTTTTAGGCAAGTCACAATCCTACTGAGCCTCTTTCACCATCTGTAAACGGGAGATAACAATACTTAACATCCCTCCAAAGTAAATGTTAATGAGACTTCAGCAGCTTACGTCTGCATCGGGTCTTGGAGATAGAAGGCACTGGGAGAGCATTATGTGCTGTTGTTACTAATTGTGAATATCCTTCACTTTAGTTTGTTGTCAATTATTATTAAAAGTGAGAATTTGTGATCCAATGTAATATTACTCAGAAAAGATTTAGTATCTTTCACAGCCTGTAAATAACTTGGTTGTATTTGCCTGATGCAGAGATGGTAATAGGAAACAGATTTCAAAAGTGGTGCAAAAAGGAATGTGTGGTTGTTCTGACAATATAGTTTTCTTAAATTTAAACCTGATAAATCAACTTTGGACTTATATTTTCTGTGAGGAGAGTGTTTTTAAGTGAGGCAACATAAATGAATTCCTTAACTGGAACATAAACATTAGCACTATGTTTCTACCCTTCTGTTGAATTCTAATGAATGAGCAGACACATGTTGGGGCTTTAAACAACATTTGGCAAAGCAGTATAGGGAATTTGTTCACAAATTGCAAAAGGAATCCGAGGAGAGTCTTCCTTCTACCAGCTTTTTAACCCCAAGAAGTGAAAAGTGACACATCCAGTGCAAGTCTGGAGACATCAGTGCCATGAAGGGCATTCTGACATTTCAGCTGTTTACCAAAATGCTTTGTCTTCATTACCATGAAATACCTATCTGAAGCCATCTAAAACGTGGCAAATGAAAGTCAATTAAGCTGCAGTGAAGATATTAGATGAACTAACTCCCCCATAGGGAAAATTACTCAAGCACAGGAGAGCTCTGCTCAGTTTCCTTCATCTTTTTCATTTTCTTATTCCCTCTGGAACCACAGGATGCTAGATGCAGCCACTCAAACTTCATATCTCCAGCACGAATTTTTGGTTTTCCTCCCCTCATCCTGTTCATTCCTATGGACTCTCACTACCATGAGCTTCCCTGCAGTGGGGGTGATCCCTAAAAGTCAACCTGATTGTAAAGGGTAGAAGAGCTTTTGGCTGTTGTGTCATGAAGAAGTCAGTCTAGGAAAAGCAGAAATTTTCCCAGGGATATGGGATTGCTGGTTAGAGTTTTCCTCTTAGAGACTTCCGTCCCCAACTGCCTGAGTCTACATTCCCCAACACCAAAGGGTTCCTAACCCTTCTGGGCCATGGTGAAGAATTACTGATGTTGCTATACTTCTCCTTTGCACAGGAGCCAGTAAGCACACAAGTATGGGTCACTGACAAGAAGCAGCCAATTTGTCTGTGGAAAATGAAGTCTGGGCTCTTTCTTTCATGGCTGAGGGGGTTTTTTTATGCTCTCGAGCCTCATAAAGCCACCCTGTAGCTCCAGGTGTATGCATGGTTTTGTGTGTTTTTAATGTAGTTTCTTAAATACTTTAGATTAAAATCCATAATATTGTTCTAATATAATAGAAAGTTTGGAAGAGTCAGGTCTAATTAGTTTTATTATTGTTGGTAGCAGCTCTTGGCATACATGGATCTTTAATGGAACCTTGACTTCTGTAGAGCTGGAGCAGATAGGAATTTTTCACAAGATCAGAAAGGAGTGAAAATTCTAGTCTTTTCCATATTTCTAAGCAGCCAGTTATTTTGGAATCTATTACAGATGTATCCCATTAACTGTCAAGTTACTTAGTAAACCCACCAAATTACTGCACATTCACTCAATAAAAGTGTTAGATATATAAAATAGCAAGGAAGTTCTCAAGGTTTTGCTTAAACCTCAAATGAGGGGGGAAAAAAAAGATTTGGTTTGGTGTTTTTTGTTTTGTTGTACTTTTGGGTGGGGTTTTGTTTTGGTTTGGTTTGGATTTTTTTGTTTGTTTTCGTTTGGTTTTTTGGTTTTGGTTTTTTGTAGGGTTTTTGTTTGTTTGTAGGGTTTTTTTGTTTTTGTTGGTCTGTTTTGGTTTGGTTTTGGTTGTTTGTTGGGGTTTTTTTTTAAGCAAGGAGTACAGCCAGGGAAAATGAATGTTAAAAACTAGCAGCACAAAATGAGGGCTTACATTTCCAAACCTCGACATACCACATGTGCCTATAAAATTCAGGAAATGGGTACAAATGTGAAGCTGCACACAGGATTAGAGGCACATGAACACATTTAAAGCAGGTGGAAATAATGTCAGCTGGAGCTGTAATGTTAGGTTTGTACCAGGGGGCAAAGAATGGATGGGGATGTACTGCTATTAAAGTACTCTTGATACAATTTTCTGAGAAAAAAGCATAAACACAAACAATTTCTGGCATCCTTAAACAAATGTACAGATGTTAGTTGCATCTCTTTCCATTGCTTTTAAAACAGGAAAGCCTCCAGGCCTTTGGTTCAACTGCAAAGGCTTCCAAATCCAGAGAGCTACTTTGTCAACAAAAGAAGCCTTGGGGAACAACACAAGAGTGACTTTTTTTTTTTTTTTTGTCAATTGGCATTACAGTATCATGCAAGGCTAGCACATGACATCAAGCTATTGGGAAATCTGTGGTGCTAAGTTATCCTTGAATAGGTGTGTCAGGCATTAAAACAATGATGGATGTACAGAGAACAAGTAATAAGAGGGCCTCTACTGCCCCCACAGACTCATCCCTACAAGATCAGCACAGGCAGGGGTAATAATCTGTAAAAATTTCTGTTTTCCCTCATGTTTACCAATTAGGAATCTTTGGGATATCCTATACCAGAGAGAGGCTGCCAGGATCTGTGCGAGGTCTACAGAGGAAACAAGCTTTTCGTCTCTTTTCAGATAACCATCAATGAGGGTAAAAGTAATTTGTCATTAGCTATGCCCAGTGCTACAATCTCCTCCTTCAAGATCATGGGGGCAGCTTGAGCTACGAACCCACCAGTCAGGTGCAAGGGCTGAGAGATGGCACAGAGGCACAGCACAGGATGGCCCCGACCCGGTCTGCATCCTCTGGGACAGGAGTTGTTCTGTGTGCGCAGTTGGTAAAGTTTACCGCATCCTGTGCCTCTCCTGCCAAACTCTTGCTCACAGTGAGGATCCAAATCAAAGGCTCTTCTACTTCTGCAGCCCTGCCTCCTCATAGCAGCTTAGATTACACATTTTCCATGGACTAGAGGAGCACCCATATCCTACGGGTTAAAAGCAAAACCTGAAGGATTGCCCTGTCCAAAGAACTTTGTGTTTCCAAAAAAGACAAAATGCGAATGATTTCAGAGTCTGGAATCCCTTCAATCGGCACCTTCCAAAAACAACCCTAGTCCTGCATCCACAATCTACTGAGGGAGAGAAAACAAGCAAACCTTTCCACACTTCTGAAGATACAGCATACTTGCTTCAGTGCCCGTTAAATGAGATAGTAAGTTTTCCTCCTCTCTGCCAGGTTAAACTTCAGATATTCCTTCCCATTCTCTCGTACTGTGCTCTTCCAGAGCACAAATAAAGCACCATCTGGCCCTTCATTAACTCTATTTGATTTCTTTTGATCTCATGTAAACGATGAGAAAAAGATCTAAGACTCTCTTCTCCTCTTTAGACATGTGCATAACTCACATCAGTGTCAATGAGAGTTAAACATGCCTACAGAGAGGAAGAAATAGAAACCACTGTGTGTTTCACTGTAGCATCTTTGCATTTGCAAAATGGAAACAAAATGGTCCAAAACCTAATTCCCAGAT
Source organism: Chaetops frenatus (assembly GCA_013400775.1). Classification (NCBI taxonomy): domain Eukaryota; kingdom Metazoa; phylum Chordata; class Aves; order Passeriformes; family Picathartidae; genus Chaetops; species Chaetops frenatus. Next base: position 298,740 of record VZTR01033176.1, on the reverse strand, counting down.
CACATTCCTCCAAGTCTCAAAGTGAACCTCAGAGAGGATGTAGAAATACCAGGATACTGTGACAGGACACAATGGAGTTGATGTTCTTATTCATAAAGAAAATCCTCTCGATTGTCATGAGTTCAAGTGTCTGCAGCCCAAAGGAAGAGAAAAAGAATATAATTTAAAATGCATTTTGAAGTTTTCCACAATATACTTGATCTTCTGTTTATATAAAAGACAAAATTTGCTATAAATTAAAGCCCAAGGTCACAGGGCTTTCCAAAGCTCCTCTTTCATTTGCCCTCCCCAACTCCCCTCCCTAAACAGCACCACCACTCTCCAGATGAATGGAGCACGTTCAGCATTATCTTTTCTCACTGCTGGTCAATTTATAAGGACAAAAGATGCTCTCTCTGCTTTGCATTGGGCAAAGAAGCAATTGCTCTGGAGAGCTGGCAGTCGCCAGTTAATCTCTCACCCTTTCCAAGGCACGCAAGGAAGTTTGCGCCGCTGTAGCACCTCGGGCAGTACAGGCCAGGGGTACCTACCGCCCCGGGAGAGCCCCAGTCACCCACGCAGTTGTGGCCAGGCGGGGGCAGGGATGTGGCACAGCCCCTCACGTCCCCTGGAGCGGGGTGCTCGTAGTGCGATGCTCAGGCGTCCACTCCGTCGTGCACCGCACCCCGGCACTGAGGCTCACGCAGTGCTCTCCTGCCAGGGGGTTTCTCAGCCCCCGTCCCACACCTCAGCATTCCCCTCTGCCCCTTCAGGAAAACTTTCCGTGGAACATTTCAGGATGCACGAGTGTGGTAAGAACGGCTAGGCGCGTCCAAGAGCTCATCGTTCTAAATATACGGCCTCTTGCACCCAGCTGAAGCCCTCTCCATGCGAGTGTGCGTGTTTGTACACACACACACACTTCCACACCTCTCGGGCCTGTGTCCGCAGCCCCCAGGCACCCACGATACAGCCGCCCTTCAGGACGCCACGGGTGCTTTGCTGCCGGAGCGGGACGAGAGGAAGCGGCGGGCGCGGGGCTGGGGAGAGCGGAGCTGCTGCGCGGGGTTCCGCGGGTGCGCAAGCGGGCACGGGCAGCGCCCAAGGGCCTCTGAGCCGTCCCGCGGCACCGCGGCGGCGGCTCCTCCCGTCATCCGCGGGTGCGGAGAGCGGCGGGGAGCGGAGCGGCCCCGCCGAGCCCCGGCCCCGGCGAGCCGCTGGTACCGCGGGCGGGAGCCGGGCCCTCGCAGCCGGTCCATTTCCTTCCCCTGGCGTTTATGCGGGCTCTGATCTAGTGCAATAATCAATAACCATCCTTTGGTCTTTGAACACCAGGGGGCTGAGAGGACTTTTCAAGACAAATTCCTCGGGCGATGATGTATATTTCACACTTACTGTGCACTTTCCACTGAGAAAAGAGAAAGAAAGAGAAAGGAAGAAAAAAATAAGAAGAGGAGAAAAAAGAAGAAAAAAGCATACAGTGAAAGGAGAAAACACTAAAGGAAATAATTGCATTTACCTACAGACAGGAACGACTGAAATAATCTGGACCTCAAGGCATGTCTCTATTTAATATAGAATAATGCAATCGATATACATGTATGTGTGTATATGTGTTTCGGCACACATATAGATTTACATTATAATGTATATGTGCGTGGATATACACACAGGCATTTTTTTAGTGTTAAAAAAGGAGCTTTACCCACACAAACTTTAAAGGACAGCTATTTTAAAACCCCGCTTTTCTTGAGTCCCCCATTAGCGCCTCGTCCTCGCCCTGCTCCCGGGGTAATTACAAGCAGAGTGCCCGCACAGTTTTCATAACAGCACATCATCGAAAAAACCATACATTTTAAAGATATGTCTTGTATGCTACACTTGATAGAGAACTCGAGGGATATGCTCTCCTGGGTGTTCCTCTGAAAGCATTTTGGTCTGGCTGATTGCGGAGGAATTTAACTTTGACGAGCCAAGTCCCTTCATTCAGGTGTCAGCGTGAATCGGGCCGTGCTCAGGGGCTCGGCCGGCACCTCGCTGCAGCGGGCTAAGGGGGAGGCGTGGGCAGCCGGCAGAGAAGCCTGTTTGATGTCTTCAAAAATCGCTGCCCAGATGGAGCTCTGTTTTCACCTCCATCAACGCCTTTCTAACCCTAAAGCCTACCCGCCTGCCTCATTCTCCGACAGCTCCCCGATAACGCGCTCGCCCACCGCTTCTTCGGCGTCCCGGCCGGGCGCCGGGGTGAGACGGTCCCGTTCCCAGGCAGACTGCCCCCAAAAAGCGGGCAGGCGGAACGGAGGGAGCGCGGCTGCGGGCCGCGGTGATGTTCCAGCACGGATACGGGACTGCGGGGAGCCGCGGTGGGTCGCGGGGTGCGCGGTGCCCCATCAGCGTCCCCGGACGTGGGCCGCCGCCAACCCGCGCCTCGCCTGGGCTTCGGGGATGTTTGCAAGGGAGAAAAATAAAAAAGCAGAAAACGAGTACTGCCCCCAGAGTGCTCGTGTTTGCGCTCCCTCGGCAGCGAGAGACGCGCGGGGCTGATCCGAAAATCCCGGCGTGAGGCTGCGAGGCGAAGCCTCCGGGCTCCCAGCGCCGCGTCCCACGGCTCGGGTAAAGACCAGTCGGGGAAGGTGCGTTTCAGTCAGCGAGACAGTGCAATTCCCCTCGCATATAAACACAGGAACGGCCTTTCATGAAACTCAGACAACTTTGTAAAACACCATCTACTCACACGTTCACACCGAGAAGAGCAGTAAAAAGATATGAGTGCAGGGTCTGGATTTTATATTTTCCTGTCCTCTGGGGTCTGGCTTTAGACGGAGTGGATTGTGGTTTTTTATTTTTGGGATTATTTTTTTCTTTTTCTGTGTGGGGAAAGATTAACCTTTCTAGCTGAGAAATACAGGTGCTCCCAGGAATTTCTCTCCCCCCTCTCTCCCCCCCTCCCCCCAACCCGACCCCGGCGGGCACATCTAGGAGAGAAGGGCCAAGCTGGCTTCTGCGGGGCAGGGAAAGGGACATTACAGCGTTGAAAGCTAAAACATAGGGCTCTCGTGTTTCCCACAAAGCAGTAGTGGGCTAGTCATGGCAAGGAAAAAGTCAAGACCTTAGCAACTGAGGGAAGAAGGAAGAAAGCCAGTTGAAGACAGAGAGGCAGGCACTTTCGTTCAGAAATTGATCTACGCTTGGAATAGGAAAAATTGACTCTTCCCTTCACATCTGTCCCATTAGTTCGGTTTATTTATAGCTGATGGGGAAGTATCATCTTCTCTCTCGCCTCCCTGGAAAGAGGAAAAGCGCTAGTAGCTGTCTCCTACGGGACAAGCTTTTCTGTGGCGGCGAACAGGCGCTGCCCGCGGGATCCCGCGGCGGCCGGCGGGGCGGGGGCTGCTCCGCGCACCTCCTGCCCCCGCCGCTGCCCCCTCGCCGGTGTCCGACAGAGCCCGAGAGCGCCTCGCAGGTCAGGCTCGAGGTTCGGGGGAGCCCTGCGAGGTGAGGAATAGGAGGCCAGATCTTGCAGTCACCCCCGCATAGCGTTCGGACTGAGCAGAGACTGTAAGGTCAGCTTCCGAAGCAGCCTGCTGGGCCGTTTCGTGGCCATAAAGTCCTTAAGTAACCTTGCATTAAAAGCACAGGGGGAAAGAAAAAGAAAATTAAAAAAAAAAAAAAAAAAAAGCACTCTTTGACACGGTTCAGTAATAAAACAATTGAAAAAGTTAAACCTCTGCTACTCTGGTGCTCCAAGAAGGGAGTTCGCAATTAGCTGCAAAATCCCCTGTGAGTTAATGACCTAATTTGTGAGGTACAAATTCACGAACTGTCTTGCTTTCTTCCTTTTTTCTGCTCCTTTCTAATTTTTTTCTTTTTTATTCCCTGGACCTCCTTGGAAATATCTTTTTTTTCTTTTTTTTTTTTTTTTTTTAAATACACAAAATCTCCNTTTAAATACACGAAATCTACAACTGGGACACGCCACAAGGTTGAAAGAACAGAAAATACTCGCTTGGGTATCCTTGGCTTTGTAAATAACTGCTTTGCCAATAGATGGCATAGTGTCCTTTCCATTGTGAGGAAGCTCCGCTTCCCCGTTTATTTACCTGTCTTGTTTATTTTGCTTGCAGCATTTTTTTTTTTTTTTTAACGTGTAAACGTCGCTTTGCATTTCCTTTCCCGGAGTACAGAAAACATAAATATCTTTAAAAAGGTATATTGCAAAAATTAAAATTACAGATGTAATACATACTGTGAAACCTATAAAAATGCGTTTACAATGGTTACTTAAAAAAGAAATTTATAACTTTCATATGTACCTTACTCGTGCAATATGCAACTGCCATATGTTTCCTAGTTCCATAATTCAGTTTTTCCTGGACAGCTGGAGCAGGTAGTACTTCTTAAAGTACATTTCATGTAATATGAGAACTAGCCCTGACTAAAGACCGAAGGCTGCCATAAAAAGACACAAACCCTGCTTAAAAAATGTTGTTTAACTACACATCATTTCGTACAATAGTATGATATAAATGTTCTCGTAGACCCACGTTATGATAAAAAGGGGATATACAGTATTTTTTTACTGCTGAAATCTCAGCTTCACAAACATAAACATTTCCAATTAGTGACTTTACCCTAAACTACAGTGATTTAAAACTACCTGATTTAATTTTATTCCATAGACGTTTTCATTTTTTCCCTGAGACAATAATGAAAATGTGAGTTAAATCTATAAGAAAGCAATAAAGAAGTAAAGCCAGAGGTTTCTTTAACCCTCATTTACCGTTTGCAAATGCTTAGTTTGTGACTGGAGTAATGAAAACGCTATTTTAAAAAAATCGTTTGTCTGAAACGAACAATAAATGTAAGTGGGAGCATCGTATTAAAGACTGGAGATTTCCTTAAAAATTACTCATACTCGTGGCTGTGTAATTAGGAATTAAGACAGTAATATAAAAGCTGTAAAATGCAATCAACTCAGTGTTCACAATTTTAACACGGATGCCTTTAAACTGTGTTTTCAATGCTTTAATGTAGTTCTTCAGCATTTTCACCCGTCCGGAAAGCCGGTCGGATGGCTGAGCTATGATTTCCGTACGCTGATCTTATTTATGCACTGCAGCAGGGGAGCAAATATTTTTTTCCCCCTAAGCTTTAAAACGAGACCTGAGGCTGGGAGGGCACCGCCCGGTAAGGGCGGCCGGGCCGAGGGGCTCTGCGGGCGCACGGGGAAAGGCCGGGGCCCGCCGCGCGGGGGATGACGCGCGNCCCCAGCCGTTCTCCTCCTCCGGTGCGCGGCCGTCCCGCCGTGCTGAAGCGGGAACAGAACTTGCCACGCCGTATCGATGAGCCCTCCCCTAACCTCACTCGCGGCGGCTGTTTGAGGGTCGCCTTGGCCACGCTTCTGGCAGGTTGGGCTTGGCTTCGGCACGACCGGCCAAGCTCGCAACAAGGCTCCCCGCGGTACAGGCTCAAGCTGAGTCACTGCAGGCGACCAAGGGCTCTGTGCGCGGTGAGAGCGCAGGGGCTTCCCCTCTCTTCCCCGGCCCTGTTCCGTTTTTTCAGCTCCAGAGCTAGGAGCACTGAACGGGATGTTGCATGTTCTCTGGTCCTGGAGGCTAGGTACAGAACCGCCTCGTCGTCGGCTTGTTTTAGGACCCGTTAGTTGAATTATGTAGTTTGAACCCAGGGAGTCTCAAGTGTTGGGAAACCGACCCTGCTCCCTCTCGTTCCAGTTCGCCCGAAAAGCTAAAGCCCGTCGGGCGGGCGGACGCGGCGGTGTGTTCCGGATAGGCCCCAGGACGAATACCGGGGTGTTGCCCACAGCCACCGGGGCACAGCGAACCTGGGCTCGGTGTGGGATGGGTCGGGACTGCCTGCGCCCTGTTCTGAGAGCCGCACTAGTTTTGTGCCCAAGGAAGGTGACACACACACACAAGTGGGAGCAGGGGCCGAGCCGCTCTCATCAGAAACCAACAGAGAGCCCCACCGCCACTCCAGACGACGGTTCCTGCCGGCTTCCTAGAGCCACCTTTTCCGCCGGGCTGCAACCCACCTGGCAGCTCGGAAAGCAGCCCGGCCGGAGGATCCCCGGTGGAGCGGCACGTGAGGGCTCCAGGGGACTTTCCTGTCTCTTTTAAATTTAAGCCACGTTTAACCTTCTCTCAGCTCTCTTTTGAGGGTCATCTCTTTCGCTGGGACAGTCGCTCTAGACTTGCTGTTCATCCCGTTATAGAAGTCCTGAAAGTGCTAATTTGCCCCCGGCACACGCTCAGCCGCAAGCAAGGGCAAAGGAGAGGGACGGGGGGGAAGGTGCGCTTGGGATGTACAGGAAGCAGGGTTTGCAGACGACTTTCTCACCGGCGCCAATAATTTTTTTGCAGTTTGACTAGCCGCCGTCAGCTCCTTGCTGTCAGTTTTACACGCCACGTCTCCTTAGGGTGAAGCGATTAGGCTCACTTGGGGGGCGGAGGGAAGAAGAGGCTAATGATATAAATATGTTTTCCTTAGTGACGGCTCCTATGGATCCCTGCTGGGTAGTTACAGAAAATCGTGTCTTTGAAGGGAAAAGGACCCTGTGGATATTTTACTCTCTAGTGGCACCCGGTTTAAATGTTCGAAAAAATTTGCAGAAATCACACTGTGCATGGCAAAGCATGACCATAACATTCCTATGGAAATGTCCCTCAAGATTTTCGAAGGGAGGACAGGAAAATATCTTTCTGGTGGAAAACAATATATTTTTTCCCCTGAAGTCCAAATATGTGACTCTCCTACATCAAATAAGCAGTGCCTCACCCAATTGCCCAAAAACCCAGACTGCATTTTAAAGTCCTGAAATAAAAGTAACTCCAGAAAGGTGTTTTGGATATGTATATTATTCCATTAGCAGATCACTATATATATAGTTTCTTCCCTCTTTCATCATCCCATAAAAAAATTAATCGGACAGACATATGGATAACAGGTTGTTCGATAAATTTAAACCCAAACGGTTATTTAAAAAAGTCAAGAAATGAAAACAACATGCCACATAGCAACCTACAGAAATCTAGCGAGAAGTAAAAAAAAAACCCCAACAACAAGGGCCATTCCTCTAGAAATAAAAACAATCCGGGTGATCTGTCCATCCGCCGCAGGACGGGCAGGCTGCGCGCACCCCGCTGTGTGGAGTGGAGGGATGCGGAGCGGTGCGGAGCAAGGGGTCAGGGTCTCCTCGGTGGGAACGCGCGGCGGCTGGCTCTAGAGGGAGGGAAAAGAATAAAAAAATGGGCTGGATCAGCAACCCCGTGCCCAGAGGCTTCTCCAGGACCTCCGCGGCACCACTGCCGCTTCGTCCCCGTTCCTGCCTGCTCGCCGCAGCCGCCCTCCGCCGGTGTCGCGCCGCGGAGAGCCCGGTGGAAGAGCGGGGCTACTCTCCCCTACGTCGGCAGGTCCCGGCGGCCGCTCGGGCCGGCCCCGCACTCCGCGCCCGAGCCGAGTTTCTCCAGAAGCTCAGCCTCGCCCTAAAGCCCCCGCGCCCCCCGTCGCTCGCACCCGGGCCCCGCCGCCGCGGAGCGCGCCCTCCTCCTCCCGCGCCGTGGCGGCGGGGGTCGGTACCTGCTCCCGCGGGCCTCGCCGGGGCCGTCACACCGGTGGCGGTGGCCTGTGTGGCCCGGTGGCAGCGGGCGGCGGGAGCGCGGAGCGGGGCGGCGGAAGGTGCCGTCGGAGATGGGCGGGCGGGCGAGGAGGCTGCGGGAGCGCCCTCGGACAGATAACATCCATTTCCTTCCTTCCTCTCCTCTATCGATCTCATCTCCACCGCGACGGCGTTTAAACTCTTGCAAGATCCTCTAGCTTAGCACGTTTCGATCACTCTCGCACATCTGATTGCCTTCAGATTCAATCACGGCTGGAAAGACAGAGCAGACAGACTTTAGACCACGGAACGGTTAATATGTCCCAGATTTAATGTAAAGATAAACTAACTCCACAGCACTGTTCGTCGGTGTCTGGCATTAAGCATTTTCTGCTTTCCTATCAATTCAGAGCGACAGCCACTGCAGGGCAATTTTCGTATTTTTCGACGAATTTTTCTCAGACAAGTTGCCATCTCTCTTCCAATCTGGAGAGGGTTAGTGCTCCTACGGCGGTTTCGTTTTTGTCTTGCTTTATTTTTTTCTTTAATTAATTATCTTTCTATCACATACCTAATTTTTCACGTCCGGAAAACACTTTCACAATTTTAACGCTGATAACGTTATTTGAAGCGATAATTTATCGCTAGGGTGTATTTATGAATCAGCCCATTCCTCACAGTCTCTGACGAAACAGCTATTGAAATTAGCGGTAAATTTGCATTTTACGGGTAGGTAAAATACTATAGTGGAAACGGTTACGTCTTCTAAATGGCAGCTATTTCCGTTTTAGATTACGATCAGAAATCTCAGCTGTGGCACTCGACGGCCCGAACAGGACCTCCAAGGCTGTGACACAGGAGAGCCACATCACGAATTTCCTTCTCTCCATTGCCCAAAACAGCACAAATAGGTTTGACATCTTAGTCCCCTAAACAGTGAAATTTGCCCCATTGATTTTTTTACAGCTGGAGGGTTTCGATTCTGTTTCTTTCAAGGGAGCACGTTACTCCATTTAGGTCTGAGGACAGGGGGAAAAAAAAGGGGGGAAATGCCCCAACAAGAGAGGGAAAAAACCCCACAAAACCAACAACAACAAACAACAACAACAACAACAACAACAAAAAACCAACCCAAGAAAAGAAAACACAATAAAAATCTCACTAACTTTTTCATTTCCCTGAATATGCAAGGGAAAGAATATCTGGTTCCAAAACTTTAATAGTTTTACTCACTGGAAAGATACGAAAGAGGACTTTCCCTGTTACTATTTTATGCACCTGAATATGATTATTACTAAAGCTGCTGCAGCTAGATGCATCGATGTTCATACAAGGTTCGGTTTAATTCTCGTTTTATTGCAGCCTCTGCTCTAAAGGGTTGGGTTTAGCGAGGTTGTGGATGCTACGCTGGAACCTCTCTGCAGCCGGAGTTTGAATAACAACGAGATGAATCTCCAAGCGCAACAGTAACAGCAATAATTCCTAAACCCTTACAGCAAAACAGGGCACAACGTCATTTTTTAACGTCCGAACGGTTTTCCCGGACGAAACGCTGCACCCCAGGAGAGAGCCCCCCTCTTCCCTTTGCGTTTCGGGGGGAGATACGACCGGCTGCGGGGGTGTCCCCTTAGCGTTCCTTGCGGGTGCTTCTGCCGCGGGCCGGGGGCGCGGGGCTGTTTGGGCCTGGGGGAGGCGGGCCCGGGACGGCGGGGCGCTCCCCCCCGGCCGCGGCGGCGGGGCCCCCTGGAAGGGCGGCGGGGC
>VZTR01033176.1:271552-289268 GCA_013400775.1 Chaetops frenatus | reverse complement strand
GGCGAGGACGAGGCGGCGGAGGACGAAGGGGGCAGCGGCTGCTGCGCCAGGAGCTCCCCCGCCGCTGCCGCCGGCAGGACCTGCGGCGACATGGACCTGGGCTGCGCCGCCCGCGCCCCCGCCGGTGAGTGCCGCCCCGCCGCTGCCGCGGCCCCGCTTCTCGGCTGGGCTGGGGATCCCCCTTCCCCGCCGCGACCCGCACTTCGATTCCCCGTTATCCCTTCTGTCTTCCCACTCTGCGTGGGCACCCACCGACCGCCCTTTCCGATGGCCTGGCGGTGAGGATCCGCGGCGCCCCTCGGCCGCCAGCACGGGGCAGGGCGGCTGCTGCCGCGGCTGTCGGAGCGACGGCGGGGTCTGTCCCGAGCCCTGTGTCCGAGGAAAGGCAAAAGCGCTTAAACAACACATATGAATGTGTATGTGTGCTGGTAAAAGTGCATATGCAACTATCTACATAATTATGTGTGCATATGTCTATATATATAGACACACACACACACACCGCCTACAAATATGTGTGTGCGCAATTTGCTGCGTGTAGAGGGGAGCGCAGTTTCACGCTGCGGGGCAGAAGCCCGTGGCCAAACGAAATGCTCGGCCGGCCTCGCTCCCCGGACCCGCTTTCGCCCGCCTCAGGCCGGGCACGGTGCGGCGATGCGGACGGCTGGTCCCTGGCAGCCCGGCCGTCCTGCCTTGGTCCCGGCGCTCGGGTCTCCCCCCTCCCGGAGCCAAGGCTGCGGGCCGGGCCGGCCCAGGCCGTCGCTGCCCGGCGGCTGCGGGCCGGCCAGAGCTGAGGGAGCCTCCGGCCGCTATCGCCGCCTCCGCTCTCTCCGCAGGCGGCTGCGAGGAAGGCTTCCTGGCGGCCTCCCCGCCCGCCTCCCCCAGCGGCTCCCCCAAGGGCTCGAGGCCCGGCTCGCCGCTGCCCACGCCGCAAGCCCCGCGGGTGGACCTGCAGGGCGCCGAGCTCTGGAAGCGCTTCCACGAGATCGGCACCGAGATGATCATCACCAAGGCGGGAAGGTAAGGGCACGGCGGGGCCGCCACCCGCGCGCTCCCGGGGCGGGCGGGCACATCAAAGCGGGCCAAAACCGGGGGAACCCTCCAGATTTACGAGGCAGGTAGATGGCGATAATGTTAGATGGGCACGGGAGCATGTGGCGTTTCGGGTTTCCTGTTCATTAGGGCGAGGTCTGGGAGCGCCGTGCCCTTCTGGGGGGAAGCTTTTTCCCTTTCCAAGGGATACACATGGTAAAAACCTGGGAAGTATAAAAGTATTTGAACTTATTAGAAATTACAAAAACATATTTTATTGAATCCATATGCTACCGTCTGCATTTTCAGAGAGGTTTTATTAATGATTGAAACGCAGTCTTAAAAAAGCACAAAGCTACATTTGTCTTAGGAGAGTCCAGTCGGGGAATTTCTGTTTTATCTTACAGGTGCACCGAAATAACAGCAAAAACTAGTTAGCCACAGTCAGGTTTTTACCCTCCTGCTTATTCAGAAATGGTGGAGATAGGATTTTTGTTTCCAGTAACCACTTTTAATAGATTGATTTTTAATATATTTATATAGTAGCACAGCAGCAAATATTGAGTAAACTGGAAACACTTTCAGATTTATAAAATACAGAAGAGTATTTTATTAGCTTGCAGTCAGGATGGTTTTGTTTGGGGGTTGTTGTTGTTGTTGTTTGTTTGTTTGTTTTTTCTTCAAGAATTAAGTTTTCTGATAAAAAGCATGCCAAGCTAAGAGGGGCAGTTTTATGTTAAAACCACCTCATTGGTTAATTGATCCGTTTCTCCACAGAAGGATCTAAATCTCGAACATTTGGTTTTTCGTCGGTTTTGTTTTGTTTTCTTTTAGAAATTAGCTCGTAGATTCGTTTCTGCTTTCAATAAAGAAGTTTTACTATACCTTTCAAAGACAGAGTAGCTCTCGCACTTCACCTTTAGTAAGTTGCAGACAGGAAGTCCTGTCTCAATAAAGACCATATTGTTGGGTTAGAGCATGGCACATTGGATTTTATAACTGCATCCTTGCGGTGTTATAATTGTATCACCGTGGATTTAGCTTTCTAATTCGCTGCTGCAGCAATGATACACCATTTTCTGCTGTCACTTAAAACTTCAGTGGCAATTTGCCTTTCTGTAAGCCTTGGGCTTCCTGGGTGGAGGTGGTGTTTGCACATCTCCAGGAATACATTTCTTACTAATATCTCAAATGGGCTTTAAATGTGTGTACTGCTAAAGAAAAGTCTCAAACCCAAATGATTTACTGTCTAACAATAAAGTCGAAATGATGTGGTAATAGCTGTACTCCCAAAGCGTATCCCCAAACATACGAAGCATTGTTCGAGCAAATGCACTTTAGAAATCTGTTTTGACATATCGAATGGGCCATTTCATGGCTGTGTAACCATAATCGTCCGAAAGGACTCTGTAGGCTAAAAGGAAGAACAAGAAAAAAATCCCACGAAGCGGTTACTTTTCCTAAACAACCATTCCCGAGTCTGTTTCGTATTAAAAATGACCTCTCTCTTTCCCAATGTTCAGGCGGATGTTTCCCGCAATGAGAGTGAAGATCTCAGGTTTAGACCCACATCAGCAGTATTATATTGCTATGGATATTGTGCCAGTGGATAACAAAAGATACAGGTATGGTGACTTTTAGGCAAAAAACATATGATGTAGGGTGCTTGGCTGCTGGAAGAAAATATTAACACAACATAAATTAGCAGAAGATCATGTTTAACTCTCCTTAAAGATTCTCATTTTCATCCCAGTGCATTTAAAAAGACCATATTGTACCAAGCATGCAAAAGTAACTAAAATTTGTGTGGAAGCTCTTTGTGATGCCTTTGCCTCATGCTGTGTATGTACTGTGGGTAGATGTTCAGGTTTGGCTTTCAGAGTGCAGTTCTAGTGCAGTCAAGAAATGTTATCATATTTTAGTCCTCATCCTGTCAGTGGGAATTATTTTCTATTAACAAATAAATATGAAAATGTACGTTTTCTAGTGCTAAATGGTAAAAACATTAATTAATAACATTAATAGCATGGATATCTGATTAAAATACTTAAAAGCTGTTTTTGTCATGCTTCAAATTGCTTATATAATTTAAATTAAAAGCTGTTTATCACTGAGCTATTTGGTTGCTTAAACTCAAAAAGGGTAATGTTTCTAATTACTGTTATTTAAAGAATTAATGGCATTATTGTCTGGAGAATGATGTGAGGAACAAAAGAGGTTGTTCTTTGAACATTTAGGAGTAGAAATTTTGTGCTGAAGCTCTCACTATTTCGAGGGTAGTTGTGTTTTGAGGGAGCTAGCTGGGCTCTGCAGCAGCCACTGGTGCTGAGAAAATGTGTGCAAGATTGGGCCCGCAGCAGCTCCTGTTGTGAGCTGAAGCCGTTTCCAAGGTCTTTACAGATGCAGTCCCATGCTCCAGAGTAGCCAGGGGGGGAGCCTGGCCAGGGCAGCTCAGAGGAGACAGGATCAGGTCTTTACCAATTGCAGGTTTGATCGTTTTAACCTATACTTAGTATAATGTAGGGAAAACCGCTGCAGATTTAATTCTAGAACTAGAAATATTTCAGACCAAGATTAAAAGGTTGGTTCTGCAGGAATGCTGCCTTGTTTCCTAAGCAAACGCTGCCCTGTGTTTTTCCTGTACTTACCTCATTGACTGCTATTTTGCCATTTTCTCGTGTGGTGTGTAAGAACTTTCTTAGGACCATTTTAAATATTGTATTTTTCAACAAGGGGCACCAGATACCAGGGCTGAGGATGCCCAGAATATACACTCAGGGGAGTTTTTCCTGTCTCTACCATAGAGGAAAAAATGCTTTTTTTTCTTTGTACCAGTGCAGTGCAGTTCAAATGGAAGCTTTTTTTTTTTCTTTTGCTCTGTGTTGCACGTGTGCGTTTACTTAACAATCTAAAACAACCTAAACATATAATTAATTCCTAGAAGGTCTGAAAAATTCATAAATTCATAGAAAAAGCAAGGTAATAATCCCAAATTACTTAAAATGTTAATACTAAAAATTAAAAGCAGTTATACTAAGTATGAATTGTTTAAACCTCATTTCATTTAAAATAATTACGGTCATCCTGATCTGCACTGCCTTCACAGTGTGATACATAGTGCCCACATAACTGAAGTAACTTAACAAGAGTTGTATGAAGGGTAGTATTTTCTTAGTTGACAAACTTTAATTTTTTTTTGTATGTGTGTATTAGCAACCATGCCTTTAAGCTTTCTGCTAAATATCGATGTTTTACATGTTTTACTTGATGCCCCTTCTCATCCCATTCTGTGCTTTTTATTGCTGACTGTTATTTCAACTCTGGCTGTTTGTGCAGCTTCACACACTGTCTTGCAGATCTTTAAATTTCACAGACATGACAGCAGTCACATGGAGCCTAGTCTTTAGCTGACAGAGCAGATAGCAAAACTAATTGAAATGAAGAAAATTACATCTAGGTTTGGATTTCTAGCAAAATTTGACATCATAAATATTTGGAAGCTTAAGCTGTAGCTCAAAATGTGTATTTATAACTAAATGTGTATTTATAACTTTATTTACTTTTCTAGGGAAAACGTACATTTAGTATGAACCAAGAAATATAAAATAAATGAAAACTGTTGCAACAGTGATCTAGGGTTGAGAATTTGTCTCTAGGAGAGAATTTCACCACCATTCTAGGTCTTACCTATGCACCTTGATCTAAACTGTATGGAGTGATATGTGCATTGGATAATTTTGTTTTCTGTTCTGATTATGTTGCTTGTCTTTTTCTAATAAGGAACTGAACTGTACAAATATATGATTTGATACAGCTGAATTATTGGAATTTTATTGTACTTGAAAAAAATAACTTTCAATTAATGTTTTAAAAACTGCTTTGTGAAGTGTCTGCCTTCAAAATAGGTTTTCAACCAAAGCAAGAACAATTTTTGTTATAAAATCACCTCGTCAGTATAGACCTATCAAATGAAATACAGACTCTATGTTTTCATTTTTTAACCTTTTTGCAATACTATTCAAGCTAATTAATATGGTCTACAGAAATATCAAGAGCATGGTTTTACATACTTTTGTTATTTTTCCCAACCATAACGCTCTTTCCCTTCAATAGCTTTATTTATAAACTCTTATATAAGACTCAACATGATAAATCTTCCAAATATGGAATTATTACCCAATTTGATAAAAGAAGGACCAGATTTTTCCCTGTTTGCTGATGCCTTTTCAGAGCAGAGCTGTAGCAATCAATGAACTGACACCAGCTTAAAGCTCATTTTGAAATCTAGTGTTGAGAATGTGTCTGATTTTAGGAAGCGTAAGGTCCTAACAGAGCATGGATTTTAACCTTATTTTTGCAGGTGCCAGAACTACGTTTTGAAACAAACAAACAAAAATTCCTTTTATTTATGTAAAATTGTGTCCTTTCATGTTCTGTTAATTGACGGGTTCTTGCTGTATGCGTGGGCCCTAAATTATTAATGCTGAAGGGGTCTAATAAATTGTTTTGGTGCTTGTGGTTAAAGGTATTTGTTTTCTTTTAATAGGTATGTTTATCATAGTTCCAAGTGGATGGTGGCTGGTAATGCTGACTCCCCGGTGCCGCCTCGTGTTTATATTCACCCTGATTCACCCGCTTCGGGGGAGACGTGGATGAGACAAGTGATCAGCTTTGACAAACTGAAGCTTACCAACAACGAGCTGGATGACCAAGGACATGTGAGTCCTCGCTTTTGGGTGGCATTAAGTGCAGGGACTTTGTTCAGCCCTGAGAGGCTGTGACGTGCAGCTTCGCGGCGCCAGAAATAGGGTTGACTTTTCAGAGTTGTTTTGGAACTTTACCGTCCAGATCTAAAAGCTTCTTACTTTCTGCTCCCATAATTAACTGCTTATTAGAGCCTGCTGTTTTACTCCCCCCTCAAATAGAGAACTCCTTCTGCAAAGTAAGACTTTACAAGGCTAAATTGCCCAATACAGAGGGGCAGAATTGCTCTCGGTATTTCCCACCGAGCGCGTTACTGCCAACTTCTGCTACGATGGGAAAGGACGCTTAGATTCACAAGTGGCTAGGAGAAACATTCATAGTGTGTAATAACTTCACGTGAATAAAAATACACTTAAGTATTTTCTTAACCTAAACGTTTGTGTGAAATCCCGTGAGGTGTTAATAATTGCAGTCAAAAACGAACAACATGGGAGCTGGGTTTGCTCCGATGATGATTTATTACATACCTTATGAAGCAAGACCCTTTCACAGCTGAGGCTCATTACTTCTGAAAAAGCTGGCGAAGACGTATGCCGTGTGAGTGCTCTGTTTGCAAGTTCTAAATTGTTTAGTTATGACATTATCTAATGTGACAAAATGTGTTATGTTAATATTTCCTTTTCTCTTCAAAACTGTTGAAACATGACAGATGTAAGCCAGTATCATTCCAGCAATCCATAAAATAATTTTACTTGACACCTTAAGAAATAATTAAAAAATGAGGATTGTTTTCAGTCAGGGTGAAGACTTTGATTTTACAAACTCCCCGTAATAAATGGCAAATGTTGGCATCCTTTCAGAAGGAGCATCAAGTTCCAAGTGGTAGAGTTTTTAAGATGTTGGAGGAAAGTTTTGAGACAGGATGTGGATTCCATTGTCCTTAGCGTAACCCGATTTATTAAGCAGAATACTTTCTCCTTCAAGGAAAGGAGTGAAAGAAAATATACCTGGCACAGAGAGCAAAGATACCACACTCATCTTTCAGTATGGTTGTAACTCTGTGACACTGAGCCAGGTATTTTGTTAATACATAGTCTGAGATATTTCCCCCTCATTTGTGTTTGCAAATGAGATTAACAGAGGCAGGAATACAGGAGAGTGGCTGAGCTAGCAAATGTGATAACAAGGGTAAAAGGACTTTCATTAGTACAATAATCCTCATAATTTTATTTTGTTCTTCCTTCAAAGTAATGTGGGGGGTTTCATATCTCTTAAGTTAGCAGTGCTTTTCTTAGGATAGTACAAGAGAGGTTTTATATTGCTCCTTTCCAGAATTCCAGTTGGAGAGTCTTATTTGTCAGTGTCCATTTGCATTAAGGTTAGCATGCTAAGTTCCCTCAGTTTCCCCAGCGCTAGTGTATTTGTGACTCCTCTCATGTGGGAGTTGTTTCCCCTGAATCCGGAGTCTATTGTAAGGGCTCCTAAAAGTGGAGCAGATGCAAATAGATAAAACGTTTCTTTTCCAGCAGCGAGCTGTTTTTCATACTGGCTGGGTGCAGAGGGACGATCTGCGGGCACTGCGGTCCACCCATGCACTTGCAGTTGCAAACTGCCCTATGATAAAATCTCAGCTATGCAGAGAACTGTGTTACTATATTTTTCCGTCCCAGATTTTAGCTTTGTTTTTGTACTGAACCGAAACCTGTGTAGTGTACACAGCACACCATTATTTGTAATATGGGGGGATATAAATTGTGTTTAGTTAAGTATTTCAGCTTGGAAATGAGTGAAGCAAAGCTCAAGTACAGTGATTTGAGACACATTGAACTGATTCAGAGCTATGGCAGTCCCCTCCCTCCCCAAAATGGAAATTTAAGTATTAAAATAAGAGGACAAAAGAAGGATGACTGTAAAATAATTTCATATTTTTTAAATCTGGGAAATTGCAAACATGTCATTCATAATTACCAGAAAAGGCAAAAGCAGAAAGCAGAAAAGTGTCTCTTCCAATGGGTACATTTTTTCTTTTAAAGCAATGGTAGTGTGGAATTCAGTTTTGAACAAGCTATGTAGCCTCTGAATGCCTCTAGCAATAATGGAAAACGAATAATCATATTTTGTGATGAATATAAAAAAACCAATTGTTTCTCATAAGCAGGAAGAAACCATTTTTCTCAGGAGGGTACCAGGGGACAGATGGCGAATTAGAAGAGCTAGGAGTCTAGGCTGTACTATCCCTCCAATATTTGTTTTTGTATCAGATGTTCTGACTCTCCTACCCCTGTATGGGACATGGGCTATATTTTAGACTACTAGAAAGTGGGTTTTTTCCTCTCATGTATAGTCAGAGTGGCACAGAGAAACCTTGGTGGGGGTTTCCACCAAGCAGCATTGGGCTTTAGCTGTTGTTCTTTGGGAATGCTTCCCCTGCTTTCTGGTTCTGGCAATTTAATCCTTGTTGAAATTGTTACTTTATGCTTCCTGTGCTCGTCGAAGTTGTAAGCTTTTGCAGAATTTTTGTGCTAAAATCCCAGGGCTAGGTTTTGATCTTGCAGGCATTGAGGTAGGGAGCTTGCATGATATCCATCTAGAGCCCTTTTACCTATTCTAGAGTATTAACTCTCAGAATCTCTGAGAGAAGTGGCCCATATCCATGGGAATAGAGACAATGTTGGCAAATAGGCACTAAGGTAGAATTCCTATGCAGTATTTATGTTGTGGTAGTAGTTGGTGACAGCCAGTTCATTCCCCTTGCATTGTGTTGCCCTGGGATTAGCATTCTGTGAAAGATCAGCCATCTCTAAGAAACTCACTGGTCAAGCACTTTCCAGGTTCCATGTTACCTGCTGCGATTTTCACCAGTATTTTGAGTGGGACTTGGTGACTATGCAGTTCTATAGTGCTGCTCAGCAGAGAGATTTTAAAGTGCATATATGCACATAGGACACTCTCTGGTACATGGGTTCCACTTGCAGCCTGAGAATATGAAGCAAAATTTGTACAGACATATTTCCCTTGTTTGTTTCTGCTCTCAAAAGGGAGTTCCAGGGTGCATTCCCCGCTTTGGAAATATGATGTTCTTATAGAGTCCTTAAGAAACATGCCGTGGCTTTTCTGTGTTTCATCTAATTCGTGATGCTAAGGAAAAGTAAACCTGGATTTTGCAGTTGTCACTGAGAAGTGCGTGGTCTGGGTGCTCTTTGTTAATGCTTCTCTTCCCTCTCTCATCTGTGGAGTGAGTGCTGCATTGTAAAAGCAGTCTCTCCCTCCGGCTGGTTAGAACTGGCTAATTTTTCTATTTGAATGCAGTTTTTAAACTGAATTTCAGTGGAGGGGAAAAGTCAATATTTTTTATGCTATTCTCCATGCTTTTCAACTGAGTATTTTTTGATGCAGAAGAACATCTTTTAACTTTTAGTGAAAATGAGGCTGTTAGTGTGTTAATTGTTCCTTGGTGGTTGGGGTGGGATTTTTTTCCCCATTTGAAAGTGGGGCGAGGCTGGAAGCAGAGGCGGACTGTACGTCTGCCCAGACTTGGCTCCAAGTATCGAGCTCTGCTTACAGTCAATGGCCAGTTACATGTTCTTGTCACAATGAAAAGCTGTGAAACATCAGCATCTGCACTTGCAGTTTTTGTCTTAGTAAAGAGGGAATCCATGCTTCTCAGCCCCACGCACTTCCCTAACTGCAGAGAGCCTGAATGTTTGTGCTTTGGAGGGAGGATAAAGGAGGATTTTTGGCAAAACTGGCAGCAAGGCCAGCGTTGGTGGTGGGGAGATGATGGTGTAGTCTTGGTACCATCAAGTTGCTAGAGGATTGGCGTCTCCCCTGTGAAGGAGTATCTGGCTCTCGTTTGTTCTGGCTGAGACGGTTGTGCCATAATGGGTGTCATGCTCAGGATTAGCTGTAAGGCCTCTTTGTGGCAGCAGTTCTCAAAAGCCATTGCAAAGGTAATCCCAGCTTTGTGTGTCTGCAGGTGCTCTGGTGGATTTTGCTCTGCCTCCTACTTGTGGGGTCCTTGCTGTGGTGTCTTCCATCCCATCATGATTTCTTGACAGCTGCTGTGGCCAAAGTATAATTTTACTTTTTGTGAGAGAGGTTTATTCCTGCATGAAGTGTTTTGATCTTGTTCTGTGAGAGCTTTGTAGAGAGAGGAAGGCTCTTCCACTGTGAGTTAAATGTCATGCCAGTTCATATTTGGGAACACAGCGGGAGTTCTGATTGGGGTTTTTTGGTGTTGGATTTTAAGGGCGTGAAGGGAAAGTTACTCTTTCTGCAGATAAACTGTTAGATCTTGTTGGTGCTTTTAAATGTGCAAGTACTGTGAAACGAAAAGCTAGAATCTCCTTTTCCTTAGCTTTTTCTTCACAGTAGCTTTAGGTGATGCTTTGAATAATAGAGCTATACTGTTTTTGGAGTGGTTGCTGCATCTCCCTCTCCTTTTATGTCCTGTCTTTATATGTGGCTCTTTAATTTACGAGGGCTTTGCAGTTATACATTATTTAGAGTTGAGACCTTCAGGTCACTAACAAAGATCCTATTGTTAGAAGACATGGTACAAAAGCAAGAAAAAAAATTATTTCTGTGGATTTGCTAATTGCCAAAACAGTGTGTCAGCACAGGAAATTTCAGTACGAGACAGAGGCCAGACAGGTTGCTTTTAAGAGATGACATGGATCAGTTTAGATGTAATAGCCACCCAGATAAGCAGTGGGAGGTGTTCATCTCTGTGCTGCTTTGATTTCACGTGTTCTGATGTGTGAGCAGAGCTCTTTGTAGCTGCCAGGGTTATCGTTGATGTGTGGGCAAGCAGTGATTTGCACCACTGTGCTGATGGGGTCAAGTAACCCATGTAGGAGCAGAATGTGGCATACTCAGTGGCACCCAGACAAATGGCAAGGCACAGAATA
The DNA here is from genome assembly GCA_013400775.1 of Chaetops frenatus. Classification (NCBI taxonomy): domain Eukaryota; kingdom Metazoa; phylum Chordata; class Aves; order Passeriformes; family Picathartidae; genus Chaetops; species Chaetops frenatus. The sequence goes on along the minus strand of VZTR01033176.1, from coordinate 278,622 downwards.
GTAGTGGATTTGAGCAGTGAAACGTCTTTCCTTGACCATTTCTTTTTCTGTTGCACCAGTATCTCCCCTGGTACCTCTGGGTGTTCACAGGAAAACAGGGTGAGGAATGTGTCCTCGCTGCATTTCCCTTTTGTAGATCTTTGCCACTGGAGAACTGAAAGGAGTGTTGTAAAAGAGAAAACACTTTCGCATGACAAAAAATATTGCTCGGTTCACGATATCAGAAACTTGAAAAAGACTTCATATGAGAACATCTATGGGGCACTCCCTGAGCAAATTAATTGGAGCCTGTGATGTCATCGTCAAAACCTTACTCGAAGGCTAATAAAACCCCTGATTATCCAGAAACTTGCCTTACCAAAACAGTCATGTAATCTGGCCAGGACCAAGTGTATTACGCTCGCCAAGCTCTAGTTTATCCAAATTAGTGTAATGTCCTCTATATCATTTGGGTGAATGAACTTCCATGGTGTCTGGCACAGGGGCTCTGTTGAGTGCTTGAGCACACGCACGTTCTGAGGCTACTCAAGGAGCAGGAAATTAAAAAGCTTCCCAGGAACGTTGATTAGTAGTTCCACAGGCCAATAGCCATAGGACTATTTATTTATCAAGTTACTAATTTCTTAGGGCTTCCAACAATAATAGTTGAACTTCACTTTTTTTTTTTTTTTTCCTTGAAATCTTCTATTTTAATCCTGGTTAGCTGAAGTGGAATAAAATAGAGGGAAAATTCTGTATTTTAAATGTCCTCAAAAATTGGGATGCAGTACCAAGAGGTATTTGTGAGTTTAATTTTATGCAGTAGGAGTTCATCCAATTTTCTTTTAAAATTTATTTTTGATTGAGTTTTTGTATGCTGGGAGGGGTTTGCTTATTGCAATTCATTTTCTGTTTTATAAATCGATTGTTAGTAATACTTTAGAGTTTTGGATCTTGGTACCATTTTATTCTTAAGTTTATGCTTCTTCAGAGTGTGATAGTTTCAGCTTGTGTTCTATCCAAATTTTGTGTCCAGCCTTTGGGATATAAGGAAAAACTTGCCCCAATAGCATATCCTGAAGTTTCCAAAAACAAAAGGCAAATTTCTGCTGCTGTTAATCCTGTTAGATCAAATCCAGACTTCAGTGGAAAAAAGTGACAAAACTTTCACCATTCCAGTGGGACCTGGACTTCACTCCTGATTCTCTTTTTTTTTTTTTTTTTCTTTTTTCTTTTTTTTTGAGCCAGTTTCAGTTGAGCCAATCTCTGAATTTGGAGCTTCTGGGTCATAATTTTTAAATGCTTAGGGTTGGCAATAATGTAAATGCACAGGGATTAGACTACTGTAACAAGAACCTTCAGAGGTTAAAGAAAACATTTGATTTCCAGTAAGTGGCATGGTAAACACATACCATAACCTGTTCCAAAAAGCTATTAGTCCTGAAACAGCAGGGTGCCCTTTCTAATAAATGTTATCTTTTTCCTTTCATGACTGTGTAGATTATCCTTCACTCTATGCATAAATATCAGCCTCGTGTCCACGTCATCCGAAAAGACTGTGGTGATGATCTGTCCCCCGTCAAACCCATCCCGTCAGGAGAAGGGGTGAAAGCCTTCTCCTTTCCAGAGACAGTTTTCACTACTGTCACAGCATACCAAAATCAACAGGTAATTTGGGCTTTCTGATTAGCACTTTACAGGCTTTTCAGGGCTGACCAGACATGTAGGAGATAGGAGGAAAGCAGATACTTTCATTGTATCACTTCTTAAAATAAAACTATTTAAACCCTTTTTTTACTACAAGTAGCTTTCACTGTTAGTATTGCTGTAGTGCCTGGAGGCTATGGCTGAGACTTCAGAGATGCTGCACATAAAAAGTCATTCTTATCATGGAGATCACACAATCTAATTAACATGGTTAATGGTGTCTTGATTATAAATACAGCATTGAAGAACAAGTCAAAGAGGAGTCTAATTTTTAAAGGTGTTTCTGTAGCTTTGAAGGCAGCTATGTATCTGGAGAGAATTTTTAAGCACTTTTGTTCCTGACTCCAGTGCTTTTAATACTTGAAGGACCTTAACAGAGGAGCTGAGTTCTGAAGAAAGTTGCAGTTGTTTTTACTAACTGCATTCAGCTTTATATTATTAAGGGCAATTTATGGGTCCACACATTCAAAGATGCAAAGTCAAAAGTAAACTCCAGGTTGTATCACCTGGCTCTTTCTACCTCTCTTAAGTATGAGCATACATAATGCTAATATGTGTGGTATTAGCACCATAGTTAGTGTTGTGACATTTTATTAATTCCATATAAATTATTGCAAGTGTATTTTTTGAAATTACGTAAGCAGTGATAACTTTAAAAAGGGAAGAGCAGGAGACCATATAAATACTGAAATATAAGTATTTGGTAACTTTGCCATTTATTAAAATAAATTACAGTTATTCTGGGTGTGGTGTGTTTTGCTGGGTTTTTTGGTTGGTTGTGTGGTTTGGTTTGGTTTGGTTTTTTTTTTATGGAGGATAATAACCTAGAGATAATCTTTCTTTTCACATTTCCTTCTTGACCAGTACAGAAATAAAATATAATTTAAATTCTATTGCAGTTAGACAGTGTACTCTCTTAGGTAAAGAACGACATTTACCTGAAGTTTTTTCTCAGTAATTCCAACTGCCATTTGGCAGCTTTAAATACCTATTAGCCTCTCTGGGGATCTACAAAAATAATGATCAGAAGATTGGTCCTTATTTTGCAGTTTCAGGGTAACCATCTTAAACTATACAAATATGAAGATGTTTCTGCTGTCAGCTTATTTCTGTCAGTAGAGTTGTTTTCTGTGCAACTTACCTGAGTTTATAGGTAATAATTTCTCTTAATCATATTACAGATAACTCGTCTGAAGATTGACAGGAATCCATTCGCCAAAGGCTTTAGAGATTCGGGCCGAAACAGGTAGGTGTTGGGAAGGAGCTGCTGGGCTTGTTCCTGCTGACAGAACCAGTTTGTGAAGCCTATTCAAGGTGGACACTTGCACTTACAGACAAGGATAGAGACAATGAGAACTCAGGCTCCTTGAGGGACCACTCAGACTTCTCAGTAATGTTCTCTGTGGTGAGTTCCCACTGCTAACACCTCTGACCACCTAGGTCAGGAACAGGGTAGCACTCGGCTTGACTCATGCACTCAAGTTTCCTTTCAGTGGAAGCAGTGGCAGACCATGAAGGCTGCAAATGTACTTAATGTATACTCAGCTCCTTGATTATCAGGCTGTGCTTGAAATCTCATCTTTCTCCTGGCTGGAGACACAAGTTGCAGATACCATTGTCAAACTGTACGACCAGCTTCTCTTCCATGTAGCTGGCACATAGCTTGTTTCCTTGTGAAGGGGAAGAAGTAGGTTTATGCAGTAACCTTATGTTTAGTACACTTGCCTAGGAGGTGGGAGACCTGTGTTCAAGTGTCTGTTTAGCCTAAGGAGTTTTAAATCAGCTTCTTAGGTGAATACCTTTCCTAGCAGGCTACAGAAGACCTCGAAATGAGACTGATTTCCACCTCTTCTGTTGCGGATGGACTGATTAATTGTTTATTCTCTTTTGATCCATGAATCTTTCAAAATAGCAATGGGAAATCTCAGTAGTGCAAAGTGGAGATTTGGTCTGGTCTGGGCTGCCAGTGCTGATGAGGTATTTTATCCAACGACTCTTTAATGCAAGCTTTAATGCCTGCTTTGAATTTTATGTTAAACCATTTCAGCTTAAAAAAAAAGCAGTATTTCATTGTGGTGTATAGTATACATCAGTTCCAGCAACCACATTGAGTTTGGTGTCTGCAGCTGCTATATTTATGACCAGGCCTTGCAGGGAAGGGAGTAGACTGTGCTGGTAGGAATGATCAGAGAGTTTCTTTTTGACAATTGCTTCATTGAGATTCTCTGTTAACAGAAGCTACAGCATTAAAGCTTGTTTTGTGCTTACACCTGAAACTGGACAGCAAATGAGAGCAGATTTTAGAAGATTAATACTTATAGAAGGGATCAGGTAGTTGTGAAGACTTACAGGCATTCACTTTTCTGTATCTTTTCAGTATCTCTGAGATTTTGTCTTCTAGCAAGAAATAATTTCCATGTTCTGGGGCCCTGATGGGATGTTCCAGGCACTGACATAAATAGGCTTTTGGCCTCTTTTGTAGCCTTCTAGTTAGAAATCAAGTGAACAGTAGTTTCCAGGTAAATGCAGTGACTGAAGAAGCAAAACATTCTGTGTGTATTTTTGGAAGAAAAGGTTTGCCATACCTGCCCTGTTTGAAAGCTCTCTCTCTCATAGGCAGTGTCTCTGCTATGCTTGCTGTTTGCAGAACTATAAAATAAGTACTAAGGAACTTCCTAACATACGTGAAACCCTGATCCTCTGAAATGTATGAGTTTAGGTGGACTTAGAATTTCTTCCATAATGTTATATGAGACAAGAAAAGATAGTCTTTAAAACAGAAAGGAAATGCTCAGAAACCAGCTTTGAGCAGGTTTTAAATGTGGTGGGACAGCTCTCATATTACCTGAGGACAGCGTAAGAGTACTGCTTCTGCAACCACACAAATACACTTATGAGACTGGGTGTATCCAGAGAGGGTTTTTTTGTTTGCCTGCTAGGAATAGTCTGGTTCAGGTATTACAAAAAAAAATGCAGGATATTTTGATTGAAAGACAGTTATTTTTTATGGAAATTAACTAAGAATGCCAGTCCTGAAGGAAGAGCCAGCATCTGTATAATGTTTTGGAGAGGCTTTCAGATGAGGTCTGAGTGCTTTTACTCTAGAAACACTCATTACAGAATTGACTGCAAACTCTTGTTTGTTGCAAATTGACATTGTTTTACTGAAGTCAGTATTGCTGTTTTCTTTTATAGTCTGCATTACTGGACAAGTGTGTTTGGGAGTTCAGCTCAGAATTTTAATTGTCAGGGAAAATTTCTGTTGGTATGCTCAGTGGATTGTTATTTTGCTCTGTTACTAAATACTGAAATTAAATGTTAAGATTCTGTTGTCCTCATTGTTCTAGCTGGTGTATTTATCATTGAGGCATTTCAGTCTGCAACGAGTTTAAAAAATACTGTGGTAAAATTATACCCTTTCAATATATATTATACCTTTTCAATATTGTTTAATAATTGCAGCTTTCTTACTCTGCCCTGCTGCATGCAGTAATTATGTTTAATTAAAAATATGTCCTTCTAGGTAATTCCTGTTCAGTCCCACTGGCTATTTTACAGAAATCAGTAGCTTCACCTTTTAGAAACATGCCCTGTGCATTTGCAAAGTGCAGCAGAATTTATGTGCTGAGAATAGTTTCATTCTTCAGTTGAGCCTTAAGTTTGACCCTATAAAAACTTTTACTCAGGAAAGGACCAGAATTTCTCCCTTTAAATACTTCGAGAAAAACATAACTGTTTTGTTAAATAAACTTGGGCACTTGATAGCGCAAATTAGGGTGGTGATAAAATGTGGAAATTGTTCGAAGGCATCTTGGATAAATTATCACCTTGGCTACACTCCTCCAGGAGGTGGCTTTTATCTCCACTTTAACTAGAAATGAAAACTCACCATTACTGCAGAAAATTAAGGCTATCTTTTTAGTCCAGGTTCAGCTAATAAATGCTTTATAAATGTTTCCTGACAGACATTTGTGTTCCTGCTGGAAGGAGCAGCATCAGAACATGTTAGTTGCTTCAAATTGGGCTATTTGCATAATTCAAGTTTACAAAGTGCTACTGCTCAAAGGCAAGCACTTGTATTTGGTGTGTGCCTGATGCTGACACTTAACAAGCCTCTGGGGCCCAGCAGCCAAAAATAACACCAAAATTATACCTCTAAGTTTATATACCTCTGAGGTGTATTATTCATAAATGCTTGTCAGAAAACAAATGGGCCTTTACCTTCAGGAAACAGAGATTCTTCTAAATAGTGTCTGCCACCATTGTCTACACAGTAACTTCTCTTTTCTCAGAACACTGTTGTAAGAAAATGAGCAAAGACTTAGTTTATAAAGGCATTTTGCTTAGCAAAACAACGTTGCTCTGTACATTATTTTAGTTGCAAAATAGCTGTATGCTCATGCCTTGCTCATGTTCTAAGTGTGATTTTCCAGCTCATCAGTAATGGCTGGCAATCCTGTTTTAATTGAAGTTGTCAGTGGATCACCTTTGTTCTAGGAAGAAATAGCAGATTATCCCTCTGGCCGTTAAAATTTTAACGGCCAGAGGGATGATCTCCTTAAGAAATATCATGCTAGCAAAATTTTAACATCATTTTAGCCAAGTCTTCCCACTCAACCAGCCCTCCCAAAAGGGCCAAAATATTGAAAGAGAGAGCCAGGCTTGTGGAATTGGAAAACACTTTGGGTACTGTCAGCCCAGTGGTTCCAGGTCTCTGTGGTCTCTTGGATAGGCTGTAATGCTCTTTTCTAAAAAGCAAAATCAACTTCAAAATAATCCTGGAATGTTACTAATTGTTATATTTTTCTGAGGTAGAGTATTCAGAGATGTGTGGCAAAATACACCTTGCTTTCATGACACTGTGACCCTTTTGTTCTAAATAGAATGGGACTGGAAGCTCTGGTAGAGTCTTATGCCTTCTGGAGACCTTCACTGAGGACACTTACATTTGAAGACATACCTGGGATACCCAAACAAGGTAATAAGTGTCTTTGTGTTCTTTCAAAACAAAAATTTAAGATGAAGCTTTGCCCATCATGCCTTACAAAAGTCTAGATAAGTGCATTACTCACAAGACAGAAACAACCAGCTAGCCAGAGTGTAGCCATCCCCCCTCGTCCCAGTTATTCTAAGTTAGAAAACTAATTCTAACTCAACCATCATGGTAATAAAAATATTAGATTGTAAAGAAAAATCAGGTCACATGAGGAGAATGCCTAGGATTGAATAATCTATTCCTTAGTGTTATGGTCTGGCTAGAAAAAAAAGGTAGAGATCAATTACAGATAACTTCTACTGTACATGTCCAAACTCCAGTGTAGGAACTACCTGTGTCTAAAAAAAAAAAAAAAAAAAAAAAAAACAAAAACAAAAAATTTTTTTTG
>VZTR01033176.1:153795-267657 GCA_013400775.1 Chaetops frenatus | reverse complement strand
TTTGGTTTGGTTTTTGGTTTTTTTTAATAAGGGCGAAAGGTCCTGCATTCTCAGTATTTCAAAAATACATCACTTGTATCAATTAGGCAGATGACCCAGTTTGCCCAAAAGTGTTTCTGGAAGCAGAATATTGTCATAGCTGCCTTCTGTTGCTCTGGTTTTGTCCGGGAATTGGAGAGGTTTCCTTCATTCCCACCTCTGGTTTCTAAATGATGCTTGTAAGAATGTAGATCACCATCTGCTCTTGACAAGACTTCTCCAGAGTGACAAGGACAAAGGAGACACTTACCATGGTGAAATTTCTGCCCTCATCTGCACCTGCCCAGCCCAGGTGTGTATCAGTCCTCCTGCAAAAGCTGCCTCTCAGCTACCTGTTTGTCAGAGCTGAACCACAGAGGTTGTGGAACAAATTTTAGTGCTTGGGAGAACAGGTCGTCTTAAACAGTATGCTAACCCTCATTTATATCATGCAGGTGATGTAAAGGTATTCTCAGGTGGGTGCAGATGTAGTTGAAAATGCTTCCCCAGTCAGCATTGAAGGAGATTCAGGTCTTTCAGGTTTATGTTTGTTGGATTGTTTTGGTGAAGGTGAATTTTCATGTTTCTCAAGTGTTCCTGTATTTTTTCGGGCAAATAGTGGGCTTGCCCACTCTCACTTCAAAAAAAGACTCATTGCAGCTAATATTTCTTCAGTGGGATGGAGATAATGCATGCAGAAACAGCCCTCTTTCCAGCTCCTCTTATTTGGGAATAGAACAGCAATCATTAAGCCTGTGCCTGAAGAAGGTTTTATTTCTGTCGGTTATATATTTGTTTCTGTTAAAGACATGTATAAAGTTCTCATTCAAAGTTAGAAAGAGAAGAGGATGCAATTGAGGTGATGTGGGCTTGCTTCTTTGCTGTCTTAAACTTCCTAAGTGACCTTTCTGAGTAAACCTAAGTTCACTCAGTCTCTATGAGATTTTATTTTTTTTCTTCTGAAAAATGTGATAATAACACTTCTTTTCCTCTGAGGTAAGGGTGACAGTACACTGAAAATGAAGATCATCTTTACTCTTGCTGTTCTGTGGACAGTATATTTCAGATGAATGTCAGGATAGTTTTCATATATGAGAATAACAAAAACATTCATGTACTTCAGTTCTGTCACTGGTCTTGGCAGTGCAGTGTCTTTGACACAAACGTCCTAGAAAAGACCTGCAATGCTAAAAACGCTATTCAAACTCATGCTAATGTTTTTTGAAATGGTTCTAAGGTGTGTAGAAGGCGGGCAGATTTTCATCTGTGTAAATTGTCATATCTCTATTGGTTTAAATTAAAAAGTAACTTGTGTATAGCTATTCCTGCTCTAGCAAAAACTCTGAAATTTTGCAGTTGGAAAAATACTGAAATGGAAAGATGGTACAATTAATCTGTACTTGAAAAAGGGTAATTATCCATATCAACTTAAGAACTGTGACTAGGTAGAAATGTGGAAGAGCTAAATCATGCATGTTCCTATAAGGAGAGAAAAGAAAAAAAGGGTTGTGCATGGATGCTCATGATGGTGCTCCTGTCAAGACTGTATGCTTTATAGTCTGGAAATTTTTTAGAACTGGTCTCTTATTTTTCCTCAATTTATTCTTATCATGTAACCACACAATATTGTTTCATTTGTTCCTTAAAATTCGAATCATATTGTAAATACTGGTTTGTCATTGTGAAAAGACTAGCTTTTTATCAATACAGTAAATGCTATATATGCATTATATCTATAATTATATATCTGTATTTTACAAAAATGCCACAGAAAATATATTAAAGTGTGTATTCAAACACTTTTTACTACATTTGGAAAACTGAGAGACTTGGCCCTATTTTTTTCACTACTACTTCAGCAAGACCAAAGCCAGTGACTCTAAGGTAAGCTCTGAATTTCAGAGACTTAATACAACAAGCTCCAACAAGTCCACAATTCTTTAACCACCTGCAGCTGAACCTGTCCTGTTGTTTCTGTGCAAAAGAATTGCCTCAACAGATGCTGTGTGTTAGGAGATACTCAGCTGAAAGCAGAGCTGTGAGGTTTTTGTGTGGGGAAAAGGGACTGAGCTGCTTGCCAGAGTCTTTAGCCAGTGATGGAACTTTGGTACTTCTCACATACCATGTCATCCCAGCTGCCAAGACCAGTTCAGCTCCCCTATATCAACTGGATCTGAGAAGTTAGCACTTCCATGGGACCGGTTTCATCAGTGGGAGCTTGGTATTCTGCACTTTTTCCCTCTCTGTATCTCTTTGGTAATTTGTCCTTTGGTTCTGCTAGTTCTAAATGCAAAAGGCCATTGATTTTGAAGGCAGAATTTACAACCAATAATCATCTGGGTATACTGTTACTCAGCAATAAGCAGCATTTCTTCCTCCAGAAATATTGTTATGCATAGTGGCCTTATTTCCTATTGTACTGAAATAAATGATTCCATGTGATGTAGGGCACAAGGCCTGAAAATCTGATTACTTCAGAGACTAGGGTTTCATAGTCACTTAACACCAGCATTGTTGCAAATGACCAGAATTAGGACAAGAGAAGTAGGCATGAAATGCTTGATCATAAATATCAGACCTTCTGAGAGAATGAAAGCTTCTGTTTTTAATAAGAGAAAAGTCTTTTTTTTTTTTTTCTTTTTTTTCTGAATAGCACCATCAGACTCCAAGGGGGCTCATTTCTGCTTCAGCAGAGAGACAACTGGAGCAACTTGAAAGTCATGGACATTGTTGTCACTAATACTAGTAAGCCTGTACCTCAAGCAGTTCAACAGAAAAAATATAAATTGTCCTCAGAAGTAGCTCACAAGTTCTATGGGTATATTTTTCTTGTAAAGATTATTTACCTAATTAATCTCTATAGAAGTGTGTTTAAAAAGGTTGCAATTTATCATAATGTGTTAGTGTTTTTTTGGGGCTAGGTCAGTGCTTCAGATTACAAAAAGTATTAATTTTTCAGTTGAGCTCCTCATTAATGTGATCCTCAAGATTCAGTATTTTGCCTTGTACCTAACACAAAATTGTAGATATGTCAGTTTAATATGTGCAAAACTACAGGAAAATTCATTTTCTGCCTTATGCTCCATAATATTTCTCAGTTAAGTGGTTGATTCAAAACACTGACTTGACAAGGTGACACACACTTGTAAGTTTCATTAGGAAATAACCTTTCTGAGAATTCAACTTGCTTTAAGTGATTTTTGTCACTGCTGTTGTGTTCAAGCTCTGAAAAGGTATTTGTGACCAAAAAAAGCAGAAGACTTCTGCAGTCACCACTTTCTCTTGAAATCCTATGTATTCACCACTTTTGAAAAGCAGTGATCTTGAATTGGGTGTAAAACCATCTCAGATAGCTGATGCCCAAACAGAGCAACTACAGCAAAATGAAAATCTGAATCTTCTGCCTCAATTTTGGAACTTGAAGTCCATAAAGCAAATGTTTTAAAGAAGCATCAGTGAATCAGGTCAAATACTGTGAGCAAATAGAAACACTCACCAGAACTTCACTTGCTTGTCACTGTCAGAAGTTTACTGGCAATTAAACAGTTAATATCTCACATCCTCTACTACAGCAGAATGAACATTAAACCTGCATGAGCTGGAGAAATTTCCAGATTTTTTCTTTGAGGCCTTTCTAAATGTTGGAGGTAGCACCCAGGTTTCAAGACAAGCACCTGGGCTCCAGTTTTGCAGCAGGGAGTGGCAGGAGACACGGAGATCACACAGATGGACCCTGCAGTGCCACCGCACACTTCTGGAATGTCACAGGTGCTGTGGTGGCACCCACAATCTAGAGTTCCATCCGAGCATATCTGAGTGCACCTCTCACAGGGGGCTGTAGCCCAAACTGAGAACTGACATCAAAGGCTAGGCAGGAAGGATAAAGTGTGGTGTGAAAATCCTTGGTCTACCTGCAGGCTGGGCTGTGGCAGTGAATGTTAAGCATAGCCCAGCACAGACTTGGCCTTTGTGACTGCTGCTGCCACTTGGACTACGCCGTGCCCTTATGTTCTCTTGCACACCACTGGTTTTATTTAGATGCTATAACAGAGAGCCAAGAATAAATCCAGAGCACATTGGAGGGAACCTGGGCTCACTGTGGCCAGTGGTGATGTTGCCACTGACTTGAGCTTTATGAATACCACATTTTCAGACCCTAAACCATCTCCCTTACTGTTCCAGAGTGCTTTACCCACACAGCAGGGGTAGTCATAATGGTCTAGGCCATTTTTCTGTCCCCTTGTGATGTTTTTTCAGATGGATAACTGGCTTTTTGCATTTCACATTCTCATATTTTGTATTTAAATTTGTGGTTCTACGGTTTTTGAGCCATAGACTGAAAGACAAGACAAGACTGCAACTCTGCTGCATCCCCCAGAAGCCTTGCTAATGGATGGTGTATTCCTTTCCACTGCAGATAATTGACAATATATTTCCCCACAATGTTTTTATTGTATTTTACAGAGAACAGTTATAAAAATAGAGGTTGTATCATGATCAAAGCAGTATTTCCATTCCTCAGGCTATGTTTTTCACTCACCCAGAGGAAAACACCTCCCCACCCTTTCCTGGTTACTATACTCAGTATATAGCTCTCAGTAAGAAGAAAACCAGATGCCATATTTAAATATAAGATGGTAGAAACCAGAAAAGCAGAAAAATGGGTGCCAATGCAGGGAAGTGTTCCCAGATAGTCTCTGTATTCTTTGAAGTGCAGCATGGACACTAATCCTTCCAGCGACACCTGCAAAGACCCTTTGATACATCCCCCAGATGATTGCTGTTGGTGTGTGATAAAGGCCTCGCTGATGCAGTGAGCACTATGATTACCTGCCCCATACTCAGGCAGGATGTTTTCAGTGTCACACAAGGACGTGCAAGAAAATGCCATTTATGTGGTTCTAGTAATCCTATGCAGAACTGTAGCCTCACAAGTGTCAAACAGACCTCAAAGCTACATTGAGAGACCAGATCTCAGGGAGAACTCATTGCAGGCCAAGCCCATAAAATCCAGTTATCCTCCTGGTGGTAAATAAAAAGCATCTTACAGTGAATACAAAAACAAAAAGATTTTTTTTGTGGAAACAGAAGAGCTATGGAAAACTAAATTAAGGCAAATAAAGACTGGTCTGTGAGTAAGGACATCAAAATATGCCATCATGAATGTTTAAAAATAGTCCGTCTGGTGTCAAATCCTCTAATTCAATAGAGGACAGAACAGTTAGGTTAAGGAGTGAAATGGCCTGTGAAGTGTTGGGTAGAAAGAAGGCTTTTGGTAAGCTGAACCACTAAATCTAAGTTTGAATGTGGTCCATTTTAAGTCAACATTCTTGCATTCTTGTTTGGTTTTATTTTTTTGTTTGTTGCGGGGGGGCTTATTTATTTCTTCTTTTTAAGATGTTATTAGCAAAGATGAGATGATGCTTAAAAATTCCCAGCCAGATGTGTCTCCAAACCTTCCCAGAGATGACAGATATTCAGATGTAATTTGAAATAAACCCATTATACAGATAAGTTTGTTTTATAGCTGGCTGCAGCTGTGAAGTTTGGATTCAGATCTGTAACTCCCCTCAGCTTTGAAGACTCCAGTCAAATCTGTGGTTTTGGATTTGTATCTCCAGCTGCTCGTTGCATCAGACTGTCATTGGCGCCTGTTCCGCCACCAGCTCGGTGCAAGGCTCTGATACCAGTTCCAGCCTCGGCAGAGCTGCAGCTCAGAAAGGCCCCTTCTCAAGCACACTGTTACATATGAGCAGCGACAGCAACATTTTGCAGGTCTGTAGGTTAACAGCTCTCTACATGCCATCTAATGGCCATCAATGACCCACCACGGAGCACTGGCTGCTGGGTCGCAGGTTGCTGGCTCCCACCCTGCAAAGTATGCCTTGCATATTTCCTTCATATTATGTTTCTGTGTAAGTGAGAGCTGTAGCTTCCCACAGGGATATTACATGATCCAGTGTGGAAGGAGAGATGGTTGGTGTAGTTGCAAATGGGTTGAAAGCTGCTCCTTGAGGTACTCTCTGAGGGCTTATCTTTGCAGAGTGGTTGCTGAGAAATAAACTAGGAGTGGATTTACAACACCTCAGCTCCACAGGTGGGCACTCTTAACATGCAGTTAGGAGAACGTCCTCCATGTGAAAAATAATAGAGAAAATATTCCACACAAGGGATGCTCCTGTGAGGATAAAGTGGTTTGAGGTTGAGGCCATGCAGTTTGCCTCTCTTGTTTGCTCTACAGGCAGACCTTAAGACTTCAGCCACACTGTAAAAAATAACAACCCACAAAACTCTGTCTGGGAGGGTGTCACTGGTTGTCACCATGGTATAGATGGCCTCACCAACTGCAGTGACAGAGCCACCCTTGGTAAATGCTGGACAACTCTTCTGACCTGTTAATAGTTGGCAGACTATTTGATGACAGTTGCAAGAATCTGATGCACAGCAGTATCCTTTACAGCAGTTTAATCTTTGTCATCAAATCCCCCAGCAGCCATGATTAATAGCAGCACTTGAGCTTGTTTTGAAAGTTGTATATTTGGCAGCTATGAACTTTGATCTATGATTTCGCTTTAAAGAATCATTATGACACAAACTTTTCCTGTAATCCTTCCATCTAATTAAACCACACACAAATACTATGTGGGGAAATACGATGCTATTGATATAAGCTGTGTGTTTATTACATTATTTTAGGCACTTTATTAAAGTGGATAGTTGTTCCCAGCAAGATAGTAGATAAGCTCCCCAAAAACAATAACATCACCCAGAAAGAATATATAAGAAAATTTCCCAAGGCCAAATTCGATTAGAAACTTTGTTGATTAATACTGTGCCCTTGAACCCGTTGAGGGCTCAGATGTTTTAACCTGAGCTAAAATTACTAGCATTTAATGAATTCAGCCTACTAATGTATTCTTTTCCACAAAGTATTTGCCTTTGTTCCAGATACTCAAAGGACTTCAATACCTGACATGATAGCGTCTGTCTTCCTGAAATAGTTCCTCCAGTATCTGGGTACAATTTAATCAGGAAGTTTTCAAAAAACCAAGAAAATTAATTTTCATGTAAATATTTTAAACAACAGAACATTAGTCTCTTTGTAGCTGAATCAACCATAAACCAGCTATTTCTTACTGGTCTCTCTCCCGCTGCATACTTGGTAGAGAAATTCCCATGAGGTAGATAATGCTCATATTTTCAAGATGAGAATATGAACCGTGGATCAGTCTGATAATTGGTTTTTTTTTTTTGAAGGGCTGAGGTACAGGGCTATGTAGTCTGGACTGAGTAAACTTGCTCGTGCATTTCATCTTCATGGTCCCAGCATTTGTGCAGAAGCGTATTCCGTCCTCTAGAGCAGACTATGGAGTCTCTGAGCAGCAGTTTTGTGGAGCTACCTGGAATCCCCAGAGTTTCTCCTAATTGGCCTACACAGATCTCCTAATCTGGATGCCACCAACCTGGGAGATAACAGAGGTATAAATCACCACCCTGAGGCTTCTACTGCTGCCAGGGCCAGCTGTGTTTGTATTTGCCCATCACCATCTTTTCCGTATTTCTGGGGTAGACTTCTAGCCAGCTGGCTTTTGGCTAAAACATTACTCCTGTCAGTTCTGGTTAAACCCAGTGACCATGGTTTCTGAGTCAGCTGGAAACCAGACAAAGTACCAAGTATAATAATTTTCCCAAATTGTCTCACAAATTTGCAGAGACTTCATATAAATGTAGAACAGCTGAAGCAACATGAGTGATCCCTTAGAGAATTCACAGCTGAGCACCCTCAAACAGAGGAATGGCTGCCCATCACCACTCTCTGGACGTGATCAGAAAAGTGTGACAGGGAACCGTTCTAATGCAATTCCATCTCCCTGTGCCAGGTTTTCTAGTCTTGGTATTTATACTCTGTGATGATCTGTGTCCAAGACTACCACAAAACTAAGCAGAATTAGTTGGGACATTTGTCATGTGTCTGTTGTCATGAGGGAGGCTGGATCAGTGGCCAGAAATGGCCTTGACCTAACCTGCTCCTGAATAGCTGGACATGAGCTACTTGAGCTGTCATCCTCTCTTTAGTGGCTCTTCTCTGAAAAGCAAAACTTGCTTAGGTAACCTGGAATCCCTCAGACATCTGCACAGCCAGGGCTTGAGTGACAGTCACAGCCTGGGCAGAGTGGAGGTGTCACATTATTCTCAACCAGCCACACAACCTTGTGTGTGGATATGGGGTCAAAATATATTTCATATACAACTAGAATAAAGTTTTGTATAAAGAACTTATGAAACCTCATGGGGGCTTTTTACTAGTTCAAGGGCTGCCTCTTGTTCTTATTGAACTCAATGGGAATTTTGCTACTGACTTCAAAGGAAGTTAAAAGGAGCCATGAGGGGTTGATTTGCACTCCTACATGTGTGCTTCTGCACACCAATTTTGCAGCTGGAAGGGCTGTGTTTGGTTTGTTTTTGTTGCTGTACTTGTTGGGTTTTTGCTACTTGAGAGTTTACATAAGCACAAGACATGCAGATTGTTTACACACGTTGTGCAAAACTATCTGTATGCTACATACATTGCATGTATGCAATGCAAAAAGGATTCATTAAGCTGCCTGATCTGACTGGCTTCATTCTCCAGTGAAGCAAAAATCTCTCCTAAGCACATAATGACTGGTGAAGAAGGTTCCTCACTTACTACTGTAGGATGCATAAAACCAAATAAAATATAAATTACTCCTTTTGTGGGTCTTTTCCCAGGCTTGAAAATTGAAAGCTTCAGCTTCTATACTATAAGCAGGCACAGAGACTTAAGACCAGATTCAAGAATCCAAGCAGTTGTCAAAATGGTTTGGAACTTACTTTAACCACTTTTGAGTGCATTCTTTTAAATTCCTTCTCTGCAGCAATTTGTAGAGGATGAGACTTACCAACTACACCCAAATACACTTCACTAGGCAAGAGGGTCTCTCTTGCACAGGAGTATGAGTTGAGGCTTTGATGGTTCAGAGATAGAAAGAAAGTCATTAAGAATGGGAGCACAATTTAAAAACTAGTGATTCACTATAAATAGGGGAGTGATTTACAAATATCTGTCAGTTCTGTACAAACATTGTGAATGCTGGAGGCTCCTGGGGACCAAGGCAAAATTGGATAGAAGTAATTTCTGTGTCAGTAATAACATACTCTGTTTGCTTTACACTTGACTGAGACCTGGCTGCTGATAACCTTTTTTAGGGATGATTTTATAAGGCATAGATCTTCCTGCTAGGAAACACTCCTGCATTGTGTGCTTCAATAATTACCATCGCATTATTAATATTTACACATTATCTGCTAGTCTAAATAGCATTACTCTTCCATAGACTTTTTATGTACCTCATATATTAGCAAGCATTATCATAACCTTCTTCAGTGATCCTGTAGCCAAGCCTTATGTATTTAACTCTTTCAACCTTCCCTTGTCAAAACATTCCAGGGAGACCAGAAGAAAAGTAGAGGCAGCATCAGCATCTCTGAGCAAGTATGGAACTGAAAGCAGAGCGGTTGGGCCCTCAGCCTCTCAAAAGAAAACTGCTTTGCTGGGTGTCCCTATCTGTATGGCTCTTTTCTGAATTTCTCAGACCATGGGCATGAGTAGAAGATTACAGAGGCTCCATAGAAGATGACTGCTGCTAAACCAGAGAGTGACCAGTATGATGTGTGCAGGAAGATACTGACTGTGGAGGTGGAGAGTAACAAGTAGAGAGGGTTGGTGAAAGCCTACACAACCACGTGGTAAAGAGTTTGGGTAGTCCCATAAAGCACCAGCACCTGGTTGCTGATAAGAAACAAATCCAGTTTTCTGAGCTGACTGATGTTCCTTTCCTCTTCATGAAAAATATGTACTTAGTGTCTCACACTCTGAAGCTAACCCAGTCAACTTTTCAGAACAGGTTTAATATCTTTCCTTGTATTTGAGGTCAAAGGGCCTTGCTGCAGCTGCAGCTCAGTCAAATAATCTGGACCTGTTGCTGGAGTTACTAGTCAGAGCTCTGATTTGTGTCAGGTGTAGGTTTAAACCAGATGTGACAGGGATACTTTCTGGTGTTGAAAGCTAGAGAAGGTGTCCCACACTTCCTGGGAGCTTAGCCTTGGGCAGTAGATACTTAAAATATATTTAAGAGGCAGACAATAAAAAAGTGACATTGGAAACGGAGTTATAATTCATGTAATAAACAGAAACATCCTATACCATGGTTGTGGTGGTGCCTAGTGTTGATTTTTTTATTCTTTATATGAGGCTTGCTTTACATCCAGGATTAGCTTTTCAATATCCAAGAGTGATAAGGGCTTTTGAAGGGCTGTAGGTAGCTAGCTATAAGATAAAGCCACAGAACAGCTGCTTGCTTTCTTTCTGTTAAATATAGGTACTAACCCTGAAAAAAAGTGTCCTGGAGACAGGCACTGACACAGCAGCTTGATTTGGAGTTTCAGGTCGTTTAAAAGATGGAGTTTAGGCTAAGAAGCCTTCATAGTTGAGAGGGACTGAGGAGATGAAGGGATATTTGCACATATAAATCATCAACACATGCATACGGAAGCTCATGGTATCACAACCTGGCCAGACTTGCCTTTAGTTCTGGCAGCCCTCAGTGTGGAGTGAACAAGCAAGGGCACAGCAGATACTCATCATCCATTTTGATTTGACAGATGTTTCAACCAGAAGAGTGTTTGACACCATTTTGTCACCAGGTTTATTGCCCGTAAGTCCTGGTGGGACTTCATGGATCCTCACTTTGCACTGACACAGTGTTTCAGTATATAGCCAGTGACTAAAAACACTTGGATGGACAGTTTCATTGTGATAATTAAGAATTTTCTCACATTGATATGTTAGACTTTCTAAAAGCTGCTCACGCTGCTTGCTGTCTGCTAAGGGCCTAATACTGCACTCTGATTCCCTAAATGTTAACAAAAAAGGAGGAAATGTGTGAAATACCTATATGTTGCTGCCTGTGTCTTAGAAACTCAGAATATACCCTGCATATGTAAAAGCACAGCACAGCTCTCTTCAATAAGCAAAACGACAACACATGTATTTAAATATCAGAGTCTGCTTCTTTTCCCACACCTCTGTAAAATCAAAGTTTGAAACCCTGTAGGAGCTCTTTTAAAATATCCTGCCTTCCTTGCTGCAGACCATATGTTTTTTCAAAAACCAGGGCTGCAAACTCGAATAATTGCATGACTTGCATTCTATCACTGTAGACTGTGCTCCACTGGCTTCAACTGGCACGGTTTGGTAGCTGTTACAGATGCCACGATTCACTGCTTTGAAGTCTGCACATTAAAAAAATGGGGGGGAGGAGGGGAAAAAAAAAGCTTTCAGAAGATTGCCTGACTTTCTGTTATGAATAAGTCGACATTTTGCAACATCTGTCATAGTCCCTGCCACTTCAGCTTCCTTCCTCTGCTCAGGCTTATGGGCTTTATGTTAATACTGGAGCAGCTGTGGATTCACACTCCAGTGAGGTGCAGCAGAGCAGTAAAGGCAGGTAGCTGCTTTCCCTGAGGATCAGACCAGTAGGTGCTGCCTTGCTTCTGCTGACATGAGGTGAGGGGCAGAGAAAGTGTGTGTATTGCAGTGACACCTCTCTGGAAGCACATTGTCATTGTAATAATCTGCAATAGCCTGTCCTTGTGAAAGAGCCTCAGATCATCCCTGAGGAGTCTACAGGTACACCAACCACCTCCCAGCACTGCTCAGGCATTCACCCCTTCTCTATTGCTCTGGATAAGGTGTTACAGACAGCTGTGGCTTGGATCACTGGCTAACCTGCTCCTTTTCTTACTGTTTGGAGGCTCAGGGCAGGGAATCCACGCTCTGCTCAGTCCCTCATCACTACTAGCTCAAGTGTTACTGTTGGAGCAAATAAGTCTTCCCTGTGCTGTTTCTTTTGTTATTGATTTTCATTTTCATAGATGCAATCTCATTCAAGTATTAAATAATAGGACCCTGAGACAAAAACATGTCCCAGGCGGACTTGCTATCAGTTTGTTTTAATGAGTTTTTGAAAATAATGCCAACAGAACAAAGCAGTGATATTAGTGGTAAGATTAAGCTTTGACTATTGAGATACTTGAACACTAAGAAAAAACACGTTCACTTTGGCATCTTCAGCTGGCTCCCTGGAGAATTTGCAATACGATACCATTTTTGGGTGCAGTACAATTTCCCCATCAGAAAAGTGACACCAACCCATCCTTGGCATGTGCTAGCAGGGTTCCACAGAGTGCTCATGCCCGGGGCGGTGCCCTGGCCATCAGCAGGGTCCTGGCTGTGTTGAACTTTGGCACTTCCATTCAGACTCCAAAAGGAATAATTCCACCCAGGCTGTTTCCAGGTTTGAATCTGGGGGCAGGAATTCAGCCTCGGAGGGCGCTTCCCCCAGTTCAGCGGTGCGTTCGATCACAGGCATCTGTAATCCCTGTAATCCATTCCACCCTGCTCGCCTTCTGCATGGAGGATGGGAAAAGAAACAGTCTGACTCCATAAAAGCACACAACACTGCCTGTGACCCTGCTTAAAAGCCAGAGGAAGGTGTCCTTGAAGCTGTTAAGAGGAACTATGTGACAGCTCTTTACACAATTATTTTGAGTATCAGCTTCAACTTCCTTGTTCATTTCCAATATATCTTTTGTTTTGTTTCTGTTTGCTAATAGTATTCTGAACATGGTGCTCATCTGTTTTAGCTGAGGTGGTGCTACTGAGGTGGGTTCCTCCTCCCCCCATATTGTTGGTCTGTTTTATAGAACATGGGAAAAGGGTCAGGGCAAACATAATTAAAATGCCAGCACATGAGCAGATTTTGTCCACATGTTCTTAAGATCTTGTTCTCGGGTTGGCTGTTTCCATGCACCAGGTGTTAAGACCAAGCTATGTTATAAGGGTTTCATATTAAAAAAGTATATTTGATGTGGTATATTATTAGCTGCCAGCACTGCTGTCTTATCCCAAAAGGTAAAATGGGAAGTTTTTGCATAACACTGCACTTTGCAATCTTTTGCAACATGAAACTTCCAGGTTTTGGGAAAGTGAATGCATTTCAGCAGACACTGCTTTGTCTCTCCCTGTCAGCTATGATTTGGGAGGGTTTCTAAATCTTTGCCACTTGAAATCATATTGAGCTGAAACTTGCCCAAAAAACTGTCAGCCTTGTTGCTTTTTTTTTCTTTAACATACTGTTCATTACTTCCATATACCTTCCCCCACAAATAAAAAGTTGCAAAAAAGAAAACAAAGGACTTTTTAAAAAGCCAGATTTCTAACTGGTGGTGATTTACAATCTTTGCAAACAATTAGACTTCAGTGAACATGGAGATTTTGTTTTTATTTTGATGATTAGCATTTCTAAAGAAAAATATTTTGAAGCCTTGAGATACTGATGTTTGAAAAAATTAATTAGAACCATGCTGTGTTTTTCATAAGGATATTATTTTCTATCATGATGCTTGCAAAAGTTCAGATTTAAAATCCAGAAACATTTATCCATGTTTAAGTAAGAATCAATATAAGAGGCAAACATGAAAGGAGAAGTTGTTTGAGGTAGAAGGGAACATTTTTCTCAGGTAAAATTCATGAGCAGAAACCACCACTGCTCCTGCTGCTCTCTCCCTTTTTAGTTAACAGGATGCCTAACCTGGAGATCAAAGTGACATACAAAAGTGATTCTCTGAACAAGCAAGGTTAAGGATCAGCTCATCACTGTCATTATCTTTCCTGCACCATTTAGGATACCTGCAGGGGCAGAATTTGTGGTGTGGGGAGGGGCAAGGCTGGAATAAGAATAGAACAATGTTGAAATAAAGTGAAATGTGAATATATCATGCATGTATGGATATGCCACGCTGGGGTCATGTCATTTTGTACCATGGAAGCTTTACCAGCAGCCTGGGAAACACAAATTGAGCAGCCAACATTTGTCAAAGTTGGGGGTCTGTGCATGTACACAGGTTTTATACATGTTCTTCATGCCTAGCTACAATGCACGGACAGTAGTCTAGTTACTGCTTTATAGCCCACAGCAGAAAATTGAAACTTGTAGTTTTCCATTCCTCTTTTTCCCCCCAAGGAAGATGTATAAAGCAGGTCAGATAAATTACTTTCTCCAAGCACTGCTAACTCTCCCAGAATTACAAAAGTCAGTTATAGAAACCCAGCTCAGATGTAACAAGATGTCTGTAATTAGGTGGGATGAACTTTATCTAAAATTGCTGTGCTAATGACTCTGGCTTCCTCTGGATCTCCTTGCATAGACACGGGCATAAGAAACAACACACAGCAGCCCTGCCCTTCCTTGCACACAGCCACTGCTTGTCTTTTGTCTAAGGTTTGCTCATTGCAGTCCTGTGGTTTCTTTGGAAAAGGAAGTGTTTTTCTATCAATGCTTTGCAAGGTGCTATCCATTAGACAGAGTGACATTTATACCTGTGCCTGGAGCAACACCCTCTAAACACTGCTGTGCTGAATACGAGCTCCTTCTACTTCTGCTCCTGAAGTGGCACTTGGGAACATTTTGCACTCGGTGCTGGGCATGCACAACTGTCTGTTCAGAAACCTAAAACCTTAGCGTTTTGAACATCAGGTGTGAACATTCTTCCAGCACTATAAAGGAGCACTGGCAACACAACTTATCTGCCTCTGTTCTTAAACCAGGCCTTGACTAGAGCTGCTACACTGTGCCTTTTTACAGAATCCTGAGAGCAGAGATCAGTAATTTCACAAAGTTAAAATCCCTTTCCTTTGTCAAAGACCTCAAAGAGGTTTAATATAACTAAGAATCAGGTGTGGGCTGACTGTCCCTCTCTTTCCTACCTTTTTTTAGCGTAAAATTGAAATACACTGACACAAAGTTGTGTTGTTATGAATATAGTGGTAGTGTCCATAGAGTAGATAGTTGTTACTTTGCTCAGTGTACCAGTTAACTAGGCTTGTATATTTACTTATCTATGCTGAAATAAATACATTGCTGCAGTTGTGACTGTTACAGTCAAGACTGAAGTGAAACTTCCATTTAGGGTTCCCACTTATATATCTAATTATAATGTTCTTAATCTTGTACCAACTTTGCTTGGCTGAAGCATTGTATTCGCATTCATTTGAGAAAAGCATTCATAGTTTTATCAGTCATGAGTAATGTTGTCTTTTCTATTTCATACCAATAGCTACATAATCTTCCCTTCATATTTTATATATATAAAGTTTACACATATAACTTGTTATTTTGTATGAGTTCTTATTTACACATACATATACAGACACATAAACTGATAAGGAAAAATATTTCAGCATTAGGCTTTCAAGGAATTATGAAGTTAGAACAGAGTGAAAGGCTCACAATGAAATGTGACTTTACTGGCTTTCATTACTCACACAAAACTTGGTCCAATACTTTGCTCAAGCTGGGGTCAACTTATTTTTAGCAAGCAGGATAGTCATATAGTTAAAATACAGGGGAGAATAAGGTTTGAATTTCCACACAAAAACTTCACATTGCTGAGTAGCTCCTAAAAGAAAAAGAAAAAAAAAAAAAAAAAAAAGAATAAGGTACATTGGCAAGAATGAAATCTTGCTCAATTCGGTGCAACAGCTTTGGATTTGCCTTGATCTGTGTCTATGGGAAGGATCTACATGTTTGTTTCTTTATTTCTTTTCATCCACTGCACAACATCACTACTTTATTCTTCTACTGAAGTTGCAGGGCAGAGGTTGGTGTGAAATACCTCATCCATGCACTAGCCAGAAGTATTTCTTTAGAAATACTGGTGA
The DNA here is from genome assembly GCA_013400775.1 of Chaetops frenatus. Lineage (NCBI taxonomy): Eukaryota > Metazoa > Chordata > Aves > Passeriformes > Picathartidae > Chaetops > Chaetops frenatus. The sequence continues at coordinate 251,837 of VZTR01033176.1, read as the reverse complement.
AGTGGTGTGGTTCTCTTTTGTGCCCTCCCTCCTTTCCCATGTGAGCATATTCGTGCCAGTGAGAAGGTTTTCAGAGAAGGAGGGGTGCTAATGCACACATAGTTGCTCCAAGTTCCTGAATAATTATCTTGGAAACAGCTCTGCAGTTTCAGGAGTCATCTCCTCAGGCAGGAAGCAGCAATGCTTCCTATTTTAGTCAGTCACAGACTCCAAGGTGTCAATGAAGAGAAAATAGATCGTGCAATAACAGTCACAGCAGACAGTCAGCATGAGCAAGTCTCACAATCATTGTTCATTTTCATTTGCTGAAGGGATCAGGGCTAAATAAAAAATTAATTTCTAAACTTTATTTTTAATTGGGATGTACTTTCTAAATATATAGAAACATAAAGCGTGTATTAACAAAGTTGGTCTTAGAAATGTGAAAAACAGAAAGAAGGAAAGGGGTTGGATTTTTCCCCTTTTAATTGCTTAACATTCTTCACTATATAATTTATTGTTATAAAAAAAAACGATATCTTGAGCTAATAAAACAACATGAAAGTTGATGACTTTGCTGCTAGATTTATATGTGAGAATTCTAAGTTGAGAAGGGAGAATGAATCAGTATTTCTGTCATGCAATAAGGTTTCAAAACATTAATCATCAGGAATTAGGTTCTTGCATCTCTGAAGTTATGACACAAACTGTGACATTTTCCTCAAAGGATTTTGGAAAAATATATATACACACTGAAATTTTACACCTGCCATTGGTTCCCTCGCTTGCACATTGGGGAAAATAATACTTTGTGAGCAGAGACATTTTAAAGCCTTTTTATGGAAAGACCATTGTGTCCAGTATTGTGCTTATATTCTCTTAATCTAAGCAGATGTTTAAACAAAGTTGTAAGACTGCAGCATCCATGGCTGCTGGGAATTGCCCTGTTACAAGGTAAAATCATGGAAAGCTGCCATAAGGAATTATTTCTCCATGAAAATGAAGCATAAGTTTGGAGGTGACAGACTACCCCTGAGGAGAAACAAGGAACCCCTGAGGAAGTTCTTTTCTTTGGCACTTGGCTTTATATGAGCTAGAAGCCCCCCTGGGTCTTCTGCAATTTTTCCAATGGGTGGGAAACGCAGTTAACATTTAGGAAAAGCAATTTTTGACTACCAAAACTACAGTGCCTGACAGTTTTTCATCCAAGCAGAACTGATGAAAATCCAAATATTCGTGGATTTTGCTTCAGATGCAAATATTTTGTATAGCTTCAATCCCAAATTGAAGTCCCAGTGGAATTTTGATTAAAACTCCTGATATCCATGCCTCAGTGTTTCCCTCATTTCAAATAATATCAAGCTGAATATTTTTTAATAACTTCCTGAATGTATATACATGTCAAAAATATTTTAGCCTAGTACACGCTCATAACGTGGTACATGTGTTTTCAAAGCAGACTTGAGTGAGGATTTTTATTCAGGGTGTGCTGTACATCCAAAATAATGAGCAGAAGAGATGATTATTTGCCAGGGGGTATCATTCAGACAACCAAACTGCACACTTCTTGGCCTTGGGTCAATTGTGCTATCAATTGCCTTATACAAAATCAAACTCTGGAGCAAAAAAGTCACAGTTTAAAGCAACAGTCAGGCTTGTGATGCTGTTTGGATTAGCAGAAAGGATATTGCTGAGGCTGAATAAATATCACTGTCTTTTGCCAGCTAAGTAGACCCAGCAGACATGGTAGAGCCGATTGCTGGAAGGAGAATTACCTGTATAGTGATCTCAATTTTTAAAAAATATCTCAGGTTTTGTTCAATGTACTCAGGGCTTGCAGTTACAAGCTTTCATATTAGTTCATTGAAGCACACAGAACGGGAGGGTGCAACTGGATTCTCCTTCTTGAAAATCCAGAAAGCTTTCAGCAAGGTTTCCTCACCAATGCCTTCTACAAAAACTAAGCTGCTATGGGATGAGAACCAAAAGTCTGACATGACTCTATCTGATTAAAAGATAGGAAAGAAAAGGTTAGGAATGAAAGGTGCAGAAAAGTCAAGAGTGAAATCCTGCAGGATTTGTGTTCTGGCCTGTGCTCTTCAACATGTTCAGAAGTGATATGGAAAAAGAAGTGAATAATGAGGTGACAAGGTACATTGATGATAGTAAGTTATTTAGGGTGGTAAGGACAAGGGCCTCTTCATGGTTGAAGAAGGACCTGACAAGATAAAGTAACGGAGTAAACAGAAGATATTTGATGTAGGTAAAATAATGCATTATAGAAAGAGCAATTCTAGTTTACCTGTTCAGTGGTGGGCCTCAAGGTCTGTTTCCACAGTCTTTCACAAATTAGATCTTTGTGTTACAATACACACTTACACAGAGGCACCATCTCAGCTTGCAGAAACAGTGAAAAAATAAATCGTTTGTTAGGCACTGGGAGCAATCTGAGGGCAAAAACTACTTATGATTATGCTGCCAAAAAGCCTGTCATGGTGCTGTCTACAGCAGTGCATACAGTTCTGGCCTCTGTGTGTCCACAAGGGTGTAACAGATCTGCAAAAAGTCTGGCAAAAGAAGAGCTGTCAAAGTAGGGCACAGCTTCTGTAAGGAGTGACTGAGGAGAGCATGAGACACCTGACTGGAGATACAGTACTGCTCTCTAAAATCATGTTTCTGCTACAGAGGACATAGAGGAAACAGATATCCCCTGTCTCTTACAACACAAAAACAGTAAAAACAGAACAGTGAGACCTTCTATGGAACTGATGGGTGACAACTATGGAACAAAATAAAGGGCTATTCCTTCCATAAATCAATGGTAAGCTATGGAACACCTTGCGACTGAATCATTTGGATACTAACTGGTGCTTGAGTTTAAAAGACTAGACAAAAAAAGCAGTTCCAGACTAGAATACTCCCTAAGCTATAACTACAAAATACTGAGGTGGTATTTTGAGGAAATATTATTACAGACCTGCACTGCTCTTGCTGCCTTCCCTAGACATCTGCTACAGACACCCTTGGAGAGAGAACACTCATCTAGATGGACCTCTGGTGTGGACTAGACCAACTACATTTAGATTCCTGTATTTATGACTCAAGATCTATGTTAGCTTCTTTACACTTCAGTGGAAAAATGAACTCTTAATTAGGAAAAGTAAAAATACTCCCCACATCCCTGGGCTAGAAACTCCCCAAATGTTTCTGGACAATTCTTGTATCACTTTAGCTGAATAATCATTTCCAATCAGAAAATAGCTTGATGGTCACAAATGTTTCCTTAGCCATTTGAATTCTACATGGAAAACCAAGGGTGAATCCTTCCCTCCATGCTCAATAAATTCACTTTTGTATTTCTCTTCTGCATCAAATCACTACAGTGCTGCTGTTGGAAAAGCCACAGGAATACTTCCACGGGCCATTGTAAAAATTTGTGTTTCTTTCCATTTCCTGTTTCTTACTCAAATGAAATCATCTTATATGTCAAATTTTTGAGATAAATTGTTTAGTCACATCATGGAAACCTACATTAGGGCGTTAGTCAGGCAACATTCCTTATCCAATCTTTCTACAAGTCTCTCCTCTTTATGAAAAGAACTTGACTGCAATCACAGAGCACGCAGGAATGACTCATTATGTCAGTCCCAGAGAGTGTAAAACAAACAGGAATACCAGCACTGCCATCAATCCCAACAAAAATAAGAAATTCAGTCGTTGAAATGACAGACGTGAATACTGTTCTTGCAGAGGAGATAACAATGCTACCAACCAAAAAGAAGAGCAGCAGAGCAACTGTTGCTAAACACAAGGGGATCTTTGACAGGCTGTGATGATAAGGAGTCCTCAGCTGGCAGGCAGGCAGAACGCATCCCTGCAGAAACATCTTTGAGCCAGGGGATGCCAGTTGGTCAAAGTGCCTGCAAAGGAAGAGTGTGATGCAAAACAGCAGTGAAAGACAGAACTCATGTGGCAGAAATCAGCATCAGGGTTGGAAACCTTAAGAAGCAGCACAGCTTTGTGCCACTGTGATACCTATACTTGATACTTGAACTTTTCATGGTCAAAGTTGCCTGTTGCTGCAGAATCTCTGCCCAACATTTCTGAATGTGCTGTCAATCACAGAAAAACTCAAAAGTTTTTAGGAAATCTTGGCTTGGGAAACACTTCTTGACCACTTATTTATTTCACTTTCATCAGTGTAAGACATTTGTGTTTATTATTTTTTTCAGGTGTAAATGTCTTATATTTTAGCAAAAAAGAATCCAACACCATTTTCTTTGGGTTGTTGCTTGGAGAAAAAAAAAGTTATTTTGCTTTTTCTTTCTGTCTTAAATATAGAAAGTAATTTGAAGGTCTTAGTATTTTCCTTTATAAGAAAGAAGGAGACAGAGAGAGAGAGAGAAGGAAAAGAAAGACTTTACCACCAGTAATTACTTCCTACTCAGTTCTAACAATAATTATTTAAGATCTAGAAAATGTATTAACTAAGATTTCCCTGTACCTCTGTATCTCTAGCTTATCAGAAAGAATTTACAGGCCCACTTAATTACAATTTATGGGGAATATAACTCTGGTAAGAGAAAGATATAAATATACAAAATCCTTCAATGACTCAAAAAAACCAATCTGGAAGACAGAAACCTAATCGGCAATTGAAATAACTGAAGTGATAAATGTTTTCTTCCAGGAAATTTTCATTGAAGGCTAGGTATTTATGTAGAGCACATTTGATTCAATGCCAGCTTTTGAGTTGCAAGCAAGATTTCAGTCAGGAAAGTCCTGTATTATTGAGGGCCTCAAGAGCAATATGTTCCCATTATAGGTAAAGAAGGGTAGGCCCCCCTAAAGTGAGTCACACCTGTGACTGAGGTTTGGCAGCCAGTCTGGCAGAATCAGCTTTTAAATGGGCTTTTTGGGGAGGGATCACTTTGAGCTGGTGCTCAGGGGTCTCAGGCAGGGTGAACAGCAGTCTGAAGCCCACACTTTCCAAAGCCCTTGGTGGCAGCTTTAGTACTCTCATTCCAAGTAAAGAGTTCCAGGTTGGTGGCAATTCTTTCCCATTTTAGGGAACAGCTCACCCTGACAATGCCTGATCTCCTCTTGTTCAGCCTTCTCTGCACACCCAGACATCATCTTAATCAAACTGAAATGAAGAACTTCCTGAAGTCATAGGAAATGGGAGCTCTGATCCTCTTTCCTGAAAAAGAAAGGGTCTCCATAAGACAATCAAGGTGATGAGATGAGATTTGTAACAAGTCTGAGCCTGTTCTCCTTGAGGGCTTCTTATTTTACCAACAGCATGTTCTCAGGTGTTTTCTTACATTCCAACTGTTGATGCTGTTAGTCAGTTCCTAATCTAGCAGAGAAATGATGCTATCTTGTCTGAAAGGATGCATTTGGCAAGATACCAATATGGGTTTTATTTATTTCATTTTATTTTTAATTTTTCCCTAAAGCCTCTTGTTTACAGTTTCCAAGAACCTCCTTTGGCTTCTGGAAGAGCTCTGTTTTGCCACATAGCAACATCAGGGAATAATATGTAATAGATTTACCACTATAATAATTTCAAGTTTTGCATTGCAAGACCAAACAGGGGACAATAGTGATTTATATATGATTCTAAATAACTGATTATAATAAACACCTGCAACTGTTTTTAGATACCTCTTCTTCTTGCCTCTTTGTAAAGAAGTTTTGAAGACAGGGAAATTGGGAATAATTTGGAAAATTCTTGGCATGAAAGGTAAAACATTGAGGCAAAAAAAAATTCATTGCTTGAAAAGCACATTTATCTGAGGGCACTGGGAGATGCCACGGAGCTCTTCTGCTGTGAGCTCCTTGGATTTCCAGATCTTAGCTCTTTTTACTTTAATGTTTATCAGTAGCTGTATCCTCCACAACTCTTAGGAGTTCACTTAGAATCTTAGGTCTTCCACTTGCCATCCAAAACATAATAATAAAAAAGAAGCTGCTCAGAAGAAGATTATGACACAGCCATCCTGCCATCACAGCTATGTGCTAGCTTCAGCAGGGCTGCTGGCTGTTGCACCCAAAGCACGCTGACATTTGCTGGTGCCTCTGTGAACAACTGGCATGATTTGTGATCTGCTCTTTGGGCAGGTGAATGGCAGGGAAATGCAGGCAGTGCACTCAGCTGGTAGGCGCCTCTCCTTGCAACCCAAATCCCTGGCTGATATAAGAGAGACAGTGTATTGCCTTTCCTGCCCTCTTGGCTGCTTCTACCACCACCTTCCTAGTTATTTATTTTTAGCTGGGACTGAGAGGAAAGTGGCAAAGCAAGTTACGCAGCAGATTCGGATATAGTTTGCTACTAGACTGTTTCTTGGAGTTTGTCATGCTCAGTATCACTTGTGGCTTGCTATCATGCTGCATAAGAAAGGAAAGAAGGAAATGAAGGAAAGTCAGAGGATGGTAGAAGCATCACCACAAGGTTTTGATTCTCTGCAGTGTTACACTAATGGATAAGGAAAATGCATTTAAATTTCATTCACGTTCTGTGTACGTGGCTAGAGAATGCGGTCATTTATTTAGGAGGTTATTTTGCATGTAATTGCCATTCTTAGGCAGAACTTTTTCATGTGTGGATATCAAAAACCAAAACCAAAGAAAGAGAGGAGACACAAAAAAAGATATGAACATGTGCCCTGTCCAGCTTCTCCCCTTGTGCTTTTGCTAGCTCTCATCAAGGAAAGGGCTGACTTTGACTCACATTCCTGCAAATCTGAAAAATGTTGAATTCACTGAATCTGCATCAAAATTTGAGATTCTATGTGTCATGAGATGACTGAAGCTCCCAAACATTGGCTCAGCTTCAGAGCCTCAGAGCATGAAATATGGACGTATGCATGGTCCTATTAGGAATGAGCTTTTAAGGACAAACCGAAAGTACACAACAGCAGAACCCTTGCTGGGGAGGGATTCACTATTTCCTCCTTAATGTTGTGGTGAGAGCCCTGAAATGGCTGAAGTCTCTTGGAGTAGGAAGCTTGCTATTGACATCTATTGATGAAGAGGAGAAAAGCAGCTCAGACTGGCCTGAGAGCACCACATATCAGAGGATAGATAGGGCTGGGAGCCCCTTGTGAGCATCAGCTTGGGAACAAAGGGAAACAATTAACCCACCCTAAATTTCCTCTTTTATTAACCTCATTTGCTAAATGAGCTTCTGGGTAGGGATCTATCCTGATAATCAGTTTTACTTTGTAAGAATTAAACTCAGAGGTCAGATCACAAAAATCTGCAATTTACAGTTAGCTATGTGAGTTGAGTGATTTGTCCTGTAAGCCAATCAGTTTTTATGCTCTTTAGGTCATTAGCTGTTGTCCTAAAAAGTTATACAATATGGTAACACTACTTTGCCTTTTTCTACCAGAAATTGAGTCATTTAATAATCATCATTGTTATTCCCCAGCACTTACAGTGTTATCATTTAGTGGCTACACATATACATAAATCCCAGCTTTCATTGTGTATGCACATGCATGACCAGGGCATCATTTTCACAGGTAATTATTTGCTATAGTTCCCTCATTAGTGTGTGTGGGTTTAGTCCATTTGCCAAATGTTCAGCTTTTGAAGAAGAAATGTAGAAAGGAATTACCATCAGGTTCCATTTCTAGTGTTTCAGTTTGCCTTATGTCATAAAACCCTTTGATACACGTAAATATTTTTTCACATGCATGCCAAGAATTGTTTTCAAAGTAAAATGTGGTCCTGTGGACAAGAAAAACTGCCTGAACATGCTTTCAAACACAGTCCCAACACAGTCCCCATGTGTTTGTCTGCAGCTCTTCACAAAGTTAGAGTTCACTCTTCTGAAAAGTTCACTCTTCTGAAAGTTAGCCCTAACTTTCTTGAAAAGAACAAACAGATCCCAACAACAACAGCAAAACCAAGCTTGAATGTATTAAACAGCTATTTAAACCCTCAAACAATATGGGCTTTCTTGTGCATCAGCAGGGAGTTAAGCTTTCCCCAACAACACTCTGTGATGGATGGCCGTGCATTTGTGTCAGCCCAGATGGCAGGTCCAGCACCTTTAAGGAGGGTCATGCATTTTCCCCGTTTGTACTAGGCTTGGAAAAGTTGGGAGGGAGAAAGCAAGCTTCTCAGATCATATGAGAGAAGTCTTAGTGCACTGCCCTGCTACCTCAGGATCTGCCCAATTAATTCCTGAACTCAGGAAGAGCACTGATAAACGACAAGATAAGAGTTGCAGAGGGAATATGTGCAATTAGCAAATCCACAGAGCAGCCAGAAGCCCAGGTTTTCCCTGATACCTACTCCCAGTTGTTTGGGGTTTTCTTCTGTGTCTAATGAAACTTCACCAGTTTTCCAGTGCTAAATAAAAAGGAATAAGTACCAATAGCTTTACAGAAATCTTCTCCTGAAACTCTTACAGCAGATTTCGGGAAGACTCTTAAATCTTCACAAATCCTAAGATGAAAACAGTGGTAAGTCCCACTCACCATAATCATCCCAGGTTTTTTCCACATGTCAGTCTTCTACCTCAAAATAGAGCCACGTGATTGCTTTAGTAAGCAAAGCAAACTTCATGGAAAAATTAGGATGTTCAAAGCACTAAAAAATTGAATCACATCACTTCTTCTGTACTGGCAAAGTAGGGACATTCAAATATAAAATTGTTTTGTTTTGTTTTGTTTTGTATGAGTCAAAATACAGACTTGATAAGCACAAGCAACAAGTTATGTTTTGCTTTGCTGTGAAACCTTCAGACCTCCTTGAAATAATGAAGAACCGTCAACTCTGACAGGCAGGCATATTCCTTGATAGGTACTCTGAAGAGGTGCTGCACTGTGATGTGGACAGATGTTAACAAACTCTTTACCTCCTCTTGATCCCCTCTGTGAACACCAGCAGTTTTATGTATGGACAGAAATGTATGTTTCTGCCTATATGGTGTTATAACTAGACACTGAAATAGGACAAAAGCACTTGGGCCACCTATGGACTTGGAGGCAGCACTGAGATTCAAACATCCTGTATTTAATCCATTAGCAGAAGAATATAACTGCTTTTTTATGAAAACTTGGCAATCTGTTTCATATTAATATAAACACTGAAAACAGGAGTATAAATTCTTAGTGACCAATGCTCCAAATGTACATTTGATTAAAATGATGCCTCTTCAGAGAAGTAGACTGTATTTATATATATTGGATGGAACACTTATATTTTTTGGCAGGCCCACATATAGGATTTGCATGTTAATATGCCAGTATGGACACACTCTTTTTAAGTAGCACACATCAGAACTCATATTGTTTTCCTTTGGGTCCCTACCACAACATCACTGACTGTAGGGGGGTAGATGAGGTTTTTAAGAGAACCTAGGAATACAACACTGTCGAGCTTCACAACTTCTAAAATTCATTAACCACCAGCGTGTGTAAAATTTCATAACATCTGAAACATTTAACACCCATGCCCATGAGGATGGAAACCTAGGAAAGGATAAGAAAAAATGAGTCAGGCATGTCTATCAGCTACATCTACAGATCATAAATTCACAATGCATTTCATTGTCATTCATGCTACTGGCCAAGCAAAAAAAACCAACTTGCTTGGAGACTGACAGAATTGATCCCATGGCATGTTTACGAGGCATAACTTTTATAGTCGTATTAATCCTTCTTAAAAAAAGAGTTTTATGCTTGGAGGTCATCTGCTGTTTCTGAATACAAGAGTACTCCAGAACTTTGAAAACACAAGGTATAGTATATTGTCGCTTTCTCTGCTGCATAGCCCTTTTTTGATTTTCTGGTTTATTCTCTCAGATTAATAGTAACAACAAAAACTTTTCTAGCTACCCACAGATTATTTCCATGGAGTCTTGGCCAAAAGACATTTTTTTATGGTGCTCTTTAAAAAAGTAACCCTTGCAACCCTCAAAATGTTCCCCATGTGCTTCAGTATGGAAATGGCTAGCCTTAAAAACAGTTGAGCAAGATTTACTTTGCAGAATAAGATTTTCCCACCAAGAGATCTGAAGTGAGTTAGATAGGTATGCTCAGAATTAGGTTATGAAGTTGGCTATATCATGCAGGTGCCTCTGAAATTGCTTTGCACAGCATCACCATGGCTATGAAAGTTGTGATCATACAAGACTCAGGAGTGCTGGCAGGAGTGTGTGCTCCATTGTGTGGTTCCAGGTACCCAACCTGAGGGCTGCACAGCAAGATTCAGCACTGGGCACTTCTTACAGGCACAGAGTGCCTTCCTCTGCCAGCCACTGTCAGGAGCAGCATTTGGGAGACACAGTCTGGAGGATACAGTTTTATCAGAGAAAAGCACTAAAACTTTCTGGAAGTTGGTCAGGAGAAGGAAAGGAATTCCTCAATATATTTGAGGAATAAATAGAATGGATTTTTTTTTTTTTTTTTTTTTTTTTTTTTTTTTTTTTTTTTTTTGCAATATATGCTTGCACTTTGCAATAACTTCAGTCAATCCTAAAAAACTTCTATTCTGTTTGACTGGATGGGGCTCTGATCAACTTGATCTAGTTGAAGAATTTCCTGCTCATTGGAGGGGTGTTGGACTAGATGACCTTTAAAGGTCCCTTCAGATCCAAATCCATCTATGATTCTCTGATTCTGTTTAAGAACTAGATGAGATAAAGTATTTAGATGCTTATGAACTTGGGTATCAGACTTAAGAGAGGAATCCAGTCTCTATAGTCAGGTACAGAATTTTCCTGCATTGTCCAGTGGGAGAGAGAGGTAGCAATGCTCAGTGGTTACAAGTCCCTCCCTTCAATAAGTAGGCACCTGGCTGGGGGCTGCAAGGAGTCACCTATGGCCACCTGCATACCTGGCATGCACTCACACAGACAGTTCCCCAAACCCAGTATCTGAGAAAACAGGCAGCATCTGCCAGCCCTGCCTATCTTTTGGTAGTGTTCCAGTATTACAGCTCTTGGCCATGAAGTAAAGAATTGAATGGGAGGTATCAGTGCCCTGCTCAGTCTTGATGAGCTCAAATTTCCATTTCCCGGGAAAGCATCTTAATCACAAATAGAGAGGTGCTGAATAAATGTGAACAGCTTCTGAATGACAGGAATGGAGATTTTGGACCTTAATCTGCTTGACTCTGGCTGCAATTCATAAATCTTTGAAGGGGAGGGGAGAGATGAACCCAGAGTCCCCTACCCAGCAAGGGCCTATGAACATTGCTGGCCATATGGGGATGCTTCCTGAGTATCTAGGGTCAGATTGGGGCAAGGAGGACAGACAGTGCAGCTCTTCAGGGGCCTCCCACAAAATTACTTCTGTCCCTGTGAGATGTCAGGATGAATTGCTGCTCACAGTAGACTGTGCAGCTGTTCAAACTATGATTCTGCTGCCCTCTGGGTGCTTGGAGCTTGGCTCTCTCTCACACTGAACATGCCTCTGAGCAAGAAATTCCCAGATAATAGTGGTTAGATAACATGCCAAAGTAGCTGATACCATTTTTTAAAAGGTTCTATCCCTCTTCCCCTCCCTTAATCTAGTGGTTGACATCTAAGATATTGAGCTGCTTGGGGCAAGGCCCACGTGGTCCTATTTTTAGAAAATAGCCAGCACATCATAGGCCTGATGCAAGCCAAATATGTTATTGTAAGTCAGTATTGGAAAAAGGTTGTTAAGGGCAAGGCACTTCTGAGGTTGCCAAGCAGGCTGTGGGGACTGCTGAATGGTACACAGTGGATTTGCTTCCTTCTGTCCAAATGTCTCCTTCTCATTCCAGTTGTTAGGAAAGTGGCCACTCCACTGAAGATACTTGATGCATGATTTCATGCCTGTGACACTTTATCAGAGTGTTTATCTGCTCCCATCTCCTTAAGATTGGAAGTAAAAGGGATCACTGGCTTCTTCCTAGTAATTCTTCCTTCTTCTGAACATCCTGGCAATTGCAGATTGATTTTCTGTGTGCTCTTCATGTAGTTCCAGGCTGTGGTTAATATCTAACACATCCTATTCTGTTTGGTTTTGTTTGCAGGTGTCTGATCTACTTTTGGCGTGCAGGTCTGGGATACATTACATCTTATAGGTTATTGTGTGAAAAATTTTTAAAAAATTGTATAAAAGCCGGTGAAACACACTCAAATTAGTTCTCATTTCTCTGTAGTTTATTGTTGTTTGTGTAGCTCATCCAGAATGAGCTACTTCTCAAGTAAAGAGCTAGAAACTGACCATAAGGCTGCACAGGGATGTTCTACAAAGAGTTGATATGATATCTTAAACTCACTCTAGTTTTGAAAAAAAAAGAAGAAAAAAGAAAATAAGGTTTTAAAACTATTTACTCCCAAGAAATACAGAGTAATCCATGGAATTATTCAGGTATTTATTACACCCTTTCTACAGATCTGTAGAATATGATGGCCACAGCCACTGAAATATGTATAAGCTTCTCAGGGAACGGTGTACAAGCCTAGTTTATTTCTGTGGTTAGACTTTTATAAATTTATTTCTTTGAAACCATTTAAACTTAAAAAAAATATATAGATGATATCCCAAGGCAAAGTCAATGCTGCACTGTGTATACTGGAATAGATCACAGAGTAAATAGAGAAAAAATGAAAATAAAATTCCAGCTGAAATTCTTGTCCAGGAATAGTCTACCCAGATTTAAAGGTTACAAAATGCCAAAACCAAAGTCTTTTCAACACTAATCTTATTTTCAAATTATTAATGTCTTTCCAATAATAACATTGGTTTAAAAATAATAATAATATTTACCATCTGCTAAGTGCCAGGAATCAAACTCTTTGGGATATTCATTTTTAGTTCCTAAGTGACACATGGCAAGATCATATTACTTTCCTGGATTTTCTGTGCTTGGGCTGGGGTCTCAAATGGGTCTGTATTCTCCAAATCTTTGAGAGCTGTCTTTGGAATGTGCCAAAAGCTTGTAACTCACTGGTGTTTCTATTAGATGCTGCTACTTTTTGCCACTGTTTAAAGTGGTCATTAGCACATAATAGAAGGAAAGTACAAGGAAAAGTCAGGCTAGACGTGGGGTCAGAAGTAAATTTGCACCTTGGACAACATCTGTCATGTGGTTTTTTTCCCTTTTAAATATAATTTATATACTTTCTTCGTAAAATGTGTCTCACTTTTGCTACCTAAATTCACTGTGAAACAACATGAGATTCTGAGAGCTGGTGCTTTTGGGAACATGTATGGCACTGCCAGGAACCAGGAATGTAGGCTCTTGCAAAACCACAGGTGACCTCCATGTGTATGGACATGACCTTACAAGAAATCCCTGAAATCTGCCATGCTTGCACATACTTTCCTGGGCAGTAAAAGCAGGGAATAAACGTATTACCCTTCTCAAAGATGAGAAAGTTTAACGAGGAAATCCTCTTGGAGTGAAAACTTGGAAAAATCCTTCCTGTGGATTTTATAACATAACTTTTAGTTACTCTGTGACTGGTTCCAAAGCTAGCAAAACAGCTATTCCTGGCTGCAGTCAAAGCAAGCCAAATTTCACCAGAAAATTATTTGGCTTATGCCATTTTCAAGAATGGCTGTTAAGTGGAGAGGAAATTCACACACATGCTTGTGAAACAATATCCAGAGTGAAAATTATAAGTAAATTAGAGAAAATGTACTGAACATGCTGATTCTTTCTGCACTAAGCACCATTACTTGTGGGATTTTTGGTTTTAAATATCATGGTCATATTTGTCATTTCAGAGTTAATGGTGAATCCTGTTGTCAACATGAGAAAATAAATGAGTAATCAGACATCTTCAGAGAAAGCATTAATAATTTTTGCAGCCTGATTTTTGTAGTAGTGTTGATTTTCTGTTTTTTTAGTTCTGTATGTTCAATTATAGAGCTTTAAAGTGCTGCTGAATGGAACCCCAATTTGGTATATTTTTATGATTTTATCTTTACATAAAAATCTTAAATGACCACGTTTTCTGTGGGTAATGGTAATTCCAGAAAGTATAGAAAGAAATAAGCTCCTCCTTGCCACCCAGGCAGCCAGCTGCTGTGCTGACCTGCCAGTCAAACTGAATGGGCTGTCCTGAAAGCTGAAGAAATTCATTATAGTTTGGACACTTATGCAGTATCAAGTGATCTCAGTTCCTGAGGCTGGAGATGATGTGAGGAGTGATTAGCACGGCACTTGTCCAAGACACAGCAAGGGTTATTGCCATCCTTATGGTCAGCAACTGCACAAATATGAAATGGGCTGAGTTTGTGGAAGTCAGTTTCTACAAATTATTTGAAGTGTGGGGCTACCCCCTAGCTCTATTTATTATTACAGTTCTTGGTGTAATACTGATGAAAAACTCTGTTTACATTAAGCTGTTCCCATTATTGGGACAGCATTATAGCCATTTTTTCCAGTGCTGCCTTAGCCACGAAGTGCTGGCAAATGTGACGTTATGACAACCTTGTTTAAAAATATTCAGCTTAAGATGAGGAGCTGTATTTGTTCTGTAAACTCCTTGGTGTTTTAAAAACACAAACTTGCATGTCTGTCACCTTCTGGGCCTAAACACTCCTGCCATAGGATCTAAGGCAAATAAATATTTGTCCATTTTGTGTTAGGAGTTTGGCTAAGAGGGGAGCATTAGAGGAGTGGCAGAGAGCAGTGCCAATGGCCCCATCCAGCCGTGGGCTTTCTCAGCGTGGCCATGCAGTTCAGGAGAGCCTCAGATGAAAGCCCCTGTCCTGGATCCCCTTTGTGAGGGACCATGAATAGGCCTGGTGTCCAAGTCCCTGCTTTCATTTCGAGCAGTACTGTCAGCAGAAAAAGACATACAAAAAAACCATTTAGACAGGCTTTATTACCCTGGCTGCCTGGAGTACCCTCCTCCCTGTGATGGCAGTAGGCTGAGCAGCCAGAAAAAAAAAAAAAAAGGAGGTTCAGAGAGATTTTACTGGTTTGTTGTCACTGTCAATAAGTTATAGCTCTGTTTTTAATAGCCAGCCTCTGGGTAGCAGTGCCTGGCAGAGATCTGAGTAAGCGCTTTTCACGGGGGCGGCAGATGGAGGACTGTACATTACATAACGCGCTGCTGCCAAGCCCCACGCAGGCCCATGTGTGACATGTTAAGCAAAGTCTCAAATAAGCCCATGAAAAGTGCAGGCTTGCAGATTTGGGGCTGGCTGTAAATCCTGCCAGATGGTTGCTGTGCCCTGCGCCGAGCTGCGCCGCTGCACCCGGAACGGATGCAGAGGCACCCTGGCCGCCTGTGCAGGCCGCGCTGGGGAGAACGATGTGTCTGTTTGTCCCTGTGGAGGTGGCCACTCGTGGGCCTTGCTGGGGAGACAGCCACATCTGACCCCTCTGGGGATGTGGCTGCGCATGAGCCTCTCTGAGGAGACAGCCTCTTACTGGGACCCACAGGTTCGGGAAGAAGCAGAGGAGGAGCCATGCAGGGTGGAGAAACCCCTTGGTGAGGGAATGGCCCCCCAGGGAAACTGGGGGGAAGGAGAATGGCAGTGCATGAAGAGGAATTTTTTTGAGGAGCACTCCTTGTCTGCTTAGAAAGGGACAAAATTTCTCCATGAAAGGACAAAAACAGTGTAGCTCTAGGCATTTTCTGAACCCAGTTCACCTGGAAAGCCTGTTGGAGCAGCCTATGTAGTGACAACCATCTCCCTGTTGGGGACTACCAGCTCCCTGACTAGCAAGGATGGTGTGAAGGCTTCAGGAAGGATGGGAGCCTAGGCGTTAGCACTGCAGATGTATCAGAGTTGAATATCTCTTGGTTGAAATAATAAATCAGATCTCAGAATTGAAAATATTAATTAAGAGCATTGTGTATGTTAGTGTTCCAGACATACCTGATAACAAAACCTAGTCTTACAGAATCATAAAACCACATAGAATTATAAACAGTGTAAGTTGGAAGTGACCTGTAAAGGTCACCTAATCCAATCCCTTTGGAATGAGCAGGGACATCTTCAACTAGATCAGGTTGCCCAGAGCCCTATCCAGCCTATCCTTGAATGTTTTTGGGAATGGGGACTCTATCTGTTCCAGTGTTTTACCACCCTCTAGATCAGAGACTTTAGATATCAAAATAGTTTATGAAGGAGAGCAGAGGGAAGCTGGCAAGAGGAGACTTTTCAGAGAAGCCCTGGCAGTCCTGTTACTGCAGTTTAATGACTACTCCTTGAACGATGAGCAGTAACAACTGTGGGCTCAGAAGTGACTGCACGCTTGGTTTGATGGCAACCCTACCTGCTGAACAGGAAACTCTGAGAGGGAAGGCATTCTGTGCTTTTTCTCTGAACTCAAGGCAACTGCTATAACTTGTCTTGGATGTATGTAGAGTACTTGGGTACCATGCTGAGGATGGTGATGGAGGAACATGACCAAACAAATTCAGCTGAAGTACAGGACAGAGGCTTGGCTAACAAGTTGTGTTGGATCATGATACTACAGAGAGTTCTGCATGTGTCTGTTTTAATGCGGATACAAACCAGTGACTCACCCAGTGCTTTGTGCTGTAAGCTGCTAGATCGTGAACATGGCACAGCTCAGTTTCCAGCTAAGAAACACTTCATTCAGCAGTTAAGTGGGTTGTTATCTGGCAGTCATTTTATATGTGATTTACAAGGAACATACAAATCTCCATTACCAGTGTGAAAGACCACCAATATAAAACACAGCAAATGGGATTTTTATCTTTCAGCACACAGCAAGAGTGGATGCATGAACACACTTTTCAGGCTGTATGTAATCAATCTAGTGTAAGACATTATCTCCAAAACAAACTAAACTTAGGACTGCTTTACATAACTTCTTACCTTTAAATATATTTGACAATCTGCTCCCCTGATATCTTGCAAACTTTCTGTGGCCAGTACAAGGTGTTCATCACAAACATAAAATGGTTACTAATGCAATGGGAAACTATTATGTCAGAGGAATTTGCTGACAGGCTAAGGAGTAAACATTTAAAAAAAATCGGAGTCCATATCTATTTTGTATTTTAAATCAGCTTCAATGATCTCTCAAGATGAGGAAAAATGTGCACAGACTAGAAAAGCAGGAAAGAAGTGAATAAATACTTCTAAACAGAGATGAGAAAACTGTAAAAAATGGGAAGTTTAAAAACAAACAATTTAGCAATGACTATATCTTTCATATTTTGCTGAGTTATTTTGTAACAAGGAAGAATCTGAGAGCAGAAAAGGAAAGCAGAATGTCTTAAACTTTGCATCTGGAGCAGATATGAGTATCCTTACAGCAAATAATTTCTAGGGCTGGTTTTCAGAAAGTACAAAGCCTCTTAATTGTATTCAGGAAACCATAATTAGTATAAAATTTGGACTAGAGTATGCTCCCTCAGTCTCAGAGCTTATGAACAATCAAGAGACTCACAGACCTGCTGGGCACCCTGACTGGGAAGTGAGAACTCAAGCCATAATGACACTTGGATCATTTCATTCACTTAGGTGGGCTGCAATCTGGCAAGCACTTAGTATGTAATGATTAAGGCTGTGTAAACAAATGGGAAATTGAATTCTTGCTACTATTTAGTATTTTTTCTCAAAAGGAAATTGAAAAAAATTACATTGAATAAAACATTTAGTTTAAACCAAACAAGGTCTCAGGTCCATGTAGGGAATTGTAGGAAACAAATTGCATAAGAGTCAGAAAAATTATTATTTCTTTTCTACAAAAATCAAACCAGGAAAAATATTTTCACAGGCAAAGCTATTAAACATTTCCCACTCAAACTTGCAAATACATTTGGGATGACCAAACCTACATGTTCTGGGGTTCCCTGAAGGTTTTTCCCCAGTTCTTGTGCTTAACTTTGCACAGGCAGTTTACTTGAAGGCTATTCCAACCTAAAAAAATGTCAAGCATTTGCAATATGCAGCCTTTACGTGTGTGTTTCAATCCATCTTGAGAACTGAGAGTCCATCTTGTTGTGAATAATCACATGGATATTTAAGAGAAGAATTTTATATGAACATTGCCTTCTGGTTTTGCTGTGTTAATTGATAATAAATGTTCTCCCTTTGCCAACATGATAGTGTGAACTCAGAAGCAAGTGGATTTAAAGGAATTTTTGTTTATATGTTTATGTCTCACACAGATTTTTAAATTTGTGTAATGTCAGAGCAGGAAATTAATGTGTCCTATGATCTCAGTGTTGTGTATTTATAACTTGGGTTAAAGGTGACATCATAAACCTCCAGAAAGTCCTTGTATACAGAAAAAACAATGAGGGGGAGAAGACTGCTGACCTCTCATTCACATCAAGAACACTCAACCATAAAATCAGAGGTTCATATCTGTGATTTTTGTAAGTCAAAAATTTCCCTGTGTGGTGAATCTGTGATGAGAAATGCATTGCTCCTGCCTTGGAGGTAAGGAATTTGTGTGTCAAAATCCTTTTCAGCTGTGGGAATTTGGGCTTTTATGAATTTATAAATTGTCCTTTCTACAAAAACTGGTAAAGGAGAAAGGGAAGAAGAAAATAGAGTTTCTTCCCAAATCATCCCACAAGGATTAGGAAAAGGGCAGTTTCTTTTCTGCCTTTTAAGGGGACAGGTCTTGGGACTGCGGATAGTGAGAACTCAGGGTCTTCAACTCAGGTTTCAGTAGCAGTAGGAAGAAAGTCTTGCCCTGGGAAATTCAGCAAGGTTATGTGTATGTGTGGGCCCCTTCCACTACTCTCCAGGAATGACCTGCCCCACTGCTTCCCCATACACTCTTCTCATTCTCCCATTTTTCCCAAAGTTAACAAGTCTGGAAATAATTAGGAAATCCAGTCAGCTCTCTAGCACTATATAATTCAATTTACTGCTCTGTGTGTGAAAATTTGAGCTCAAGGCAGTGTTTATCTGTTACAAAAATGCTTTCTTGTAGGGGAAAAAACATTCTTCCTAGTTGCTTGTGGCTCATGTCTAGTTGCTTAAAATCACAGGATTTATGATTACAAGCTACAATTTCTGCCATTGTTGCTTCAGAGTACACAATGCTTTATTTCTTGGAGCACAAAACACAAAAAACATGAAGTAGAAGGTACTTTTGCAGTGTCTTCACCATCATCCAGTTCAGATTTGAGAACAATGTGATAATAGCCCCACTGTGTCAACATGAATCAGGATGACAGATTCTTGACTGGACTTGAAGAATTATATGAATTAGGTGGGGATTTAAGAAGCAATGCTACCTTGCAGTCTTTTTAGTCTCATACTCCTAACCATACACATGCTTGAAACTGTGTAAGAAGTAATGGCTGTATTTGCTTTTTAAATAAATGTGCTGTGTCATGATTTTCTCATTTTCAAAGATTTTTGCATAGCTGCTGTTTTTCCAGCATTGGAACTGGGAGCATAGGAATGGTAGAGCTTGCTAACACACAGCAGCATATAGGGAAGTAAAGGGCTTTTATAGATGGGGTTGTACATAGGTATTTTCCTGCATTTCTTGCTTAGAAAAACACATTTTTTTTAGAGTAATATAGTCTACCCCACCCATCTCTGGTCATGGTTGGCCTTATGTCAAGGTTGCCCTCACTGTCTGTATCTACATGAGCAACTGAATTATAAGGGATCATTGCCTGGCTGTGAGGTCAGCTGTCACAGAGCACCCACAGGCACACTACTGACATCTTGCAGGGTATTATCTTTGCCTCATTCTGACTCCCACTGCTACAGAGAGCTAGCTGAAACCATGCATGGGACTGTTCTATGCATCTGAAATATAGACTGTTGAATCCATTGCATTTATTTCAGTGGTTAATAAACTGATATTTAATTAATGACCTCAGATGTCGAGGTTGTGTTTTGCACACAGAAGGAAAGGAATGCATTTTTCAATATGCATCTTCATAACCTTCTTGAGGTGCAGGACAGATAAGGTAGCTGAGATGTGTATAGAGAGTAGCAGGAGCAGCTAGTTACAAGTGTGTGGAACAGTGTTTTCTTGGTCAGGTTGCCCAGGGTTTCCAGAGATGTATAGAAATTAATCTTCCTCTGCAGGGCACTTGGCATTTGGAGGTGAAGTGAAGAAATTCAAAATACAAATACTTACTGGATATGGCTCTCTTAAAGCCACAGATACTAAATTTCCAAAGAAACAATGACTAAGAAAGAGTCTTTCAAATCTTTCTGCTTGGCTAGTCAACCTTTGTTGTATGACTTGTAAAACTGTTAAGACATATATGAGATGATAAAAAAAATAAATTGTGTCCAACTGTTACTTTTAAAACTTTTCTATTTGACTTAAAGTATTTTGATGTGTCTCCAGAGGTGACACAGTATTTGGCAATACAATTTCAGGTAGTTTGGTTACAGAACAGACAGGTTTGTTCTGGAGGATCTGTGCTTTTCAGTCTCATTCAGCACCACTGTTGCCTCTTTACTGTTGTTGCAATATGAACAATGACATATCTGCCTGACCATGGACTTCCTTTCTAAGAGCTGGACAAGATTAACCTCTTTACTGTAAAGGAGTGGAAAGGAGAAGATTATAATCCCACCTTCTGGGATTATTCAGTGACTGATTTATTATTGCCTAGCCAAGATTTTAAGGAGCTTTAAGCCTTGCCAAGAATTAGCTGGGAATATTAAGGTCCTGATAGGAATCAGAAGCAGTCCAGGGTTTTACAAGCTATGCAGTTACCTTCTGTGCAGGGAGAGACAGGCTCCCTTCTAAGAAGAGAACTTTGTGTGCTCTACTGCTGTTTCCTATGCCCTCAAATATAAAGCTTTCAGAGCATAGTGCAAGCATGACACCAACACCTCCAGACATCAAACCCACACTTCTATCAGCACTGCAGTTTTTCTGGGGTGCTGAGTAATATCCAGCATTCTAGGAAGGGTCATTAATGGTGAGATGGTCTGTGTTTCAATCACCTGCCTATCAATCAAATTCCTGAAGGCCAGAGTTCAATTAATTGATGACACCCTTGAGGCAACCTAAGCAGTTAACAAGTCAGTGAGACTTGGTAGAAAAACAAGCAGTAAGTTGAAAAAAAACCCACCAACAAAACCTCCCATAATTCTCTTTTGCTATTTTACCTCCCTCTGACTTGTCTTTCCATCACTGCCCCACACTTACAAAGACAATGCATACTTTTCATTCAAAAAGCATGGAGTAGACACAGAAAAACAATACATATTTTAAACCCAGACATCCTCCATGCCATAGCTAGATAGATTCATGATCTTGAAAATGCCAAAGGGAAATAACCAGAGTTTATTGCAATCCTAATAGTTAATTTCACTGTTTTCTTTTCTTCTTAGCTGCCTTAAATTATTTCTCCATAGTTCACAAAGTTTCAGTGAGGTGTGCTTCAAGGCCCCTTTGTAGAGGAATTTCTTTGTATTGCTTTGATTTAAACCATTGGCTTTTTGACTTTTGATAAACTCTGATGTAGAAGTTTGCATCACTTATATGACACTCCCAAAAAACTCTGAACTATGTAAGAACCTCTCCCAAATACAGAATCATGTTCTTTTGTGGTAACAAATCAGACAAACATGTTTTGAACAACAAACAGATCTAAAATGGTGAAATTAACTTGGTTCAACTAAACAGTTTATATTGTCCTTACCCAAGCGAATACAATCTAGATATATGTAGAAACTAATGTTTTTACTTTATGTAGACGTGCTTAAGTAACTCATTTGGTTTAATTATGCACCAGTTTTTACCAGGTTTTTCTTTCAGCTGAAACGTAAGGTTTTGTTGGTGCAACAGATTTTGATACAAGCTTATGTTAAAATTCCTCAGACTCACTAGTTTCTCCAGTTATGTGCAACCATACTGGATGATATTGCCTGACAAGTTTCAAGCATAAGTAAACCTTCTAACAGACCTGTTCTGGTCTGAAAATGTACAATGAAAAATGAATTTGGCAAGTTTTCCGCAGTTATGTTTTTATTAATGCTTTGAGAGCCTCTAGTCTGTGCAGCAAAATTATGTGTCAGTTTGCCTCAGCTAAGGTTTTGCTTCTCACCAATTGTTTGTTTCTGGCTTTAGGTTGCTGAGGGAGGTGGAGCAGTGTCTCTTTCCCATGTGGAGTCAACTGTTTTGATACAGAGGGAATGCAAGTCTTTTGCACCTCTTGCTGAGTGAGGAATGAATCAGATCTGCATCACGAAGGTCAGGATATACAAAATCTGTCTGGGGTGGTTTGCATCACGGGTTTTATTTACAACAGCATGAAGCAATATATAAGGCGGGGGTTGATCTGGGAGATGCCAGAAGTTTTGCTCAGCAGCAGATCCTATGGAGTATCCCTGATCTCACTTTGTTCACTTGAGCTGTGAGGAGGGACCATGTTTTTAAGTAGAAAACACTACTAAATACCCTGAAAACCAATTATGTGAAGCTAAGCTATTGATCTGTAGAACTAAATGGACATATCAATTTTGGGTACATATGTTTATTATAGCAGCATTATAACTTTGCAGTTACACTGATAAATGAGATGGACTATTTATTTGCTTTTAAGTTGATTTGAAAAATCTGACTACAAGAGCATGAAACTTGAAGAGCACATAAATAAGTAATTTGTATTCATTGAGATGTCTTTTGTCCCCTTTAGTCAGCAGTTTAAATCCAGTTGCTACTCTTCTGTTCCTTTATATCTATTACATCCTTTAAAAGCTCTCCTTCCAAGATGAGAGAGAAGTCCTAAAGGTAATCAGAAATCAACTTGGAAGATCCCTTCACAGAAGATGGTATTGGATGGTGGCAGTGGCAGGTAAACTACAGTTGAGATGTGTGATATTTGGGGTAGTCCTTAACCCACAACACAGCTTAAGTGCTCTGCTTTATTTTAGCTCACCATAGCTTTCTATATGATGCTGATATTTTGGAGAAAAAGAGAATTTTAAAAGCACAAACTTGTCTAATAAGCCACATCCATCTTTCTTGTTTTCAATCTAATTTCTTAGGGGAGGTCTCCCCTTATAACTACTGCTGATTGCACCAAGTTCATTTTCAAATAATTGTCAGAAATTAAAATATGCCAGGGAGACTCATCCTGGAAGCTTACAAAGCTGTAAAATTGAAGAAAAAATTCAGGAAAGCAAAAATTCTCGATCAGTCAGATCTGGCACAATCAAATGATGGAGGCAAGGCCAAGTGTTTGTATAACACTTGCCATGGTTGTCACAGCTTCTAGGGCTGCTGGTGAGCCACCACGTGACAGCCATGGACCAAAACCCCTTCTCTCTGAATGATACATGTATGCATTAATGATTGTGAGCAAGAACAAGGAGATTTCTCTACTGTTTCAAAAGCTTTGTGAATACTTTAATGATATGTATTTACAGATAACCTTACAAAAATTTTGTCAATAGAAAACATACTACAAGGCTTAGAAATTATAATGTTTCTGCAATACATATGCTTCTCCATTCTCCCTTTCAGTAATGTAAGTGAAATAAAGCTCTTACATCTCCAAAATAATGAAAAAAATATCCTGGACTGAAATATTGTGAGATTTTTTTCCTGGCTTTTTTGGAGTCACACATTTTTGTAGGGCAGAAGATCCTGTAAGCTTGCTAGTGCACAAGATGTTGGAGTTTGCTTCTGAGTCAGATCAGAATCATTGGGTTGAGTCCAGATCCCAAGCTGAGAAATGGCAGGGTTTACATTCTCTGACAGTTTTGAGTGTTTTCAATATGCTGCTCCTACTTGCAAGGAGACTATCTTAGGTACTGACATCTCTTACAGCACAGAATTGAAAACAATTAACCAATGCTTAGGTACTTTTAATTTTTTTTAAATATTTTTTATTTAATTAAGAGGTCATCTGTTATTATCAGTCAGCTAATTTGCTGACTGTTAGGATGAAATGATCAGCTCAATTATCAGACATTCCTTGCTGCAAGACTGGCACCTCTAACTCACAAACTATTTGACCTTCATATTGTAAGGAGTCACTGTTGCTGCTGGGGAAGACAAGAATGAAGAATTTACTTCTTGGTGTCCATGGTGTGATTATTAAGGTTTGTACACTGGTTTAATTCAGGTAGCTTCTGCATGCATCATACAGCTCTGGGGTCTCTAATCATTCTCTTGTCCCTGTTATTAGAAATGGCAGTTCTTCAGCAAAAATTTCCTAGATCGTTTAAAGGGCTGTTTAATTTGGGCTGTATCATCTCTTCCATTTATTGTTTGTATGTGAGTCCTATGTTCCACTGTTTCAGCTTAATATAGACCATTTATATAATACATTTGAAAATAGGTACTTGCAGAAGAGCTATTGCTACCCAGTACCACTTTCTGGAGTTGTAGGTCAGAGTTCCCTGTGAAAACAGTGGGTGAAGCAGTATCCCTGACTCACCATCCCATGAAATTCGTACAGAGCAGCAGTCTTTACCATGAGAAGAAAAAACCAGAAACCTTCCTGAGGTTTTCTAATACAGTTTCATTTTAAAAGCACCTGTACTAAATAATTGTGTTCTGGTTTAGTTTGTATGATGCAGGTGTTGCATGTTGCATTCACTTTCTCAGTATTGACAGCCAAATGTACTTTTCTGTTCATTATCATGAAAAAAATGTTGCTACCACGGATATCAATCATGTCTCTGTACATTATATTTCAAATCAATTTGTCCTTTCTTGTATAGTGGAAGAAGGAATTGTTTGATTAACTGTCCATTTATCATTCCCATTTTCCATGTTTTTAAACTAGGACACATACTAACTTATGCTGAGCATGTTGTTTGTTTTACAGCTCCACTCACACTGCCAAAATTTTATTCGCTTTTATAGGGTTCAAAGGTAGATTTTCTTGGCACTGTGGAAAATTGAACCTGAAAAGTAACAAAGGCTTTTTTTCTTTGAGCCTGTTATCCCAAGCAATATGTGTTTCTGCATTCTACCAAAACAAAACTACGACAGAAGGGGACTTCTTGTGGATAAACCAAGGCACAAGTATTCCTCCTGCTACAGCAAGAAGTAAAACTGAAGCAGGACTTGCTTATGGGACAGAACCTTTTTCAGCTGCGTCTTTGGGCTTTGGCAGGCTGAGAGTTACACAAAGAAACCTATGTATCTCTTCAACAAGATGTGTTCATTTTGAAGCAAGTTGTTTTCTGCAAATGGGCAAAAGTACTGGCAACAGTAAGGTGTAGCGTGCAGAAAATAGGGTTTCTCAGATTCATAAACCATGTCAGTGTGGTTTAATATTTTTCCTATGTATATTATTTATAAGAGAATTAATCCCATCTGTTTCATTAGAAATGTCTTTCCTTGACCTTGAAACCAAAAAAACCTTATGAAGCTTTGATTTTAAATTAATCTTGAATTTTGGCTTTGAAACATGCTTAATTGTCTGGAAGACTTGTCTTTGTTTCTACTTATTTTTCCTCTTTCTTCCACTATTATGACAGAGTTTAATTTTTAGAGGAAATTGTTCCTTTCCTTTGCATCTAACTTCTAATTAATTGACATATTTATTTTGTTTTTATATTCTAGCTTCCTTTTTAAAAATTTCATTTTAATATAAATAAGTTAGCAAAAGGGATCCAACAAAAGGGGAAAAGATGTGTGTTTCTTTCTAAATATGGGGAGCATTGTTTCCTTAAACCTTATTTTAACTTTTTGTACATTTATCAGCAGCAAAAAGGAGCAAAATTACAGGCTTTAAATACGAAGATATGTGAACACTGGGCTGTTCAGCTATTTCATTTTTTAAAAATGTACAGATTAATATTTCATTGTCAATAATTTCCCATTTAAAACCAATTTGTCACAATCATTAATAACAATGCAGCAATTAGGGTACAGCTGAACCAGTGCTCATGTGTTTGCACTAAAGCATTAGCCAAAGTATTAAAAAATTTTCTGTACCTTTTCAGATGCTGCTTTAAAGACTACTCTGAAATTACTGAGAGGCTTCCTGAGAATTGGAAAAAAAAAACAAAACCCAAACAACTTCTTCCCCATTTCTGTTTGAAGGAATCAGCGCATGCCCTTGCCTTGCAGAGAAGTGAAGAAGCAGAGGGCACTCCTTTATCGCGTGCCCTGCTAGCTGGCCGCTGGACAGAGCGCCGGGGGCGGAACGCGGTGCCGTCCCCCAGCGCGCTGCCGACAGCGAGGCGCTATCTCTAAGGCCGCCTCTCAACCCCTACCCCGGCGCGTTAGCCCACATCAGCCACGCAGCGCCCACTCTCAGCCCTTGAGGTTAAACACTCTGCCACTGGTGAAAGGCCTTTCTCAGCTAGGGGCCACTCCTGTGAACTTTCTCACGAGCAGAGAGACTTTTGGGACCAACCTGCCCTCCCTATCTAGACCGAAGCTTTCTGTAACCTGGCTGGTGCTGGGAAAACCTGTTCACTGCAGCTGATGACAGCCGGCAGGAAAATTCATCTGCCTTCCCAGAGACTTTCGGTGTCTCACAGTAGTTTCTTGCTGGGATGTATGGTAACATTTAAAATAAGCCCCTCAGGCTGTATTCAGGGAAAGGTTTAAGTTCCAACTGCACAAGAATTTAGGGAAGGCATTTCAGTTCAAGAGAAAGCACTCCAAGTCCCCCCAGCCTGTTTACAGGAAGAATGAAGTTTTGAAACTCCTGACCCTTTGATTTCCATGGTTGATGTGTTTCACTCTGGGACCCAATTGTCCCGAATTCAAAAAGCACATATAGGTGTTCAGCTCAGCACTGTGCATCCTATAACCTGTGTCACGTCCCATGGTGCCTGAATCTGTGTTTTCTTTCTGCCCCTCTCTGGATAAAATTGCTGTGGCTGTTCTCCAGTGTGCTCAGCAGATTGTAGGCTGAAAAGTTGTGGTAGTATCTGCTAGGTAAAGTACAGAGTGCTCAGACTCAAATTGAGATTTTTTCAAAAATGAAGTTGCCTTGCACATGGATGATACAAGAGGAGGTGTTTTTGAGAGGGAACTAGCTGGATGCAGCGATGCTTTTGCTAGCATTACTCCTCACAAGAAATATTCCTGTAGATCTAGGTAATTTCAGACTCCATGTTTTGCTCTCTGAGGGGTGATGGTAATGTCAGCATGTAAGGCAGACTTCTGACACTGTAACAGGATAAAGTAGTTTCATAAAGACTGGAAGCTTTTCCTTGTATGTTTTGGAGAATGGCTCAAATAAATAGTATTCACATTTTCAAGAATTTATTGTTAAGCTTGGTTTCTTAGTAGGTCTTCATTTCAGTGTGCCTTATTTTTCTCAACAGAGATATGAAAATTTATTCTGTAAAGGGTGTCATAGCAGCAGTCTTCTATATTCTCTCCTAAAGCTGGGCCACAGAATAGATGAAAATTTGTCCTTCATTCTCCTTGTATTATTTTCTTCCCCTCCATTCCTTTCCCACAAACACACATCCAGACAACACTTCATAAATTGTGCTCTGGAAGACATAATAGTTGTTTCTCCCAGTGGCAAACACCTTATTGTCCAAATGATATTATCAGTCATATTTGCAAAACAATTTTACTTGAATTGAATCTGTTTTATGCATGATATTGCACTCTTCATTTTGTCAAAGGTAGAGCATTGAAAGGAAGAAAAAGCAATAAAGAATGTACTCTCTGTAGAAAAAACAATGAGTAAGAAGGTGCCACTTTTATAAAGTCACCTTTACAGGCAAAATAATACTGCTTTAAAAGCCAGTTATATTTCCCTGAAGGCCCTAAAGAAATGTGTGTGATAGTTGAATATTGCAAGACCAAGAATTTTTCAGTTCATGAAATAGGAAAATACCTACTTCTAAACTGCTGCTCAACTCATCTCCCATCAATTTCTCCTCCTGATAAAAATATTTTTATTTTACCAGGCTCTAGCTGTTTAGACATTTTCCACAAGCCAGAGAGTTTGAGATGCCCCATTATTGCTGGTAATTTTAGCACTTCCTTCCTGCTACCATAATAATAGAGTCTGTGAGGTTCCTCATTAAGAAACGAGTGCCAGGTACTGACAGAGTGCAGAACTCAGCCCCAGGCTTCCCAAGCTTGTTCCCTTATTCCTGAAGCAGAATGGAAGCTGTGAGTTCACAAAGATTTACTTGAACAGTACTAATGCATCTTGAGTGATAAACTTTAAAATGGAACGATTGTCACTCAGTGCACTGGAAATAAAAGAGCATGGTGCAGTGTTAATATGTCCCACTTTCCTCTTAAGCAGTTGCCATCAGATTTTCTTCTTGCAAACAGGAAAGATTCCATTTCTTATGCCACCTCACTTATCACACCTGATCCCATATACGACTTCCCCTTCTGCCCGTTGGGATTTAGCCTTAAATGCATTGATTAATATGAAGTAAAATGTAACAGAATTGTCCCTAACTTCACATGAAAGGCTGACCTTGATTCTCTTTGATTTATAGTATTAGAGAAGGTTGTAGCTGACTACAAGGTCTTGTCATTATAGATCTCCATCTATGTTTTGGTCGTCCACTAAACAAGTGAATTTGAGAACAAACAACGTTCATCTATGGAAACATATGAGATAAGGCTCTTGCACTTAAAGGATGCAGTCTATGTATGGCCATCATTTCCTCCCACTCACAAGTTGAAATTCACCTCCTCACACAGTCCTGTCATGTGCTAGTGCTGTGATGGATTTAGAGCAACTGTTTTACCTGGATGCACTGCAGTCTCCAAAGGCCCACAGAAAAAGAGGCAACATCAAAAAATGAGGTAACTCTTCCTTTATGGA
The DNA here is from genome assembly GCA_013400775.1 of Chaetops frenatus. NCBI lineage: Eukaryota > Metazoa > Chordata > Aves > Passeriformes > Picathartidae > Chaetops > Chaetops frenatus. The sequence continues at coordinate 223,201 of VZTR01033176.1, read as the reverse complement.
TGATGGGATACCAGAAGAATAATTTATTTGGTGTTTTTGTATAAAGTTTTCAAGCAGACCTAATGCTGGTGAAGAATGGTAGTATGGCAAACTGTGAATACAGCACAGTCTACATCCTGGTTTGAAACAGAAACCTTTTAGAAGAAAAGGACAACAAGTAGTAAAAGGGAAGAATAGCAAGCAGTAAAATCTTGTAGGATTGGCAGGTATCTCGGAAGTATAAAACCTGTGTCAGCAGTTTGCTCAAAATGTATATTAGTAGTAATTAACAACTGATTACTTCCCTGGTGACTAAATTTTTTAAGTGACTAACAGCATCTAAAACATTCCTCACTTTTAGTTTGCATGCCTTCCACACTCCTCTCCTAGAATGATGATATAAAGCAAAGCTGAGAGGCCAAAATATGTAAAGCCATTATCAAGCCACTCCACAGGCAGGTACATTCCTTTCACTGGAAGGGTTAAGTAAAGTTGGTGTTGAGGAATATTGGCTGATTGATAGTGGAGTGTGGTGGTTTAATTAAGTTCCCGTGGGAGACATCAGCCACAGTTCTACTTTTTTCGACTGTGAAATACATAATTGGTTTAGCTGAGAGGTTTTATTTTGGAAAACACTCTTCCTTTTTCATTCCCTGATCTGGATAATGAGGTTGACCAGCTTGTAGTAACAGCATGAAAAGAACATTTATTTACTATCTACTGTAAAAGCCTTTGATTATTTTTCCTCAGATGAGCAAGTTTTTGGAGAAACTGTAATTCATCATCTGACTCAAGAGGGGATCCTTTACATGTCACAAGCCTCTTGATCAAATCCTCACAGTCTGTGACTTAATATGAAAAATGTTTTGCATTTATCCCACCAGACCACCAGCAGTGTTATGTTCAGAACAGACAGAAGAAAGTTAATGATGTCTTCCTGAGCAACATCTCTCTCCTCTTCTGTGGAGATGCTTATGTGGAGAGGGTTGCAGGATGGTTAAAGACTTCCAATGACTCAAATCAGATCATGAACAGGGTTTCTAAATTTCAGCAGAGGGTTTTATTGTCCAGTCTTACTTTCATACTTTCAAACGGACAGTAAATAAAAGGCAGCAAGATCATGGCAAACTCACTTATTGTAGGTGACTCCTTACCTTCTACCTAATGGTAGTGAGGGGAAAGGTGATATAAGAAGTACTCAATGAATCTCATTTTGTATTTTCAATTTTAATGGTTTTCCTGAAGATCAGAATGTACAGTTCCTTGCTCAGATGGACTGGATCAGAGAAGAAAAAAGAATTGTCTCTGCCAGACTTATGACTTGATTTGTAACACTTTAAAAAGAGCAATCCATTATAGACAAGAGTCATCAGAAGGAGCTGAAAGAATTATCTGCTGGCTGAGGGTTGGGATTTGGTTTTTTCCTTTTTTTTAAATGCAGGGTGTTTGGTACAAGATTGTTAAGCATTTTTAGATGAACACTGGACAGAGTGACTCAGGCTGCCACTGAACTTCACCCATCTCCTCATTTACACCAGCAAATACCACTGCCCTCCTGTCCCACAGAATAAAAGGGAAGCACGCAGATTCCTGCACTATTTACACAGAGAAGTCAGAGGTGTGACAAGACCTTGGAACTGGCATCTTGCCAGGGGGAATGCTCTTCCCAGTGACCTAGAAGGAATGGTTCCACAACACCCTTATCTCTCTCACTTCAGAAATTTGAGGGTGACAAAGTAACCCTGTAACTTTTAGAGTGGCAGTAGCGGGTAGCCCATAATGACTTGGCTCTCAGCAGCAATGGGATTCTTAACTTCTCTAACATTCAGTACTAATGGAAGTCTGTAGTCTAAGCAAAATGCTGCTTTTCTCCACAAGATATCTGCATCTATCTGTGCTGAATTTGGATCCACTAGCTACATAAAAGGAAGTTTAAAGTAGCACAAAGCGTCCTCTAATGCACTTCTTAATATTCCCTTTGTAGTANATATATATATATAAATATAAAATACCTCCCCATCTTATTGACAAGGAGGATGTAGGTTCTTCCTTGGCTGTCATTCTGCTCTTGTTGAGCAGCACTTTGTTTTAGACACAAACAGTAAGACCTCCTGTGACATGTCTATTATTCTAATTGAGGGTGGCAAAATCTAGTCCAGAAGGAGAAAGCATTTTATGAAGTTTAACAGGAATAAAAGGATATTTTAAAAAGAAAAAGCCTCCAACTTTAGCTATGAAGAATCTTTACTTTTACACTTTGTTTTATTTAATTTCAGTAATACGAGGCAGTGATAATATGATTCTATTTCATTTTTAATATGTTGCCTAAACTTCAATTAAATATGGAGGAGATAAAGTTCCTCAGTTCCTAAAGCTATANATAAAAGGGAAGCACGCAGATTCCTGCACTATTTACACAGAGAAGTCAGAGGTGTGACAAGACCTTGGAACTGGCATCTTGCCAGGGGGAATGCTCTTCCCAGTGACCTAGAAGGAATGGTTCCACAACACCCTTATCTCTCTCACTTCAGAAATTTGAGGGTGACAAAGTAACCCTGTAACTTTTAGAGTGGCAGTAGCGGGTAGCCCATAATGACTTGGCTCTCAGCAGCAATGGGATTCTTAACTTCTCTAACATTCAGTACTAATGGAAGTCTGTAGTCTAAGCAAAATGCTGCTTTTCTCCACAAGATATCTGCATCTATCTGTGCTGAATTTGGATCCACTAGCTACATAAAAGGAAGTTTAAAGTAGCACAAAGCGTCCTCTAATGCACTTCTTAATATTCCCTTTGTAGTAGCTTTGGAGATTATTTTATATTTTCATTTTAGTTCCTTCTTTTCACCTCTGCAGCAGGGCTACATTTGCCATGAAATTGCAGGATGATACGTTCCTCACATTCACAAATTAGCTATTTGGTGGAAACGACCCTGTTTCTCAAATTATAACCCTTTCATGGCTTTAATATACCTCAAGCAGTACCATTGACTCAGTTGTTATTTAGGTCAGAATCATCAGGGAAAAAGGAAGCTACTTATTGAAGTCTTGGATTTGATCCTTGGTATCTTCTACCTTGTGAAAGATGTTCTAGAAATACAAAGCTCCAACAGTATTTGTCTCACAGATTCAACAAAGCACAAAAATTTTCCAACTTAGTAATACACAAATGCTCAGCCACTGAAGCCAAGCAATACTTTTAGAGATGTAAACATCTGCTACAATATAAGAGAAATATTACTATATATATATATAAATATAAAATACCTCCCCATCTTATTGACAAGGAGGATGTAGGTTCTTCCTTGGCTGTCATTCTGCTCTTGTTGAGCAGCACTTTGTTTTAGACACAAACAGTAAGACCTCCTGTGACATGTCTATTATTCTAATTGAGGGTGGCAAAATCTAGTCCAGAAGGAGAAAGCATTTTATGAAGTTTAACAGGAATAAAAGGATATTTTAAAAAGAAAAAGCCTCCAACTTTAGCTATGAAGAATCTTTACTTTTACACTTTGTTTTATTTAATTTCAGTAATACAAGGCAGTGATAATATGATTCTATTTCATTTTTAATATGTTGCCTAAACTTCAATTAAATATGGAGGAGATAAAGTTCCTCAGTTCCTAAAGCTATAAATTACACTAGCAAGAAACTTTTACCGTTTGAAGTTAAAGTTTACATCCTAACTAATTTAAAAGAATTTCAGATTTAAATAGGGATTTATAACACAAGCGCAGAGTGTAAGATGCCATTCCCAGCCAAAACTTGCAGCATTTGTTCATAACGGCAGAGCCAAGTGAACGGAGCGGTGTAAAATATCTTTGCTCTGTTTTACTAATTACTACACGTCTGCCAAAGATACAAGCAGAGAGATAGGACTTCAAGGGATGTGCTGGTGTTAGACTGCAGAGTCTCTTTCTGAAATTGGTGAACATGAAAGGAATGTGTTGCGAGTTCCTATCTACTGTTTATCTGTGAGGGCCCAGCAGATAGTGAGCTTGACAGTGAAATTCTAGCCCTGAAACTGATGAAATGCCAAAGTTTCCTTAGTCCCTGGGACCGCTCAGTGTATCTTTTCTTGCTTCATAAGGGAGTGACTGGTATTTGAGCACTGATAACAGCAATCTCTCTGGTGGTGCCAAGTTAGAAAAGACATTCCTCAAAAATAAACAGCAGAACACAACTACTTTCTTTTTTTTTCCCCGTGCGAGTGGCAACCCATGTAAGAATCAAGTAATACATCAGTTTATGGAGCAGAACAATGAATTCTGTGCAGATCTAGACATCCATTTCAGGATGAGAAAATTTCATTCATTTTGATATGTGTGAAGCTAGAGGTGAGCACGGCAAATGAGAGGAAATGTATTGCAAAATCTTTCTGTAAACTTACTAGAGCCATAAAAAAGTGTCTTTATATGTAAATTTGCACAGTTGGGTTTAGGAAAGTTTATGACAACAATACTTAAGTTCTTTTCATAGTTAAAAACATACTCCAAGTAGAAAAATACATTATATTCTTTGCTATATGTAAGTACTGCAATTTAGGTATCTTTACTGTTCTTTGTCTCACACATAGTGTATTTAAGAATGAAGATTTTCCTACTGGGCAATGGAGTGTATATTCAGTGATTATTACTTTTATGTCCTCCACACCTCCAGCATTATCTAAGGAGAAATGTTCAAGTAGTAGTCAGTAGTTACTTTAAATTAGTAAAACCCACCCGAACAAAACATTAAATATTGCCAATTATTCATCTCCTATCTAATAATGCACAAGTAGGTAAGCAATATTTAGCTTTTGAGATACATCTTTACTCAAAAAATATTGTTTTCATTTTCCTGACTCAAAAATTACAACTTGTTCCCCCAGTAGCCAAATTTTTAAATGTTTTACCCATGGCACATCAACCCATGCCCTTGGCTTTACATGCAGACAATGAAGAGTTGGAGGGAAGATCTAATAAGGATGCCATGTTGCCAGACCAACTTGGAGACTGCACAATCCCAAGTCCTGAAGATCTGCTGGGGCCAATGCCATCAGACTGATCCATCTTTCTGCTGCAAACCCAGCTCCTCACCTCAACAGTGAAGTAAAGGGACTCCAGGAAGTTGCCATCATCTCCCTTCTGATTTGCTCCCAAAATGTCCCTGGATAGTCAGCTTGTGTCTCTACCTCTTAGGCTTGCTGAAAACCACTTGCTGTATCTCAGGGGATCAGTCTTGATCACCCATCTTCTATCTGAGGAGGCACAATCTCTGGTCAAGTGCTCATAATGTTATTTGTCCTGGACAGAGGGACAAATAGGCCATCTAATGCCTTCTGCCAAACTGGGTGCTGATAAATGCACCTCAATCAATTTGTTCCGGCAGGTAAAATCATCATCACTGGTAACGTGGAATGCCTGTAGGCACTGTCAAATGTGTTTAGATCAAGGATACCCATAACAGTAGATTGAGCTATCCTGTGTCTCAATGTTTTCTTGCAAATGGATGTAAAGGATGACGGTAATGGCAAATATAGGTATAGATTATCTGAAAATGATCATATCAGATACACAAGAAGTTACATGCTCATTTCTAACACCATTTGTTTATTCAAAAATGGTCCTGGAAAATTCTTCCAGCTTGCTTTTGTAAAATATGAATCTAACACTGAGACACTGAGCAACTGTGCGTGTGCTTGAAATGCTTAACATTGATTTCAGCTTTTGACTATGTAATCCTGCCCCTCCCCAGACCTTGAAAAATCAAAGAAATGCATTTCTATAATAGAATTAGAATTAAATAAAATAAATCTTTTTATTTTGTTTGGTTAACTGTAAAATCACATTATAGGGTATTACTAAACTGCAGAACAGGCCAGTATCTGACTTTATTGAGCAATGACTGGAAGATACTGTAATTTGTCATTGTTTGCAATATCCTTCCCTGGGATGAGGTCAATTTTAACTCTTCCAATTTGTCTCTCAATTTGAAGTGTTCAGTGTTATTCCTATAGAAAGTAAACAAAGCAATTAGATAATTTGAAAGCCTCTGGAAGGTGTTTCCATCACCTAAATTTAAGATTGTAACATTTTTTGGAGCATGTGACTCTAAACAAGTCAACTTTAATTTGAAAATCAAAATGATAAAGTGAAGCCCTTTAGCCTTAGCAAAGCAAGAATGTCATTCCCCACTGATCAGTTTCACTTAACGTTCCCCCTAGTAATAAAACAATTTTTTTCCAAATGAAAACCTGTTTAAAGAAATGCTTTTTACTTAATACTGTTCTGTGCAATGACACTGCATCATCATGTAGTAAAAATTTATCTTTTGACTGTACATACCTACCATCAAGCCAATATTATCTAATGTAAAATTCTTTTTCCATACTAACTTCATAGTACAGTAGGTCTTTGGGTCTTTAAGTGGAATTATGTGAGTGTGAAAATGATTTGGAGAAAGAAGGAAGAAATATTATTATGACATGCAAAGGTAGAGTTATACATATAGTGATGCATGTGTACACATATAATATATAGATACAATCCCATAGACATCTATTCAGATACTTATATTTTGTTGTTACAGCTGGAAAGGTTCACATAGCCAGACAAATGTATGACCAATGAAATTTTTAGCAGCCAGTGATAATATTTCTTCAGATTATGAAACTTTCTTCAAATGCCTAAAAATTTGGAGTTTATCAATGTTATAAAAACCTTAATGACAGAAGAGCACCTTCAAAAAATATCTGTTCATTCATTGGCGAGCATTTATCACTTTCTGTGTAATGCAAAGCTTATCCACTGGCAGACTCAACAATGTTTCTTGACAAAAAACACAACCTTTAAGCATTTACAATTTTGTTATGTGTCATCCTCCTCCTCCTAACTGACCTGTAGGTGAAAATATCAGCAATTTATGTCCATATGGAACATGATAAATATTTAATACAGCGAGGCCTATTTGACTTTTTCTATTTCAAACTGAATTTTTAAAATAAGCTCACAACTTATATTTCTAAAAGATTCATCTTTATGTTGATATTTATAAGCAAATTTATTAACACATTTACTGTGCTATTTGGGTTTAGGACAAGCACTTTATTATTGAACTACAGAGCTACAGATAAGTAAAGTGTTGACTTAAATGAACAATCTGTATGAAAATTACTAATCTTTCAGAAAAGGTTATTTGCAGAAAAAAGCCCCAAGGAAAACCAAGAAACAAACAAAAAAACTACCAAAAACCCCCAACAAATATTTGAATCTCAGAGCCCTTGACCAAAATGAAGATTTTCTTCCTGTTGGAATATACTTGGTATTTAACACATCTGAGGAGAGATCGATCTTTTCCTTTTCTAAGTGAAATATTTCCTCTCTATGCTGACCAAACAGTAATATTACTTTGAATTTGCAACTAAAGAGGCATATAATTTGATCCACTGCAGTAAGTCCTAATTCTAAAGCATAAAGTCTTATAAGCATAATTCTTCTGACAGGAATCTTCTTTATAGAAAAAGCTGTTTAAACTGTACTGCTCGACAGTATTTTTATATACCCCACCAATTTAAAACATTTCCCAAAGGAATGATGATTTCAAAATCAAATCAAAACAAAAGGACTTCAAGAGGATGAAAATGAATCACTTTTGTGCAACATTCATATCCCAAATTATTAATTGTCCTTGCTACTTTTTTTCCATTTCCCATCTTTGAACAGATAGTAACAAATCTGCCTGTTATTTATGACATGATTTTGTGGTCCCCTCTTCCCCCAGTTTGACATGCAGTCCTGAAGGCTCATCAAGGGTGCAAGTATGTCTAAGTGATGCAATAATAAATTAGACAGCTGAATTGTTTCTGTTGTGAGTTGACCTAAGTGGGGTCTGCATTTTGGGCCTACCTTTTCCATCTTTCCATAGTCAGATTTTGCTTAGTGCTAAGCTGTTACCTTGTAGAAGGGTAAGTGTGACGTGTGGAAAATAACTTCTGTTACTTAGTGGGAATTCCAGAATATTTTCTTTTTAGGACATGAAGATTTGCTAGCTGGAGAGATGCAAATAGCAGTCTGAGTCACTGCTCTTACCATCAGTGAAGTCAAAGGCTTTCTGGGAATCAACATTTTTTAAGTGCTCACTCAGTCCTTCTGTAAGTACAATTGACATAGCCTCTGTCCCTTTCAGACATCTCCATAAGTAAAAGAAACTCAATATGTGAGTCAAGCAGGAGGACTAATTTTCTCTCAGGTTATTCCTTATGCAAAAGTAGTTGTGCAGACTGCCATTAACCTCGCCAATCCTGCAAACGTTCACAGCAGTGGGCACAGCTTATTGTTTTTCTGTGACAGCCCTGCAGTCAATAAGCCTTTGTGGTCATGAATTAATGATTCAGAGTTTTCCTAAGATAAAGCAACTGAATTTAAAAAGTTATTGAAAAAGCAGGCAGTAGCATATTGCTAGGACTATGAGCATGTTTCTCGAAAGAGGCAGACAAATCTTCCAGCCTCTCTCATGCTCTTGCTAGTTTTCGCTACAGATCTACATACAGTGAAACTAACCTCTGCTTTGGAAGAGCAAATGACACCTTAATCTTGTTCTGGTTGAGCACTCACAACTGCAAATGTTGCTTTGCACATCTCCGTTCGAAGGAATACCAGGCAGCAAAAGCAAGCATGGAGACGTGGTTCTGTCCTCACCTGCCCGGTGGTACCTGGCTGCAGCAGCAAAGGAGGACAAAGGTGCTCTGGCTCACAGCAGGCAAGAGACCAAAATATGTTATTAAGTCATAATGTGGCAAAGAAACACTGCCCCTTCAGCATTCTCACAGCCTTCTGAGACCTCTCTCTCCTTAAAAAGAAATGAGTGCAAGAGCAGTGCTGTGTGAGGCAGGCTAACACAGCAGAGGCAAGATGCCTACACAGAAGTCTCTCTGGAGAGATGCAAGGCTCCCTGAGGGTGGTTTGACCCCACCATAAGATAAGGAGGTAAGGTGTCTCTGGAGAAGTATTTCCCTCTCTGTCTTCACAGCATGTCCAAATGACTGCTCTGCATCATTTGCCTGGGTAAAAAGAGTACAGTGAGGTGAGATGAACTCCATCTTTGCTGTTGAATCAGTTTGGGGTTTTTAGTGTTTATTCACCACCTTTCTTCTCAGATTGTCATGTAAAAGAATTCCAGAGCATATTTTAGTGTTATTTATTTCCCATTGATTCATACACCGTGGGAGAACATGAACTTAGCTTTATTACTCCCAGCAGCAGCAACAGTAGACATTAAAATGATAATATATCCATTTTCTGAGGGAAAGAAAAGTTGCGGACAGCTAGCTATTTCAAATATTTCAGAAGACAATAATTCTCCTAGGGAACCCTTAAATGGCCATAATTACCAGTCATAGATTATGATTTAGGAAAACTACTCTGCTGTTCCCAACCCCTGAGACTGGAAAATTGTTTTCCCTTCCAGATTTGTACTAGTTATTAGAGAAAGATAAGAAAATATGAAACAAAGTAAACATAATGAAATCTCAGGTTGCAAAGAAAAGTAAAATGAAACAGATTCTTTAGAGAAGATGTCAGCTTTTTCTCACAGGAAAACTAGTTTGGGATATAAAATACAACCTGAGCACTAGGGAAAATAGCATGACATTTCCTGCTCTGGCAAATTTTCTGTTTGACCCTGGAGAAGTTCCTTGCATACAATTGACCACTGTCACAACCTTTGGCATTTTATTAAAACACAAAATTTTTTGGTTCAGCTGATTATTGTAGAATTTATTAATTTATTTTAAAAAATAAAGTTGTTAATAAGCTTCAAGGTTGCTCACAACTATTTTTACATTGTTGATTTTCAAGCCACTTTCAATATTATTATTATTATTATTATCATTAGTAGTAGTGCTAGTATTAATAAGATACTATATTAACAAAATTGACCTTTTAAAATAATATCTTTGGGACAGGATAATGATTTTTGGGTTTTGCTTATTTTCTTCTTGTCTTAATTGGTATAGTTTAAAACTGTAAGGTCAGGGAGACATACACATACAAGTACCACAAAAGTTAGTAGGAGTCCTTTTGTGTTTGTACAAAAAAAATTAAAAAATACTGACACTTTAGGGGCATATATTTGTCACAATTATTTGTATCAGGGTGAAGATGCTGTGCTGCAGAAGTGTTGGGAGACCTTCACAAAATGCCTAGCAAATAAGGAGGACAGAGCGTTGCACTTTCAGCATCAAGTGTTTTTTAACTCTGAGATGGTAACAAAGAGAACCTGCTGCTGTTTGGCTTTGCTTCTCAAAAAGGAGAGGATCTGGTATCATCAGTATTTACTCTTGGCCACTGAATCATCACACCATCATGAAAACACAGCACCTGGCCACCCTCACTCACCCAAATGAGATGTGCTCTCCTCAGTCATGCTCTCGGTATTGGTGAGTGTTTGCTTGGACTGCCATTCCCAAAATGCCAAGATCTTTCTCCTGACCTTTTAACCAAGTTGAAATACTTTTTCTTCCTCACAGATAGTCTCTCATGCTTTATCCTTCAGGATTCTTTTACCTCTCATAAGACTTTTGATTTGCACTAGTAGATTTATAATAGAGAGCAAATTTATAGAGGGTTTTATCTCTGAATTCCCAAAATTCCCTGCCACTGCTCTGTTTGCCTTCACTCCTTGACCCTAGTCAGTAGTTTAATACTAGTGAGGGTGGTATATCAGGTGTTTGCTCCTCCTTGTCCACAGCCCTCATCTTCCTTGGGCCATAGGACCTCTAGTCACATGAGGATTCTATCAACCCCCCTAACCCTCTGCAGTATTGAACACCAAGGGCAAAATCTAGGACCAAAAAAACAGCGCATGTCCCTTGTAATATTTAGTATTTCTTTCTTTGCCTTCCTACCTGTTTAGATGGCAAACTCTGTGGTTCTCAAGTTTTATCTGCTGTAAATCACCAAATACGTTCATCGTATTATTAGGGAATAAATAAATCCACTGCAGGTTCAGGAGGGCTGAGTAACATTCTGGAGGTTTTGATAAAGCAGAAATACATACTTTCTAGTCAACTATGGGCTTCTTTGGAGTTACAGAATATGTGTTTTGTTTTTGTGGCTTTTGTATGAAGAAGGACAATAAGCATGGAAGAAGCATAGCATTTCCATTGGTGCCTTAGGTAGAGCTAATGAGTCCTGGGAAGCAGTAATTCTCTTAATCTTGGAAGAAAAATATTTAGTTATAATGGGATCTATCTTGTGGGTGCTGTCTCATTTAGTCCCAGATACCTTGCATTGTCTTGATGACAAGAGTTTAAGTTCATTTCATCAGCAAGAGGTCAGCTATCCCAACCATGTGGGCTGATATCCATTAGCCTCATTGTGTCACTCCCAACTTCTTGTTGTCCCAGTTTGCTGTCAATAGTGATAGCCTGGGCTGGTTATCTGCCTGCTTTTCCAACAGCAAGTCTTCTGTATTGTTTTTGGATTTTCTCCTAAAACTGAGTGAGTGAACACTTGTCCTGTCTTCCTGGGACTACTCAGGAAATGTCTAAGGAATCTGTCAACTAAAGATCACCCAAACTTTTATGTAATTAATATTTATTTACACAGAGGTAAATGAATGGGCAAAAGCCTGTTTCCACAGAAATCTGTAGAAAAATTCCACGGCTTCACTGTTAGAGGAGACAGTCAATTCACCATTACTAGCTATGTGAATGCCAGAGGTCCCCAGGCAGCCCTGGTCCCCAGGGCGTGATGGGAATCATGGCCCAGAGACAGAGGCAGCATAGACTCAAGTATGCCCTCACAGACCCAATGCTGCCAAGCTCCTGCCTTCCTGTGGCCATTTCCACTGCTCCTCAACAACTGACCAGTGGAAGGGCAGCAGCAAACTAGTCCTTGACCATCTCTGGGCCCACCTGGCCCCCATTACCCATTTCCATCCAAGCTGAGATGCTTTGTAGTTTACAGGACATCCCTTCCATGGGGGTGACCAAGCAACAGGGCTGGGGTCCCAGCTGGTACCCTTTTGTTGTGTGATTTCCCTGTTCAGTGCCCTGCAGGGTGCTGTGTAGCCCAGGGGCAGGGTCATGGAGATTTTCTCACAGATCCAGCTCTTCCTCATGCAAACTGTCTGTGTTTAAAGCCTCATGGCCTCTTGGTCTCTCCTTAATTGCTGGCTTCTCATTATTGGAGGAATGTGTTCACTTCTTTCTCTCTCCCAGAATTTGACGCAGAAAAGATTCCCTGTGCCCCTTGAAAACAGTGAAAAAGGACACCATCCACTTAACTCTCATGGTTTCTGAGTTTATGTAATACTTCATCACCACACTTACAGGACTGAAATTAGCCAGCAGTTATTGTTTGCATTATTACAGGCAGCCCACAGCTAGGGAGTCAGTATGTGGTAGCCAAAGTATGCACTTTGCCACCAATCACAGGTGGTGACAATACAGTGTACACTTCACTGCCTGCTGTCATCACTCTCAACAAGACATTTCGGTGGTGTTGAGCTTTGAAATCAGATTTCAAGGCGACAAGAGCCCTCAGGATTGCGGAATTTAAAGTCAGTCTTTATCTTCAAAGCAGCCTATGCAGCTAACGTGCCATATTTGTGTTTACACTAGTGCTACATCTGTAATCCTTAAGATTTGCCAAACTGATCGCAAGGTAACCACGGGGGGAAGGGAAGAGGACAAAGAACAGAGAGATTTAATCAGGGCTATATTTCCAATGTGTTGTCTATTAAAAACAAGTTCTCCTTTGCTACGTGAGGACTGCAACATGGCAGATCTGTCTAGTGCTCTTGTGGCACCGACATGTTGAAAGCCACATCACAGGCACGTCAGTTCCCTGTCTCCACAGGGGAGAGGCTCCTTTCTTCAAATATCCTCTCCTGCTTTTTTTCTGTGTTGGTTTTGAAGCCTTTCACCTCTTCTGTTGCTATTTTCAAAGGATGGGAGGAGAGATAAGGTTACAAGGCAGCCTGGACATGGTTACATGGTCCAGGCCCTGGTGAATGTGCAATAGCACAGGGAAGGGAAGGCAAGACAAGGCAAGGCAAGGCAAGGCAGAGATGCAGTTTCAGAATTAATCCTTCCTTTCACTTGTGAGAATTCACACCCATAACTTAATCACACAATAATTGTGAAAGAAGTCACTTCTTCAAAGGAGAGTCCTGGTTCCTTGTAGGTGCATTTGTGTGCATTTGCTTTCACTGTATTATGTCCCCCATGGGTGGATCTGGCCCACTGAACTGTGGTGATGCTCAGGAGCAGTCCAGGTTTGCCTCTGTCTCTCAAGAGAAGATGGCTCTAAGATCTATCCATCTTAGAGAAATCCATAGGCTCAGATACTGAAAGAGTTTGGGAAGGTGGGGCAGAGTGGGGAAAATAACAGAAACTTTGTTTTAAACATTGACATGTTACTTTTTCCCAGGATACAAGCGAAGTGATAATAAAGCAATTAGATCCTTTGCTGATATCTTTGACAGCTAAAACTGGAATAACTTTAATTATAGCAAGGCATTTTATTAAATTCGCTTGCACTTTTTTTAGAGTCCATGATGGGACAGAGCAGCAGAGCTGATCTCAGGCTGCTCAGGTGGGCCAGACTGCTCTGCCCTCTGTAGTTATAAAACTTCAATGAGCATATCATTGGGAGATTTCATTGCCACTGAATTTCAGCTACACACCACTGAGGCCAGAAGGATTTCTCTATGAGCAGAAGTACTTTAAATGTAAATTAATGTCTACATTTCATTGGGAAGTTAGCCAGGGGACATACCACCAAAGTGAAGAGCCTGGGCTGTTAATGATGCAGCAAGACAGAAGAAGGTAGTCAGCAGTTGCCAAAAATTTTACTGGGGAAAATGTGCAAAAATCCCCTTAATCTGAAAGTGCCTCAGCACTTTGGCAATGATATTAAACACAGAGCAGCAAATTGTTGTCCTTCACTTATCTCTGCTTCTAATTCAGTCATTTCATTTACTGTGTATTTGTGTACTGAGCATTTTTATGGGGATCTGCGGGATTTAACTGTTACTAGTTTGGCTGCTGCACTTAATGTCATGCAGCAGCACCTCACACATGGGAATAATTTTAGATATGCTTTTTTTTATACAAGTGGATATGGCTTTTCTGTTTGCTTTGTCATAATCTGGGGTAACTGAAATACCAAGATAACTGGTGCTTAAGGAAGAAGTCAATCCTTCTGCTCCTTTCAAGCAGAGTCTGTGCTCTGTGGTGGTTACTGGGGCACCTGGTTTGTTTTCAGACAGCAGACAGCAACATAAGGTCTTTGCTTCAATCTTCCTCCTTGAGATGCATTGATGCACCATGAGCTCATTGAATGATTCTCTTTAAACAGAAGAGGGGAGAAGGCAGGATGCCAGCAGTGTCTCCACTGACTTGGTCATTCAGAGAACATTTAAGTGACTTTGAGTAACACAAAGTTGGCTTATTGAAGTTTCCAGAATCAGAATTAGGCCATGCTTTCAGAGCATGGTCAGCATCCTCTGAGCATGTTTAATGTCAAATTGTACCTGCTTTTCATTTGGCTTAGTGAGTAAAGCAACCCTGGCAGCAGCTCACCTATGTTGGCCTGCTCTGCAGTGGTCACAGCTAGCATTTTCTTGTAAGTGACCCTGAAGTGGAGGGCAAATAGTGACATAAAAACCTGTGTGCTAGTTTTGAAAGGTTAAGGAGATATTTTCACACAGTCTCAGATTTGGCTAGTGATATAAACAGCAGCAGAGCTAGGTCAGCAGGGAGTCAAAACGAAACTCGGACTTCACCTTGCTGATCAGGAAAAGGAGACCATTTTCTCTTTGCACATGCCTTGCTAACTGGGTCCTGTGTGAGGCTGCCTCTGGCCACCAACAGCCTCATCACTACAGACTCTAGCCACTCTTCATTGCCTTCCAGTGTCTTCTGGTGTCTGCACTTCTGCATAGAGCCTCTCTGCATAGTACTGTAAGCAAATCTGGGATAAGTAGACTAACTGCACCCTTGGACAACTGATGGACTTCAAAACTATGTATCTCAGATTCTCTAAGTAATGCCAAGGTAAACTTTCACTTCCCATGAATAGATTTGACCTGACTGAAGTCAGTGGGAGTTTGCTATTGACTTTAGTGGGAGGAGAATTTTATGCCATTTGTGTTCAGCTTCTGCCCATACTGGCAACCTCCTTTGAAAAATGTGTCCCTGAGATAGGAAGTGGCATATGAAACCAGAAGAAATTGATTCATTTGAGAAGAAACAGAGAATGACTTAGAAATTGCAGTAATGAATAGAAATGCCGCATGACCTTTAATGATAATTTTCTTTAGAGAGTTTGTTTTTTTTTTTTTTTTTCTACAAAGGCAGGTCTCGCCTGTGAGAAGCACATGGGTACTGTCTGGTTAAAGTGGAAATTGTTAGTAGGGATCCCTCAGCCAAACACACCAGTTCAGGTTCTCCCAAAACTGCTACATCTGCTTCTTTGAAAAACACTTCTTCCACATCCTCTGCTGTGGTGCCAATGTGCACTCTTGGGAAATGGATAAAAGCACACTCCAGATTCTCACATGCCAAAGTGAGAATAATGGTTCACTAATTAATCCCTTCTTAACAAAACAGCAGAATACTTGAAGAAAAGAAAAAGCAGTAAACACTGTTAGGATTTTCTGCAACACCAGAGAAAAATGGAAACCATTCTAAAATTATGTACGTGTGTGCAAGAGGAACAATATCCTGCAGCATTGCCCAAGATACTCATGAGATGAGCCCTTCTTTAATTGGGATTTGTCTCACACATGTGATCTATTAAAGGAAAAAAAATGAACTGAACACAAAAATTTTCTTCCTAACAGTGTGTTTATGTTTATCCCATTATTAAAAAAAATACTCAAGACTTATATTATCAACAACAAAAAAAAAAAAATACAACCTTTATTATCCTTCTATGGTCAATGATGACAATCAACAAAAACTAGTGTTGGTTGTGCAAATTGAGGGCCTGAAGGCACTGAACTTACTCAGTCAAGTTTCTGTTAAGACTTCAAAGCCTTCTGGAGAGCAGAATACATGCAACAAGACTGTTTGGGTCAGTGCTTCTTTTTTAGTATTCATTTTCTGTCCCTCTTTTACTGGCTGATTTCCAAAACATGGGCCAACATCTTGGAGCCTAAACACAGACTGCAGAAAACAAGCCATGCAACCATTGCTTGTTTTGGTGCAAAAAGAATTAATTTAGTCTGAGGAAAAGAAAAGGGGAGTCTGCTTGTAGCAGCATCTCACTTCTATCCAGAAGGAACAAGCCTGTCACCCATCTTATTCTAACGTGTATAATTTATAATATGTTTATGCTTTTTCTTTGCTGACAACTTTAATAAGCAGTTGCCCCACAGTCTTGAACAGAAAAAATACTACAGTTCTGGGCTCAGGTTTAACCCCTTCCTTCCAGCTTTTCTGCAACAACTTGTTTTGGGAGAGGGGGACCACTTGGGATATTCCCGTCCATCACCCTGTTGTTGATATCCCTACCTGATGACAAAGAAACCACCCACCATCGCAGGCCTCTCTGCACACAAAAACTACTGGCCTATCCATCAGTCCACTGGAGAGGGCTGACAAGACATACTACACTCAAATGTAAAACACATGGCTGCAAAACACTTAGTTTCCTGGCAATAATTAAGAATGCTACTTGGCAGGTTGGCAGCCACATAAAACAACTGTTAGTCAGCTTTAAATTTATTACTTTCCCAGCTTATTGAAATGAAACCCATATTATAAACGTATGTATGAAATGAGGCCTCAGATGATGAAACGACATGCACATAAAGTCAAGGCAGAAGTAAATTGTCTCAGGAGAGCTTTAAAATGTTGCTGTGTCCTACAGCTAGCAGAGAAAAGTACACCTTCTGGGGTGAGCCACCTGGAAACTCACCTGACCCTCCCAGCTTACTGCCATTGAGCAAACAAAACTCAAAAGCTTCAAAATGCTTGCAAATTTTTGTGCAAAACAAAATGGAGAAAAGCTAATTGCCATTAAGTTTTCTTTTCCCTTAACAGTTATCTAGGGAGAGCTGCCTTGTGTAAGATATATGCATGTAGGCAAGATTATTATACTCTTTGCAATTACTGTAAATGAATAAAACTGCTGCTGGCCCCATTTCTTCTGTCTCTGTGCCATTTTATCTGGCACAGATAAAACGTGTGTGGCAGCCCAGCCCAGCGTTACTGTCCTGGTGATCCCCACAATCACAGCCCCTTCCCTTTGCTGATCAAGACATGTCAGCTCTGACCTCCCACAGCCTCTGTCCCTGTTAGTGGCCCAAACAGCTCAACCTCTGACCATCCCACTTCATGAGCAGAGCTCTCCATTCCTCAACTTGCCTTGGAAAAATCTGGTCCACCTTGACTTTGTTTTGTGAACTGCCAGGAATGAGCACAGGCTGCCAGGGAAAGGGACAGTGGCTTCTCCCACATTGTTTGTGAGTCCATGGCTGTGCTGCACACCAGGGCTGCACGGCATTCCCTGATCTCAAACACTGGAGGGGAACCCATACTACTCTGGGAGTCTGGGCAGTGGATTCAACTGCAGCACAACAGTACTGTACATTTCTTTCCTGCTGGAAAAGAAAAAGAAAAAAAAAAAAAGAGTTTTTATGATTATCTAGTGCCTGCTTTTTAGGGTCCTGAAATGATTTCAAAATTTAGATCCAAATCCTGTAAACACTTTGCCATATGACTGCCTTGACTTGCATGAAGCAACACTTGCCGGCTCTCTTTGAGGTTTCTTGTAAAGAAAAGCTGTACATGTGCTGAAGTGTTTGCAGAATCAGCTCCTTGGAGCTAAATTCTAATTTTGAATAGTTCCACTGCTCTTCCTACAGTCACTGGTCTCTTGGGGACATTCAAGCTTCTTCTAGGGTGGAAGAGCTTTGGGTATTTGCGCTGCAGAAAGCCAATGCTGCACTGTTTGCTGCTCTGAGACCTTCCCTCTGGCCTGATAAGAGGATCAGAACAAATCTGCCTGCACCAAGACTGGCTTTCCTGGTGCGTGACTGTTGCCAAGGGATTCATTGAGCTGACTCATCCTTAAGTATACTGACATCAAAGGTAATCTGGTACCCAGCAATTACATCAACAATGTGCCTGATCATCTGATTGCAAGTTCTTGGGAGATTTTCCAATGGGGAATATTTGTAGCTGATTTACTTAAACCTTAATGCATGTTCCTAGGAATGGCACATTGAATTTTTCTTGAAGAGTTGGTGCATATGGCTTGGTACAGACAAGAAGCCATATAATCAGCATGTGTGCTCAGTTAGTTTCATTACTAGACTGAGACTCAGGGATTCCTTTTGGTTTTGGGGAGTTTTTTTATTTGGTTGGGGTTTTTTGAGTTTTTTTGGTTGGTTGTTTTTTTTGGTTTTGGGGTTTTTTTGTGTGCACTTTTTCCCTTTTTTGGGGTTCATTTGGGGGTTTTTTGGTTTTGTTTTTGGGGTGGTTTGTTTCTTTGCTTGCTTGCTTGGGGTTTTTTTTTTGTTTGTTTTGTTTGTTTTGGGGTTCTTTTTTTTTGCAATAAGTATTTACCAAAAAATCCTCACCTATGCTGGAATTTAAATGAAACCTTCATATACATTTGTAAAAATTATATGTGCCAAAATGTTGGGCACATATAAAAAAGCTTAAAAAAAATCAGATTTTGAAAATAATTATATAAGTGTCTTTTTCTGGGCATGACCATAAGATCCATCCTGAATAATGGAAAATTGACAGCTTTATCAAAACCTGCATGCATCTGGGGAATGTCTTCATATCTGTGAAATGCAGTATTTGAAAGAGAAATACATTCATGAAGCTCCTTGTATGATTATATCCAAATAGTGAAACTGGCAAGTCATCAATTGTTACAGCAGAAAACAAAAAGCAAATCAGCCCTACAGAAAAATGCAGCAGTCATTTTGTCCCTAAAATTTTTTTGCTGTCTTTTGTAGCTAATAGTTTTACACTGTCCCAGAGAAAAGCAATGTCACGGGAGAAGTGAGTGGCTTGAAACTAATAATTTTGCATCATAGACTGTGAAATAGCAAAAGAGAGACCCAAAGCCCAAAACACAGTTACTGTTCTCCTAAAACATTACCTAAATGTGTGTTTTTACTGACAATGTGAGCATCTAAGTACATGATTTACATAAAATCTGAAGGAAGGGAGCAAATAGTGTCTCCATGTGAAGAGGAAATATCTCAGCAGGCATGTGTTAGATGGAAAGGAGTAGATGTAGGAAGAGCAGGGAAGAGATGGCTATGTAGGGAACTGACAGTAGGAGGGCTGAGCACTAAAGGAGCCAAAGAAAAAATTATAGGATAGGGAAAAGGCAAGATGAAAAGGGAGAGAAGAGAAAGAGAAAGAGAAAGAGAAAGAGAAAGAGAAAGAGAAAGAGAAAGAGAAAGAGAAAGAGAAAGAGAAAGAGAAAGAGAAAGAGAAAGAGAAAGAGAAAGAGAAAGAGAAAGAGAAAGAGAAAGAGAAAGAGAAAGAGAAAGAGAAAGAGAGAAAGCGGAAAGGAAAGAAGAAAAAAATCCTGAGGCTGGGGTGTCAAAAGGAACAGAATAATAGAAGATGCATTTGAGAGAAAAAAAAAAAAAGAAAAAAAGAGAAAAGGGGGGAAAATAGTGTAAGGCAGTTGTAAATTGATGTGCTTTTTCTTTTTTTTCCTTTCAAAGGAAGCCTAGTTCCAGGATATAACAGTAAGTAAAAAGCACACAAGCAATTTCTAGGGGTGCATACATATACACTTTTGTGTAGATAGATACACTTGCACCCAAATGGACATCTTGAGCAGCCTATAAAACTGTGCCACAATCCCCTCCAAAAAACCACAACTGTGAACTGTGCACAAGCACACATGGCTGGGGTAAATGGAGCCCAGTTGTGATCCACGGTTCTTGGCTGCTTAAAGATATTGCCCAGACAGCTTTCATCCCTTCTAGTCAGCCTGATACAGCAGGAAAAGCACAAGAAAAAAGGACAACAAAGTCCAGAGAGGAAAAGCTTGCCCAGAGGCCTTCGTATTGGCATAGGGAGGAGAGAGCAGCAACAGTTGTGGAGTAAATAATTATTACTTATACTGAAAAGTAAATATACTGGAAAGTAAAATGAAATAAGGCAGAAGGATGAACAGAGAAACTTTTGAGTGTGTAACAAAACTATCCCTCTACGCTATATGCAAAGAAACACAGGAAAAGATTGCTGATAAATCTTTCAGAAAGACACTGCTTTGGGGTGGTACATAGACCCATACTTTGAGATGTTACTGTAAAAAAAAAATAAAGCCCCAAACCTCCTCTGCCCCCAAATCCACCATGAAAACAAATGGAGGAAGAGAGAAATAAGGGAAATTAAAGCAGTACAAAACCAGACTATTTTCTCCCCTTCTCTTTCTTAGATTTGTGCTTAGCTGAAGCACAAGATAGTATGCTGATATAAGGATTGCATTTTTGTTGCAATTCCCTGCTTTGATTTGTGAAGAATTCTTTTTAGTTCCAATGCTTTGGTCTGAAGTTTCCCAGTAAGCCCCCTTCAGTTATGAAATAAAAAGTTAAATCATTCTGCTGAAAGGTGTTGAGGCAATGCTGAAAACAAGGCTAAATTAAATTTTTAAAAGTTGACACAGTTTTCCCATTTCTAAATACTAGGTCTTGTACTTATGTGTGCTCCTGAGTCATGGTTTTAAGTCTTTTGGTTTTTTATTTTAACATTGTCCAATGTAGACATTAATTTTTTGTTTTGTGAAATTTTTAAGTGGGATTTTTTCCTAAAATTCTTTTGCTGCAGGGATGAGGACTTATATATCCTCCCTGCCTCCTGAAATTTCCAACTTTCCCCCATCTGATATAGACTCAGAGTCTGCTTTCTGGCAAGTTTCCAGCTGCCAACTGAAGTTCCAGTCAGTAATGGCACTCTTTTAAAATATGTCAAGTGTAGAAGTTTTATGATGTACTGTACACACGTGCTACTAAAAATTTGCAGCAGGGCAAGTCATTTGTAATGAACTTTTTTCACTTGTGAATTATCTGCAGACAGACTGACTATTTTTTTCCCTTAATCTGATTTATTATTTGCAGTTTGTTTCCAATTTCCACTGGTAATTTTTGATCTGCACTTTTACCCCACCACCATCTTTTGGTTTTGAAATTCTGATAATAAAAATTTGAAGTGGGGTCTTTCAGCTAGTTGGTTTGTTTTTTGTGACCTGAATGGATGAGATAAGTTCTTTAGATTTGTATTTCTGGTCGATACAACCTCATCATAAGTTAGATACTAGGTTTTTAAATGCCATAATGTTTGTTTCCATCTAAGAAAAGACAAAGAGCGCAACACAGGCTAATCAAAACTTTTGCTTATGTTTAAAAAGGAGTTTGTGCTTTGTTACAAACACAGACAGATTTTTTTCTAAATGGTCACAGACTTAGGTTCTGCTAAAAACAATAGACGCTGATATTTGCTGTGATTCAATTGCAGCTCACAGGGACAGATGTCAGAGGAGAAGTTGCAGAAAGGTCACGTTTGCTATAACAGAGTTACAGCATCTCCTATAGAGATGGCCTCTAAACTACTGTGGCTTCATTGGACATTTACATTTTCTGTTGATGTGTGACTGTGAGAGCAGAGAAAGTGGGAACAGCTGGTTTCCCCTTCTTTGGGAGCGGGAGGTAGTGCCTGCCTTTTGAGGGGTCTGTCATGGCAGGGGTGCAGGAGAGCTGTGGGGTGGTCATTGGCCAGGGATGCAAAAGCAAGGCAGAGACCACGAACGGGGTCCCATGATCCTGGACGTCAAGCAAATGTTTAATGTCGAGGCATGTTTTATGTCAATCAAACACATAAACCACTGTTACTATTACTGGGACTGCATGAGCCCATAAAGATGCACTTTTAAACCTTTAAAAGTAAGGTTCCGTAATTACATCTCAGAGAACCCTCCAGGTCCCAGGGGTGCCTTTCTGCTTTTAAGATACCCAAGGTGGATGAGGTAAAGGAGAAAAAAAACTTTCCTCAAAGCTCTGAGGGCAGAAAAATGCAAGCGCTCTCCAATTCCATGCATAAGATCTCTCAAGCCTTGATTTATTGGCTTTAATAACTGTGGGATTTCTCTCTGCTTTTTGGCTCAAGAAATTGAAGGCATGAGGTTGTGAGACTGTCTTTCTTCCAGAATAATCTGCTCTAGTGCCAGTCATTGGGGAAAGCCAGCAGGCTCACTTTATTAGAGCTGCAGGATCCTCTTTTTAAACTGCTTTTAAATCTAGCTTGATGCTAAAGCAGCCTCCTTTCACAATAAAAAGGCTTCTTCTGGGCAGCAAAAGGTGAGGCTTTGCCTTACAAAAAGCTGGGAGTGACTCGGCTGTGGCTGGTGTTGCGTAATAGTTTTATGACGCCACCACACTTCTTTGTGAGCAAGACAGCTGAGCTTCATTCAGGCTGCCACACTCACTTTCCTGGAGGTGCTGCAGCTAAGTCCCCGTGCTGGATTTCTTCTGGAAATAACGATGGCTCCTCTCAGAGAAATAAACCTTAAGAGGAATTAGACACCTGAACTTTGAGCAGAAGTGCAAGCCATGTATTTAAGTCAGATTGCTGAAGCTGTTGCTGTCCACTGCCTTTCATCACCTCCCCATCCCAGCAGATACTGCTGCCTTTGAGGCAGAGCCCCTGGCTTTCTGTCCTGGCCACAGGGCACGGACCTCACCCCCCTGCCACTCTGGAGCTGGAGGGCAGTGCCCCGAGGCAGCTCCCACCAGCTGATTTTCACTGATTGCTGCCCCATCTCCAGGGCACGGGATCATCTCCAGCCACATACAAGGTGTTCGTTTCTTGCCTGCTGGGCTTTGGCAGGATTGCTCCTCTGCTGGGGTTGATTTCCAACCGGACATGAAGAATCACGCTTTGGGGTTTTGTATTGACAGTGAAAAAGACTTAGAGACAGTGTCAGAAGTGCGCAGAGAAAAAAGCCGACCGTATAGTGCAGTCACAGGATAAACTACATTATTTTCTCAGGTGTATCTTCAAACTGAAACAAGCCCCACAGGTCACAGCAGCACTTTTTGAAATTCCCTATCAACTGCAACTCACAGGGGTCCATGGACCAGCTCCACAGACACAAAGCTTTCCACTGTCTTCTCCAGTGTGATGTGGGCAGTTGGCATTGGTTGGAAATTTTCCAACAAAACACTGTTATAAAATGCCAGGTCATTGTGCCCAGTATTTTCATTAAAAGAAACGTTTCTAAGGTCTGATATGAAAATTTTGAGCAAAACAAGAGAACAAGTGGCAAAATAACTTGCTTTTCAGGGCACTCCAACCTGAACTGGGTGGAGTTGAGCCTGGTAACTGTATTTTTCATATTACAGGTGAATTTCCAAGAACTAGGCTTGGAAGACAAATGTTAGCTTTTTTTGTTTTAATGGGAAAACAGAGCTAGTGGGTCTGAACATTGCAGTCATTAGGATTCAATAAACCCAGGCCTCCACAAATGGGAAAACTTTCCTACCCAGTTCTCTAATGAAAAGTTTGAAAAAAATTCTGTAAAAAAAAAAAAAAAAAGAGGCCTAATTTGCATTTTTTTTCTGTGCAACTGTTTATTTATATGTATAGATATCTGTTAATAAGGGAAACAAGAGAGAGAATGAATTCCGATCTAACTATATATTGTTTTAGGAGCAAAAATAAAGAAATAAAAAAGAAAAAGAAAAAGCCAGGAATTCTAAGCTGAGGTTCCCAGTTGACAGTATATCTGTCATTTGCATCTTGAAACACTTTTTATTTCCCATGACAACAAGAATTTCCATTTATGAGGATTCCCTTTAACTTTGAATTTCCTGATTTTTGTCAGGATGTGGAACACTTTTAATGCTTTACATGTAATGAGCAGTTTTAATCCCTTGGTTGGTTATTGGAGACCAGCCTAACATTATTTTACACACCCCTACACAATTCCAAGTCAGTATTTTCAGGCCTGAAGCACAAATAGATTTTTCTGGGCTGGCATTAACATTTTGGCAAAGAGACCTGGGTGCACTGTGCACCTTCTTTTCCCTCTTACAGGAGGGCTCCTCTCTACTTGCCAGGCGGGTTTCCCTGGCCCCTGGCTGCTACAGCCTCTCAGGGTTTATTTGCAGTGTGTGATAATCTAAATTCCTCATGAACACCTTCCATCACTCGCTTGCTGATCCGTGTCCTGTTCTTTTGGCTGAATTACATTTTAAAGTCCCTCCTGGCTTCCCTCAGTCGAGTCTGATGCTGTCTGCTATTAAATGACCCTTGTACCAAACGACTATCACTCATGTTTGCCCTAAAAAAATACAATGTACCTATAGTGTTAAAGCAAATAAGCCACATGTCATATTAGCAAGTATGTGCAGTTAAAGACCAGCAGACCAGAAAAGACCCACCTCGTATTGTCTTATGATTCATATTTAAATATTTCTTCCCTCAGAGGTGGGAACTCAGTCAGATACGGTCTGTGTGGCCCTTTCCCACCAGTCCTGAGTGACCAATAATTAATTTATGCTGAATGTAATTACTCCCTTGTTAACAGTAGTTTTTCTGCACTTTCTCTCGGTTGGCTCTGGAGACGTACATGTTGAGTGTGATGTATGACTCCTGGCACAGAATGAAACCCTAGTCCTGTGAAAAGACATAGATAAAGTGAGGCTGCTCCATTACTCGCTAATGAATTTATAGGCTCACCGCTCTTATCTGAAGTGCAGCAGAGAAAAATTCTTAGAGGCTATTAGTGTAGTCTCGAAATAAAGATATTGGGACTTGGGTTTAGCCATCCTTCTCTGTCCTGTCACTTCAATAGGCACTTCAAAACAACAACAACAAAAAAACTGTTTTTAATCTGGAGGCAGGAGAGCAAGACAGACAGCTGCTGTGGCCCGGGCTACACATTTGCCAAGAAACACCAGGGCTGGAAAAGCAAGGAGTAATGAAAACACTTCCCATGTGATGATCCATTAATGGCACATAGGCGTGTGCAGAGCGGCGCAGTGCAGTGGGGGATGCATTACAGATCCTGAGCTGCTGCAGCTATTGTGTTTCAAAGCAGTAGTCATGTTAATGTGGTGCTGGCAGGCAGACGTGAGCCTTTTTGGAAGGCACTATTATAGCTTCCTAGAAATTAAAGACAGAAGGGGCTGGTGGATCATATACCCTGCCCTCCTAAATACTACTGGCTGCTAGGATTCAGGCAAATATCTTACACCACTACCAGTTAAGGCAAACATTTCAACCTTAAAAACATTATCGTGGCATCATCAGCAGAAGAGATCCAGGACCTGGTGACTCCTGGATGAGAGTCCTTTGTGCAAAGCAGGGTACCAAGCAGGTTCACCAAGCTCAGACAATCCTACTGGACAAAAACTATGCCCCAGGCCACAAGGGTAAGTAGAAAGCCCCCAAGACAAAGTAAGTCTGGCCTAGAAGAGAAATTCTTTATCAGCTGAAAGGTCAACATGCAGGCTTGGGATTGTGAACCAGGCCCATAAGCAGTGGTGGGAGCTCCACATGCCCATCAGTGAAGGGGATTATCCAGTGGAAGCTTTGTAGAGAGGGAATCAGGAGTGTAGGAGTTGAACTGTTGAAGGGGAGAGGTGGAGGGAAATCCTTCCTGATATTACCACATGGGAAATTGCTTGTTTTGACACACATGTGGGAAGTTTCTTGAAAGCCAATTAAAAAATTATGTGTGTCAATAGCCAGCTAGCTGTTGTACAGAAACCTGTATTTTAAGCCATAGGGGGTAACAGAGGCCCTCTTGCAGTTTGCTGAGTAAAATTTGACTTATACCAGTCAGCAGACCCTAGAGAGCTAACCTGATACTGCCACACATTGAACGGGGTCGACAAGAAGATCCCTAGGAGGATCATGGGAGGGTCAGATGGCAAGGGCTGTTGACTTCAAGATATAAGTTGAAAAGAGCAAATGTGAGAAAATATTTACAGCTGAACTCATCATGGGGATACTTCGTCTAAGAAACTGTGTAAAACAGGGATTGAAACTGGGTCAAACGGGGATTGTGGCACTGGTCTGCATTTCTCCTGCACTGTTGTTTTGGTAATGTGGGTGGGCAGGGTCAGAAGAGGTGGTTAAAGCCATTTACCCTCCTGCAGCCAGAAAAGCCATCTCAACTCTACAACACTATTTTAGAGAGAGTTTTAGACCACGAAAGGGTGCTGCCCAGCCTCAGAGGGACTGATCACCATGGCATGTTGGCCCAGCCACGCTCACATGGTGCAGTGTGAGGGAGACCAGATCTGCACTTCAGATCTTCTCTCCCTCTCTTTCTCTGGCTGCAGACTTCCTCCTGGTCTGTCTTGAAGAAAATAGGATTTGGCTTCTGCACAGCCTGGAGAAGGGGCAGGTTTTCACTGGGTTGGTCGGCATGGAGGAGGTGGGTGGTCGGAGGTCTCAGTCGGGGCATCCCGGCAGGGCTGGCAGCCATGGGGCTGCTGTGAGCCTGCCTGGCAGGACACGGTGGGCTGCATTTCCCTCCCTTCCTCACGGCCTGCCTTAGTGCACGGGGCTCCTGACGGCAGCCGCAGCTTTCCTCGTGGAGAACAAAGCCCTTTTTATTTTTTCTTTTTTTTGTTTTTTTCTTTGGATTTGGCTGATGGAAAGGAGCTAGAAACTATTTGCACCAGGAAATACAGGCTGAAGAATGAGTGTGTCAGCCTGAGTCTGCTTGGCAGGGCTTCTCTGACTGCCAAAGTGAGGCGGCAGTGCATTAGGAGGCCTGCTAATTGTCAGTGAAGACAAAATGAATAGCTGTGGATTAATTGAGAGCTTCTACCATTGTTTTTCTAGAAGAAAGCTTCTTGCTTCTAGGAAAGAACTGGGGATGATGTTTCTGCTCAAGCACACATTTTTCTTGGTCAGACACTCACCAGGTCTTCTGGGGCTATACAAAGATGTATGGATATTTCCAGAAATGTCCTTTGCCACTGAATTCTCATCAGTACAATGCAACATATCAGACTGGTCAGTTTGCTTTTGGAGTCTGTCATAATTACATGGCCCACAATTAAAGTGTTTCTCTAATGTAAAACATGAACGGACTAATGAGCTGGATGTTTTAGCAGAAAGAAAACTGACTTCATGTTTTGAAGGGAAAAGACTTGCTGTAATGAATTGTCTCTGTTGGGCAGGAATTACAAAGCACCTCTGGAAGATAGTGGCAAACACAAGCAAAACAGGATAAAGCCCACCTGCTCCCCAAAATCAGGTTTAAGGTTTTGAGTCATCTAAAGCAGAGATCACAGTGGATCAGATTTAAAGCAAGACAAGTTGCCCTTCACCGATAATGAAGGCCTCTGCCAGGAGAATTCTGTCTGAAAGCAAAAATCTATTTTGCACAGCCAAGAATCCCTGTATTGCTGGCAGCAAAAGGTTTTGGCATCAAGGTCCTGAAATGCGGGTATCAATCTACAGTAGAGGCCTTGACAAAACAGAAGTAGTGTATATTTTAAATTCTTTTATGCAGGCAGCTTTCATTTCTTCATCTTTATATCATCTTATATTTGCAATACCACAGTTTCTGCTGTGCAACTGTTTAGAGAGAAGAAATGGTTCATTTGGGTAACATGGGAACTTTTGGCACTGCCTAATATTTACATATAAGCTGAATGTGCAAGATTTTTTAAAGCTTTAAATCTTACAAGAGGAAGCAAAAGAAAGAAGAAAAGTTTTCCTTTTCACACCACACCAGATCTAGTTGAGACCGGATAGATGGAGTAAATACCAAGAGTGAAATTCTAGTCCCATTGAAGTTTCACCCTTTGAGTATTTCCAGCTCAACCAGAAGCAGGAAATACTGGAAAGCTCTTGACAGAGCCTGTTCTCATGATATTTCCAGCCCAGATTTTCAAGCCCTCTTACTCGACATTGTTTTGATCACACAGTAAAATAAGAAGGGTGTTGGGAATATGCTGTGCTAGAAATACTTCACATGGTAAATGTAGAAATAGAGATGAGATTGAAATTAAAAGGGAAAAAGGATGAATGAGGTGACTTCACGTAGAATGTGATATAGTGAGTTTTGGGTTGACTTTATTAGCTCACTATTACATAACAGAATGGTTGTAACGTTCTGTGGAAATGACATATGAGCTGGTATACTACATTTATATAATTTTCACTGAACATAACTCCTGCAAAATGTGGAAATCAGATCTTTACCCCAAGTCGCACCGTTGTGCTGTAGCTGCACACAATGCTTTCCCAGAGCTCCTCAGTTCTTCTGTTGCAAAATGTCTGAGGAAGGACAAAAGCTGCAGAATACAGTAGTTTTTCATGTACAGGTAATTAAAAGGAAATACAACTGCTCTGAAGGCTTTGGGCAGGAAAGGGGCTCTCTCTGCCACCATCTGTTGGCGAATAGGGGAAAGAAAGTGTGTTGAATTTTCTCATCACAGAGACCTACCCACACCCCAGCTGCACAGATGCTCCCCAGAGAAAAAAGTTTTCTCCTTTAAGCTGCAATATCACAAAGGAGATGTGGCAGTACAGAGACAGCTTCCACATGCATCCCTACCCAGCATTCTTCTGTGCATTTCAGAGAATTTTCTTACAGTGGTACAGACACTGTCTCAGCCCATCAGGGAAAGGAATAGGAAGAGAACATTATTTTAAAGGAAAGAGTTAAAGGAAAGATTTCCAGAGCAAGGTTTGGCCTAGTTGTGCTTCCCCAAGGGATCCTGTGCACCCAGTAAAACTTCCTAGTATCCCAATACGAACAGTCTCTTCCTGCCATGGTGTTTCACTTTGACATGCCTTGCTGCCTTCCTCATGGTTTTCCTAAAACTAGACCTTAGGAATTGCCTGCTTTGGCTCAAGATTTCATCTGTGTTCCCATAGGCCACAATCCACCCTGAGTGCTATTTTCTCTTCCTTCTCAAAGGTGTGGCTACACGATTCATGTTTCTCTTTCCCTCTCCCATCCTCCCCTCACTCTATGAACTTCAATTTTTGTGGAGAACTTGCCTTAGGGATGGAAACACTATCTCTATCTAACCACCGGTCTATTTGTTACATCGGAATAGTCAGTTCAAAGGTCTTTGGATATTCTAAGTGTCCATAATACCCCTCATGTTTCCACTAATTCTCAATAAATGTCATGTTCCAAAAATATCCATCTGTCAGATAACTTTCTTCTAATTATTCACTAAATATAGGCGAAATTAGTGTGCCAGGGTCAGTCTTAGTCAAATTTAGGAAGCATTCCCTAGGAATGAGGATTATGTCTGTCAGAGCTCACATCAAGTTTTTGGCCTTCCACTGAGAGCAGCCACAGTGGATCTCAATGGGTAAAGAGAAGGCATTGATGATGAGGCCCAATTTGTCATTTACTGAGTTACTTCTTTTCCAAGACCAGTAACTGGTACAATTTCTAAAACATTCAGTCCTGATTTAAAGATATTAAAAACCAGATCTTACTAAGTCTTTTCTGAACAATAATTGTGGCAAAGTAATTGGCTTTTTTCAGTTTTCATTTGCCTGTCTTTCAAGCTTCCGGCAATTTGTTCTGGCCATGCCTTTCTTTGGTTCTTTAGTAAGTGGAGTGTAAGTAACCCACTGGTTTCACCTGGTGAAGGTATTACCCAGTGTAATCAAGTGGCTTCTCAGTCTTCTTCTTGATCACTTAAACAGATTGAATTCTTTGAGTGCTTCAGTGTGGGGTGCTTTCTTCAGTCTCTGAATCATTTTTATGGTTCTCTTCTACACCTTCTCCAGTTTTTCAATATCCTTTTTTTAATGCGAACATCAGCAGCCCATACGGTGCTGCAGCATCTGATTAATAGGCTGTAGATAAATTTCTTGGTCTGTTTTCTGAAGCCTACACTGAGTTCCCTTTTACCTCGAGTGAAATGTTTGCCATTCCCTTCACAGGCAGGAGGCTGATCAGGGGCAGGAAGGGGCAAATGTGCCCTGCCTTCGGTGTGATGCAGCCAGCTATGGGCTGTCTCAAACCCAACCAGGGAGTGGACCCAACAAGCACAGAAGTATGCTCTGGTTCACAAGTCTGGCTAGAGGTTGCTCCTATTACCTTGGGCTCAGCTCCAGGCTAATCTGGTGACACAGCTTTTGGGCAGAGCATAGGGAGAGAAAGCCTGCCAGAAGGCTATGGATAGGTTCTTGGGTGTTGTTTTTTTTTTTTTTTTTTTTTACTGAGGGCAGAGACTATAATCTGTTAAGGTATTTAGTGGTGAAGGTATTTAGAAAAAGAAAATCTAAGGACAGCTATTTAGTGAGCCTAGAAACGTTGGGCAAATAAGCTTATTTCTCTTTAAAAGGATGCCAGGTTTATTGCTGCTGACAGCACCTGGCAAAACTCTTACAAAAATGCATAACATGAGGGGAACTCCCTGATTCTGTTGGTAGAAGGCTTGCATGAGAGGATTTGTCAGTCTGTAGGTTCAGACTACACATTTGCTTATTTAACAGAGCAGGGTGACATAAGTGCCCATTCCAAAGAAACCCTGCCATGCCTTTCATTGCTAGGATAGCCTTTTGTTTTTCCATATACCTGCAACTNAAAAAAAAAAAAGAAAGGAGGAAGAAATGATAGCAGCTAGCAGCTATTCTTCATAAAAGGTACAACCCATATGTGAGAGAACAATATAACCCATATGTGAGAGAACAGTCACAGGACTGCCAGAAAAAAAACATGTGCAAAAACTCTGTTTTTTAAACAGCACAATTAGAGATGAACAAGGTACCTGGAGAGCAGATACCCAGCTGCCCTATTCCTGGGTGCTGGGGCAGAGATGGCCTTGGGTTGTTGCTGTGCCCATCCCTCTTGGGATGACCTTGGCACAGCAGTAAAGGAAGAGCCACACCCCTGATGACCGTGGCTCCTCAGGCCTCATCTGCCACACCTGCTGCTGCACTATGCTGAATTTAGAGATGCAGGACAAGGCCCTGAGAGGAGACAAGGAAATGAAGTAAGGCAAAAAGTGCTTTGGCCACCCACAGCAGGGTGAATAGTGGTTCTGATTATGTTGATGAGAGCCAGGAGTCTGAGGAGAGCAGAGCACCCTGGGAGTAACTGAAGGAGAAAAAGGGACATGTATGGACATGGTGGGGCAAAAGGAAGAGCAGGGAGCTTAAGCATGGAAAGGTGCCCTCCAGGAACTGGAGAGGCCTGAGGCAGCAGTGGGCTGCTGTGTTGGTGTTTCTTGTTAAAAAGACCTAAGGAAGGAGCATGCCTGCCCAACCTTACAGCCTAAAGTCTGCAGCTCTGAGGAGTGAAGCTGGCTTGCATCCACTGCATGCCAACTCTAGAGGTGAAAGAAGGAAGGTGCTCCTTTCCTCTGGCTGAAATACATACAGTAGGAAAGTGTGCCTTAGAATACAACCACAAACTGTGATAAAAACAGCCCAAAGCCAAACCCAAACCTTTTTGGACATGCAGGCCTCTATTAACATAAGAGATGAAAACCAGAATCTCATCTGGCCAATCTATCCCCCATTAAAAGCCAGTTTCAGGAAAACCAAGTACTCCCCCTCACTGGGAGGGCTTAGGCTCAACCTGCCTGGATTAGGAATGCAGCTATCAGCTCAGGAGATGAAGATTGATGTGCTTCTGATCCTAGACGCAGGGTTTAATATGAGGGCATTTTCTGTGGGCAAGCCAGATGCTCAGTCAACACTGAATGAGAGGGAGCTCAGGAACAGCTCTGCCTCTGCTGTGTTTTACCTCAGCAGGATCATTACAGATGGAGTTTCTCCTTCAGAACACTCCCAGACAATTTGCTGGTTTTGTCCAGTCTGCCCTAGTTAGTCATTTATTTTCCTCTCAGATGTTTCCTTGCACATGTTTGATGCATCCAAGTACATTCCTGAGAACATCTACTTTCCTGGTCTAGAAAAGTGTTAAGAGTATTAAATGATAATATTGGGACTTAGTTTTTTAAAGTGACAGTGAAGTTATTAGTGCAGGATATTGGATTGCTTGCCTGTGAATGATGGCAGGGATTATAATTTTATTTGTGAAGCATAGAAACACAAATATATCTGTAGGCAAGACCTGTGGTCATTGGCAGCAAAGTCATTTTAGCAGCTCCCCTCACACCTCATTCAGGTGAAGAGGCATCTCTCTCTGCTATGACCATCAGCTAACAAACGAGGTAGAGGCCTTGCACAGGGCAGCTTTAAGATGTTTGGGATTGGTGTGCCATGTGGGACCTCAAAGATGCTCTTTGAGTAGGGGAATTTTGAGCAAAACTTCATGCAACTAAACTACAGTTGTTACAAACAATCTCATAGGTTAAAGTTAACTGAAGTTCTCTTTCAAACCTAGGTTGCTTGGTTTTTTAGCCAGTTGTTTAAGCTTAATCTTCTTCTGGGGGACTTTAAAAGCCATATTGTTTAGGGAAAGAGTTAGTTTTTAAATTTTGGTTGCATTGTATTTCTGGAAGATAGATTGAGAGGCTTTTAATGCACCTGATCTCATTTAGAAACAAAATTCAAAGACCTCATGGGAGGTAGGTGGAACATTTCTCTGTCAAAAATTCATAACTTCTAGACATATTCAAATCTGGTTTTCTCTTTTGAATGGTTTTTATTTTAATGTTTTCTGTCAAACTTTGAAAATATTCTTCTGCCTCTATACCTTTAGCCTGAATTAAAGAAGAAAAGTTTTGTTCATCTCTTAGGAGGACTATCATGTTTTCTGACAAATCCTGCAGTTTGAAAAGAGAAACTAAACTCTTCTATTCTAAAGGAAAAGGATTCTGCCAAATCTTCCCCCCTCCCCCCTTTTTTTTTTTGTATCAACAATCTCTAGGTTTGACTTGGATAGGTCTTTTTTATTATTTCTCTGGAAGAGGCCAGATATTTTTCCTAAAAACATATGCATTGCTACTAATAGTTTGGCTTTGATGCAGCAGGATTTTTCAATAAAAATACCTGAATTATTCCAACAACTATTAAGGATATTTATTTGCCTCCAATTCTCCTTCATCTCTCGAACAAAAAGCTTTCAAAACTTTTTGAATGCAGAATGAATTCACAGCTGGCCTCCTCCTGCTGTTTGTTTTTAAGAAATAATGGGTGAATATTGTATTATTTGTAAGATCATAATGCTCAGATTATGGCTGGTACGGATTAGTGCCATCGCTAAAACTGGCAGCCTGCTCTTACTCAAGCCAAGAACTCAGTGAGCCCTGCTGAGAGTCATGTGGAGTGACATGGAGCTGAGGCTTCCTAGATTTCTGTAAAGGTTTACACTTCTTTAGTTTCATCATTGTCTAGGGGAAAAAAATGGTTCTGTTTAGGAAGCTGTGACATGATCGAGCTGCCTTATAGATAATATGGTGATTGAACCTGGAGGCAAACATGGCAGTTGAAAAGAGGGTTCTGTGCTTTTGTTTGGTTCTACAATTTTTGAAGATTTTTTATAAAAAGGAAGACTTAAAGGTCCTGATTTACAAGGATGACATGTCTATGCAGTAACAGTAATTACAGCTGGAAAAAACAATTTATCAGTTTAACTCCAGAAAGGCCTTATTTTATAATCCTCCTCTTTCTCATCTGGTTCCCCCTTCAAACTTGATGCCTTTCCAGGACAGACCATTTTTTTGTCTTCTATTATAAATACTGTGCATTCTTGTTTTTACTTTTCAAGGACATGCGTTGTCTTAGAAGTTTGTGTCACCAGTCAAAATAATGCCACCACTTCTGAAAATATTTTCATTTTCTGACATGTACGGAGGTGCCACAAAGCAGTGTTGACAACTTCATCTCTCGCATTCCACCAATCTTATCAAGATATATCATCAGAAAACCACACGGGCTATATCCGGGCTCTGACAAACCTGAAACATGGCCTGCCAGACACAGATAAGGCTTGAAATGTTGGTCAGTGAAAAGGTGATAACAGCAACAAGGATCAAATGCATGTACAACTTCACCTTTAGACAGCTGTGGTTTTTGGCTGAGTCACGACGTTGGAGAGATGTTTGCTCTGCCTTTGCAGATACCCCAAAATGCTGCGTGCTGCAGGTCGGACCCACAGCATGGCCACAGCGAGGGCTGGAGGTAGCCCACATTTTGGGAGAAGCCTTGTGCAAATGTAAACCTCATGGGTCACGAGGAGTGCCGAAAAGCTCCACTGAAAGCCTGGCGCTTTGTTCGAGGGATCAAAAGGATTGTGCTGCTTTGTTCTTCCAGACGTGGAGAAAAACTGCAAAATGCCACAACAGAAATAATAAATGCACCCCGTCCCTTCCCCCTCCAAACCTCCTACAGGAGGTACTGCTACCTTTTTAGTCCTCAGAGGAAAAATCTAAAACAAAAATAAAACTACCCCAAAAAGTTCCACAAAACAGTAAACTGGCTCTGTACTTATTTTTGGTTAATCTTGGGATTTAAACATATCACTATTATCGTAAAAAAAATGGACTTCTTAAAAAAGAATTTATAATCATTTGCTTAATGGTGCTTTCCCCATGCCATCCGTTTCCAAACAAAGCTTAGTTTATGGCTATCATAAGAGATTATGTTCCCTTACAGTTGCAGTATTTCTTCTATAATGATTTATTTTAAAGGGCTTCACCATGATAGCTCTCCAACTTTGTTCCTTCCTGTATATCACTGTTCAGGGTCAAAAGCTGGAAAAAGGGCTGGTCCCAGAGGCCTAACATATTTCACCAGTGGAGACTCTGGCTTTTCACTTCTCCTTCTCTCCTCATCACTTTATGCTTAAAGAATAACAGATGTGGAAACATTTAGAAAAGAACTAATTGAATTTCACATAACACAATTTAGCATTGTTTGAGGAAGTACCTAAATCAACAGCACATTTTCTGAAAGGCCCAGCGTTGCCTAATTAGAACACCAAACGTGTGACTAATTGGCCACACTTACACCAAAGGCTCTGTCGCAGATGAACGGCTGCCTATTCATCTTAGCTAAACTTAGGCCAGCGGTTTGGCTGTGAGGTAACTGTGGTTGTTTTAAATGAGCTGTGCCAAACATAACGGGGAAACTCAGCAATGGTAGGAGAACAAATCCATGTAAGAGCAGAGGAGTAATCAGGACGCTTACGCTCCGGCAGCACCCGGAGGATTACCAGGAGATTATCAGCACATAAATTATTGGATTCTTTGTGCTCTGTAATTGGGAAACTTAATAGCCTGCTCTTTATCATGTCTACTCCATTGTCTTTAAAAGCTCAGCATCTAATTAAAAAGTAAACTGATATTATCAGGAAAGGCTCCACTCTGCCCAGCTCTTGCCACTGCTGGATCTGTTTTTTGCAACAGAATGCTTTCTTTTCTTCCCTCTCTTCCTTATTTCATTCCAAGCCTGCCTCCTTTTCTTTCCTTTCCTTTCCTTTCCTTCCTTTCTTTCTTTCTTTTTTCTTCTTTACTTCCTTTCTTTCTTTCCCTTTCTCCTTACCTCCTTTCCTCATTCATTCCTCCTTTCCTTCTATCCTTTTGTCTTTCCTTAGCAGATCCTGACACCTTAAAGCAAAGAAGAGCACTGTGCTAAACTGTATCCTACCGGAACACGGCACTGGTGCTGTGAGGATGCTTGGTTATGCATGTTTCTTCAGGAAGTCCACGGTTGGCTGCTGAAGTTTTTTAATTGTTTCCTATAAAAGAATGTATCAGCTTGAAAATAAGCACAAAAACAGTGAGATTTGGGAAACAGGATTAGATGGTTTCATCCATATCTGCTAACATCCCCAGTTTTAAGTAGGATCACCAGATGTTTTACAAACAGGTACTGAGAAATCCAGCATCCCAAGACTAGTGGCTTTTTTTTCTTTTTTTTAACCATTACCACATCCTTCCCACCTCTTTACCTTCTGGTAACTCTGAAAGGTATCTTCTCTTCCCCAGCACAACATCCCTGCAGCCTCCAAACATGACTGCTGCAATCCTGGTTGTGTTCTTGTGGTGCCTGGCATGGGGGCAAAGCTTCCCAAACACATAATCCCCATTCTGCAAGCAGCTGAGGGCTGTTTGCTGTGTGAGAGAGCAGTCAGGGGAGATGCAGCTGGGACCTCCTGCCCTGCCCTGTTGCCCCAGTGTCCCCTCTTTAGTGTAGCCTGCCCTGGCCACATGAACTGACTGGCTCTGCTGATCCCAAATACTGGGAGGAAAGACAGGCCCTGAACAGAGGACCTTATGGGGAGGTGCACGAGGCAGCTGCAAGTTTTGTTTGGTTTGCCTGAAGGCCTGGAACTGCTCTCATGGCCTGTATAACCCCTTCTGGTCACAGTACTCATGCACTGTACTGGTTTGAAGGAAACTTATTTATTTATTTATTTCCTCACTTGTGCATCACATAAATAAAAGAGGGAGTAGAGCTGCTGAGTTTGCTAAAGTCTTTGTTTAGCATTTCTTGAGTGGTAATTTGTGGATTGCTGCTAATGGGAAAACTGCTCCAGAAAAGTTGAAGCTTCCAGAAAAAAAAATGCAAGGAGTATTTTGCAAAATGATGGAAGTCTCAGATGAGTACAATAGTTGTCTTGCTCTGAAACCCTACCTGCTTTCTTAGCTGTCTGCTTTTTCTCTTGATAGGATTCCTTTGACCCTCCTTCACTAAATTGTAAGGACACACGTCCTTTCACATAAAGTTGTTGTACTGACAAAGGTGAAAGCAGCACCAGAATGTCAGTACATGTTGTAGTGGACAAGCTGCCATCCAGCTCCCACAGTGAAGCTGTAGAAAGCTTTTGCCCCTCCCCAGCAAAGTCTGAGAAGATCAAGAGAGGAGAGAAGAAGCCTGTAACCGCTTCACACAAACAAAACCTGTCCAGAGAAATGGTTTTCCCTAAGAAGAAATGATTGCAGATTGACAGGGAGGAGAGAGAGTGATTCTGAGTTAGGCCAAGTTCATTTCTGGGATAAGGGTCCCTTTTTTTTCCTGTGTTCAGAAGCATTATTTGGCTGGGATAACTAGCTTAAGTGTGTGTCACCTAAGGCAACAATAATGGGAATGAAACTGTAATAGGCCACTAAATTAGGAAAGAAATTTAAGAAATCATCTACACCATTGTCCTGTCCATATCTAGGTAATCAGCATGTAAATATTTGCTTAAAAGTTCTACTGTTTCAGGCCTTTACAATGCTTGCAGGTAGCAAGAGATTTTTAAAAATATCTAATCTCAACCTCTCCTGGAAGTAGTTAATCCTTTTATTTTTATGTCCTCTCTGTCATGGACAAGAAAATCAGAAGCCTTCTTCCTCTTTGCAGTAGTGCTTTACATATTTGAAAATCATTAGCATGACCTTTCTTCACAGGACTAAACAACTCCATTCATTCATCTTTCTTTAGGGGTCATGTTTTTTCTAGACCTCAACTCTTTTGCTTTCTTCCCTACTCCCATGCCACACAACTATGATCTTCCAGTCTGTCAGCAGCATCAAAGACTGGAGATCCCAACCCACCCAAAGACACCGAGGGCGTGAGCCCACAGGTGCCCAGTCAGTATCAAATAATGAGCCCCAAAATGACCATAAATGATGCTGAAAATTATTTGTCTTCAGGATGCTTAAGGCAGAACCTTTTGTTTTTTAAATATTTAACTATTCAGCTTTTGTTGCTCATACTTTCAGCTGAGAGCAAAAATTTGACTCCACCGAGTAAAATTAGTCTTTGATAAAATCTGTCAGATAATTAAAGCTGTGATATAAATACTTATTTGTGTGTGTGTGCATAAACATAAGAGTCTGTATGAATGGTAAAGTTGGAGTGCTTAAAAATAAACTCTAATCTGCTTGCTTCAGTCACATGAAACAGTTTTTCTGTTAGTTCTGCTGTGGTAATTTGCTTGCCACAAATTCTTCCCAATTTATGTGGGAAGAAAGTGATGAAATGTTCAAAGTGCGCACAGCAGCAAGAACCAGTTGCAGTAACTTTCATTTTAACTCTGCATAAGAGCAACCAAATACCTGAAAACTGGAGGAAAAGAGAACAGAGAAGCAGTTACTTTCGAGTACCTGAATTGG
The DNA here is from genome assembly GCA_013400775.1 of Chaetops frenatus. Classification (NCBI taxonomy): domain Eukaryota; kingdom Metazoa; phylum Chordata; class Aves; order Passeriformes; family Picathartidae; genus Chaetops; species Chaetops frenatus. The sequence goes on along the minus strand of VZTR01033176.1, from coordinate 185,239 downwards.
TGGATAACAAAACAGCGTTAAAAGTTACTAGAAAATACAACTGATTGGGTTTTTTTAAAAGCTCACAGGTATTAAAAATATCCATGACAGTCTTCTTCCTTGATCTCCAGGCAAGTGATCCCCCATAGGAGGGGTCACTAAATGTTCATTACCTGCATTTTCCATCACTCCTGGGCTCTGCAATCACTTGAACTGACACCAGCCAAACACAAAACACAGAGAAAAGGAAAGTCACTTCCCCTGTCATGTTTTGGGCATGTTTGCCCTGTCTGTAGCTGACAAAAGGTGGGTCATTGCTCCAAGACCCGGCCAGATTTCCGTGGTGGTGAGCGAAGAATTGAACTCTGCCTGCTTTTATGAACATGGCCTCTCTCTCGATGCCAATTCATAAAATATCTTTTAAGTATAGTGATTGATTACTTCCTTGATGAATCTTGACTCAGCTTTGGAGCCTGGTAACTTGTTTACACACCATACAGCTTGATCCTAACAACACACGAAGAGACACTTGTTCAGGCATACCAGTCCCTATCCAGTCCCCTGCCAAAGTCCAGTCCTGCAAGGTTTCCCAGTGCTTTGGGAACTCTAAAAACCAGCTTCCAAAACCAGCAAAGATCCCCAGGTGTGCAAACCAATTCTTCTTCTGCCCTTTCCTTTCAGAATTAGATAAACTACTCCACCCTCTCACTTTCTTGATTCAAATATTTTGTCCAAATGGGCATGTACTGCGTAAATATCACTTTCTGTCACTTAGAATTTGAAACGAAACCTTTTCTTCTTGAGTGCAGTGTGGGTGGTTTCTGTCTTATTTTGAAGCCTGAAAAAACTTTATAAAAATTACTTAAAATCAAAGTAATTAATTACTTAAAATTAAAGTAGCTGATACTTCACTTGCTGTTGTTGTTTATAGATGCATCCTGCTCCTAGATGGGAACCAGCCATGCTGTGCTGCCTCTTGTGCTGTATTTGAGACAACTGAAGCCCTTTGCTTAAGTGTAGGTGGTCACTGTGAGCAGGCACTAAAAATCTGAGTGCCGTATTTACTCGGTTAGTGCTTTTGATCCACCTTTGATTCTTGCCCCCAGAAGGGAGAGAACATCTGTTATGTGTTGGTGTCTACAACCAGCTGTAATTCCTTGTCAGCTGCCAGTCACAGTCGTGCAGTTTTGATGTTGTTTCTACTCAAGCACAGTCTTTATTCATTCACAGCATTTTGGAAAGATTGTGCATTACATAACTCGAACTGGCCACCTCAAGCTAGAAATTTTGCAGATGTGAACATTTCACCCTGTGCCAGCTTCTCTGCTGTAAAATGCAGCTAATTATAGGCCATGAATATTCATTTGAGAGATTCACTGTAAAGACAAACTGTTTTGTATTACTGAGGATGTGAAGGAAGGCAATGCCACAAAAAGCCCATGAAGAAATGAATAATGCTGCATCCCGTGCCAAGCATAGAACATTAATTTTCATCAAACTGCACATCATGTTGTGTAACTAAATTCAAACTGCAGACCTAATTAATTTAACTATTATAACTGTAAGTGTGGAAAGGGCCTATGTAGCACCCACCATACAGCAAAGAGAGGAGATAAGAGTGAAGCAGAGAGGAGAAGGGAATTTGGGGCATAGAAGAACCTGCAGGACTTCAGTCCTTTCTGAGCTTCCACCACAGAGAAGCTGAAGTTTAACGCCATGCATCCAACCAGGGAGAGTGTCTCTTTATAAAGAATGACATTACAATATACAACACATTGTCATAGCACACTGTAGATATGAAAATTTTCCTGGGTTCAAAAAGAAATTAGACTTGTTAATGGTAAAAGAATCCCCATGAAACATCAAAGTCACAGAGAACTGGAAGCTGGTATATTGCTGTTGTGGTTTTAAGCCCAGCTGGTGATGAAACACCACACAGCCACTCGCTCAATCTCCTGTTTATGCTCCCTAACCCCAGTGGAATGGGGAGGAGAATCAAAGTGAAACTCGTATATTGAGATAAGACCACTTTAGTAATTGAAATAAAAGAAAAGACCATATTAATGGTAAATAATAATAATAATAATAATAATAATAATAATAATAATAATAATAATAATAATAATAATAATAATAATAATAGGGAAAAAAAACAAATTATGCACAATACAATTGCTCACCACTGCGGACTGATGTCGGACTCTCTTTTCTGAACCTAGATGGGCTGTCCTGGGTAATTCCCCCCAATTTATGTACTGGGCATGACATTCTGTGGTGTGGAATATCCATTTGGTCAGCTTGAGTCACCTCTTCCAGCTGTGCTTCCTCCCAGTTTGGGGGTTGTTTTGAGTACCTCTTCACTAGCAGAACATGAGACAAGGAAAAAAGTCCTTGGCTTTGGATAAATGCAACTTAGAAAGAAAACCAAAGCGTCAATGTGTCATCAACACCATTCTTGTTCAAATCCAAGACATAGCATTGGGACAGCTACTGAGAAGAAATTAACCCTATTTTAGCTGAAATCAGGACACCTGGTGAAAATATCAGTACAAACACCCACCCTGTTGGTACATCCTGCTTTGTGTATCTACCCATGATCACCACCACAGACAAGAAGATGAGGCAGAGGGAGCTCTGCCCAAATAATGGTATTACCATTCTGAGAAACATAGAGTCATTGAGGTTGCAAAAGACTGCTGAGATCATTGAGTCCAACTGCTAGCCCAGCACTGCCAAGTCCACCACTAAACCATGTACCTAAGAGACACGTGTACACATCTTTTAAATACCTCCAGGAACAGTGACTCAGTCACTTCTCTGGGCAGCCTGTTGTAATGTTTGACAACACTTTCAGTGAAAAAAAATTTCCTGATATCCATTCTAACCTCCCCTGGTACAACTTGAGGCCATTTGCTCTTGCTGTATCATTGGTTACCCAGGAGAAGAGACCAACCTCCACCTGGCTACAGTCTCCTTTCAGGTAGGTGTAGAGAGCAGTAAGCTTCCCCTCTGAGCCTCCTTTTCTCCAAGCTCCCTCAGCCACTCCTCTTAAGACTTGTGCTTCAGAACTTCCTCATCTCTGTTGCCCTTCTCTGGACTCACTCCACCACCTCAAAGTCCTGCTTGTAGTGAGTGGTCCAGAGCTGGACACAGCACTAAAGGTACAGGGGGATGATCACTGTCCTGGTCCTGCTGGCCCCACCAGGATGCCATTGGCTTTCTTGGCTACCTGGACACACCCTGGCTTTTGTTCAGCCACTGCCAATCAGCACGCCAAGGCAGCTTTCTTTTCTTTTTGGCAGGTTTCCAGCCACTGTCCCCCCAGCCTGTAGCTCTGCATGAGGCTGTTGTGGCCCAATAGTTCCTAGGTACTCTTTACAGCATTACAAGTGCATCTCAGTGAATTCTGGGATGTTTGGAAAAGGAATAGCACTTTTTTGTTTTTCTGCATTAGTCACAGCAAAGGCATCTTTATGGCCCCTGTGCACAAGTCATCATGTAGTTCTTGAGGGAGATTTTATAAGCAGAGCTCATTTCCATTTTAGAATAAATAGGTTTTTTTTTTTTTTTTTTTTTTGCTATGCCCTAATGACATGATGAAGAGGATGTGAATAGCTACTCCTTTCAAGTGGCATGAAAACAGTTTCATTTGAATAGACAGGGCCAATACACTTGCTGTGCAGATTGTGCCCTACTCTTCCTCCTGAAGTGGAGATATTGCAGATGCAGAGCTCCTGCTCCATAATGTATACTGTAATATAAACCAATTGGATTTGTCTTCACTAGCAGGAGGAGATTTCAACAACATATCTAAACTTAGAGGAGGAAAGCACTGTAAATTTAGCTATTGTTGCTGGTTATTATCCAGGATATATTTTTGTTCATTCTAAAAATGGCAGATTTAGAAACATTCCATATTTATTCAATAAAGTAGAAGTGCTTTCAGGTATCTGCTACCCACTTTGAGCTTCTCTCAGAAGAATTTCCTGCAGTGAAAAGAACAGATGCTACACCCAGCATGATTATCTGTTGTGAACATGCATTTCATGGGCTACACCTACTATATGCTTGATAGAACCTCTTTTTTACATTCCTATTCTATAAAGTAACCAAAGTCTTTAGATACACAGAGTAGGATGTGCATGGGGCCAGTTAAAAACTGCTCCAGGCTCGTGGACTTTAAAGCTGAAGATCAGTTTGGCTCCCACCATGAAACAAAGCACATGATGATAGGTAACCTGAGGCTAATGTTTGCAGCAGTTAGGACGGGACACTTCATCTGCTGCTGAAAATGTCAATACCTTCCCCAATGTCCAGCCTGCTGGCATAAGAGATTTCAATACCTTTTTTTTTTTCTACAGCAATTGAAAACTAGAACTGATTTATGAAACAAACTTGCCTTTTTCTTCTTTTTTTTTACTAATTTTTCAAATTCATTGTTGCTCACACTTAACCTTTTGACTCAAAATCCTTAATCTGCATGATGCACACAGAGGCTTTGTTCTTTCTGACAAGTCTTATCATTTTTTATCTCTGTCATCTATTTTTTCAGCCATTAGCTGGTCTCAGGCTCTCTGTATCTATAATCTGTTTACATTCTTCTTCATTATTTAGTATTAGTGCAATTCTTCAGCAATCTTTCTCTAGAGCTAGGTTTCTTTTCCTGCCCTTTGCTTCTCCTGAGCCAAATTTCTGTGACAAAAAGCACCCAGACCTATCTGAGGATCAAGACATGCTAGACATGTAATAATGACTGTGTGCTAAAGTTTGGGCCCATGCTCTAGCGTAATTTAATTTACTCGTGTGGACATAGCCTGTCTGTGTGTTTCTGAGCCTGTGTCTGAATTCTTCCTGCAGTTTACTTCAGGGAAAAGTAACCTAGAAATTAATATTAACAATCCAGCAATTAGGGGTAACTCTGTTGTAATGGATGTTGTAATAAATACATTTAAAGCTAAGTTTGGAGTGCTCAGAGATTTTTAAAAGTTATTTATTTTGACCCAAATTTGTTTGGACTTTATTTATATGTGTAGTGTCCCTTGGCACTGTGCTCAATCAAAACCATAAAAAAGATGTTGGGCAATATTACATCTTTCAATTATTATCACCTGTAACTTTTGAGGCATTAATGAAAATATTAAATGCTTGGCCTAAACTTCTGACTGAAATTCCCTTGGCAGTTCACTTCATGTCTCCTCCAGCAGTGTTGCAATGTGCATTGAATGACATCCAACAGATGATGTTAAAAAGACATCAAGTTCAGAAGATATTTATTCCTTCTAAACACCCACATGACTGTAAACTGCTCACTTCATTAATCAATATTTTGGGTTTTTAAAATTTCTTTTCTGTGTGAAATCTTAGGCCATTTTTCCTCCTTAGTGTTCAAATTCAAACATTTTTCTGGAAATGTGAACCCGTTACAAATATAATCTGATTTTCACCCCGACCCCAAAGGACAGAAAGATAAAAATAAATAAATAAAACTCAAATCCATTCCACAGCTATGAAATGGAGGCACACAAAGACCAAAAGAAAATGTATCCACTAATTTGGGGCGTCTGTTTTACATTGCTGCAAATCAAGTCCCTAGACATGCAGCAAGCCAACTATATCTCATTACAGCTTGTCTATGAAGGCTTTTTTCCCTGAAAAAGACATAGGATAAATTTGTGGTAGAATAACTATTCCAAAATAGTTTTATGAATAAGTAACTGTCAGCACCCATGCAGTAGGAGGTGGATTTAAGCAGGCTGCTGAGCACCAGGGTGGAGGGGCACATGCTGGGGCTGGGACAGAGCCTGGCTGTTGGGTCATGATCCTGCAGAGACTGCCTGGTCTCTTTTTGGGTGCACTGCCCACTTCTCTGCACAGCACCCAGCTCTGGCTCCCGGGGACCCTCACTTGCTCTGTCCTGCACCCTCGGGTACCATCAGGCCATCCCCTGGGTAGGATGCCATCAGCCTCCAGGCTCTCACGCCCTCTCCATTCTCACCCAAAGGCTTCCCCAGAGCAGATTATGTCCCAGATATTGCTCCAAGAAATTAAATTAGGAAAAGGACCGATATTTACTGTAAATATTGACTACAGAAAAGACTGGGAAAATGTATTCTCTTTGTCAGATTCTACAAAAAAGGCTGTTCTTTTCTTTCAAAAAGAACAAATGTTAACAAAGATGAATGAACATAACTGAAAATGATTGTCTACTAAGAGGAAATACACATGGGAGGTAAGGAAATCATCTATGCTGATTTAAAACTGTAGTAATCCCCACATAACTATCCAGACTTCACTGCATTGTTTTTCACAGGAACATCAGAAACACAGAGTTAACCCTAAAAAGAGCTCAGTAATACCTGTGGGATGTGTGAGGAACTGGGGAGGAAGATGTAGCAAGATGGAGGAAGCTGCTGATAAGTTTTGGAGGTGTTCTTGCTCAGTTGCATTCAACAGTGAAACTGGACAAAAAAATGCAGTGCATGCCAATAAGAGGAATGGAACACACAGAGGCAGGTGTGACCACCAACACAGGGAGGAAACAGTGACAAGATGAGAGGACTGTCTTAAGTTGTGCTGGGGAAGTTCAGGTTAGGCATAAGGAAAAAATTCTTCACTGAAAGAGTGATTGGGGACTGGATTGGGCTGCCCAGGGAGGTGGTGAAGTCACCATCCCTGGGTGTATTTAAAATATGTCTGGATGTGACACTCAGGGGCATGGTTTTGTTGATGGGGACATGTTAGGTCATAGGTTGGACTTGATGATCTCAAAGGTCTTTCCTAACCTAGCTCATTCTGTGATTCTGTGAAAATATCGCACAAGGCAAACAGGGTGGCCTTTAGAGCAGAAAGAAATTAAACAGTAAAGAAATAATGTTCAGACCAATAATAATTTCTAATATAAGCAAGGTGTTCCTCAGTGGGGAACAATTGAGGAAGAGAGATGGCTATTAGAAGGACACCAGATGAATATGAGGTGGTTGTGCCAAAAATCTGAAGTAAGTTCAAACAGCTACTAACATATGTCAGCTGTGAGTTCAGACAGAAACAGTCAGGAGTCCAGATCTACCTCTGCATTTTGCATGTGCTGCTGCTTGCAGCCCAACCTGGGTTAAAGAAGCCTACACTGCACTGAACATCCTTTGGTAAAAGAGACTGAGGAGGATATCACCTTATTAGTTAAATGTTGGTCCTAGGACTAGTAGGGTGTTAGACTTGTGGTAGGCAATTTTGTGCAGGAAGCAAGAAGGTTTGAGTCTATTGGAGGAGTGAGGTCTGAGAGGGATCCTCACTGGGAGCACTGCAGCAAAACTTCAGTGTCTGAAATCCCCTCTGCCCTGCATCTGATTCTCTCAACACAACAATGGTAGTGGCTGTTTGAAACAGCTCTGGTAGCAACACGTATTTGACACATTGCTTCTGTTCATGAACCACAAGTGGATGCAAATTTTTCCCCTTGTGAGTAGTGAGAAGCAATCGAGAAAAGAAAATAATTCTGAGTATAGTGCAAAACAACACTTGAACATTAACATGCTGCCAGGAAAAAAATGTATTCTGAAGTTTCCTCAACTGCAGGGATAATTCAGTGAAAAATTTCATAGTGTATATGATTCCCCTGAAATAAATACAACATAATTGTTGATGTATTTAAAAAAATTCTGACCCAAGTCAAAACATTGCAACAAAGGCTGGCTATACCATCCAGCAACTTCCCTGGTGTACTACCAAACACACACACCCCCATAATGATGACAACTATAAACATTTTATTCCACTCATTCATAGATGTGCAAAATGTGTTGTCGGTCCTTTCTGCAATAAAAGAATGTTGAGGCGCCATCACACAAAAGCCTGTTTTTTTCCAAACAGCAAATGTCTATAAAAATACAGTCCTACATCTCTGTGATAGATAAGAAATACTAAAGAAGCAATAATAATTAATGACCATACAAGATGAAACTCCAGTTACTCAGACGGCTGTCTCCACATAATCTGTATTTTATACAAAAGGAGAAAGAACTCAATGGAATTTCAGCTGTGACCGGATAAAAACTGCCAACAAAAAGTGATAAGGAAAGTCTAATGTGCATATTAATCATGTTTATAGCGCCTCATTTGCTGATATATTAGCCTAAACTCCCTTTCAAAATATATTTTTGATCACTGGTAGAATAATTTAATACAATCAAACTTTAAATAGGACCAATTAATGTTTCCATCTTCTATTAATTAGAAGTAATTGATTATGATAGCCTCTGTAATAAATCACAGAGCAAGAGTTTGAAAATATACTGTTGGATGAGTTGCTTTTTTAATAATGTGGAAAGATTTAAGCCACACACTGTATCTTTACGTGTTTATTGCCTTAGTTTGCATTCCATGTTTTTATTATCTAAGTACTTTTTGGACTACAATTTAGATCCAACAGTCACATATTATGTTAAAAGATTGCCTGAAGAATTCTGCACATCTTAGATCGGTGACTTCCAATTTCTTTTTGTAAGTAAGGGAGAATAGATAACTAAATAAAGTCCAGAAAAGTGTACGTAAATTAGACTCCCTTGTTTTCTTTCTATTTCTTTAATTTATATTTTCACTATTTGTCTTTACCTTCACTTCTCTATGGTTCCCAGCATATATCCACTTAAAGGTGGCCTAGCCTTCTGTCATGAACAATTTATTAGAAGCATCCCAGCTGTCCCTTACCCTGTCTCATCCATGCTTTGTACAATATTATTTGTAATTCGTCATTGTGTGAGGCAGATGACACTGACAGCAGCAGATATCTTCCTTCAGCTTCAGTGGTCATGGACACAGTCAGCAGGTGAGGGCATTTTTGCCTGTTAGCTTGAAAGTACAATTCTTACTTGTGCTTTCGGTGAATTGGTGTAATGTCTGCTTCACAACTGCCTGTGGAAGCATCCACATTTGGATGCATCCACATTTGGATGCAGCATTTTTCTCCTGGAGACTGAAACAATAAAAGAGCAGGAAAGGGAATGACCATTGTACTGGGCAAATACCCCACAGAAAGCCTCTGCACTTCAATAGAAAACATCCCTAAAGAATCAGTGTCTGTTCATATGGAGGGTAAGGAAGATACTTAGGGCTGAGGGGAGCTTGTTTTAGGTCCCTCAGACATATTTGAAAAATACCTCTTTCACAACAGCAAAAGGGGGATTGCTTGATTGTTTCTTACGCTTCCTGTGTGATTTACAAAGCTGCCCTGAAAGCTCACATGACCCTCTGCATCTTTCCATGTCTTCCTTTGCTTCTTTCTTCCAGCCATTATTAGATTTCTCCAGGGGCACCAAGACTGGCCCATTAGTGGCCACATTCTTCACCACAAATAATTGCCAAATTAGTACTCCCTAACTAAGTGCATGCTAGAGAATTGGCCCTTTAATAGTTCCTTCAGAAGTAAATGCTTCTTATCACACCAGATAAGACTGCAGGCATTCATTTTCCCCTTGCATGGAGCCGTTTTTCTGCATCCCATGCTTCAGAGTGTTGGTATGTCCCTGTAGGTCCTCCCGTGTACGTCAATGGGCTGTGGTGATTATTCTATCACCACGTTCATGTTACATTTCTGGACAGTTCAAGGGTATGTGATTTACTGGGTAATCCTACGGGGTTCTTTTTTTTTTTTGTGGTTTTTTGTTTGTTTGTTTGGTTGGTTTTTTTTTTTTGAGAAATTAAATGTCTCTGCTCTCCTAGCCTTTTACAGAGAGCTGGCAGATCCTGCTGCAGTGGGCCTCCCTCCCACACACAGTCAGCATGGTTTCAGATGAGCTTGACTTTCATTTGTGTCGAGCTAACTCAAACAGACTGAAAAATAAATCTTTTGCCCACTTAGTTCACCTGCATCTCTTGCGGGCTACCAGATAAAGGCCCAGCCTGGGATAGGGTTAGATGTGACCTAGTTTTGAATGGAAAATTGGGTGTCAAACTGTATATCTACCTTTTGCTTCTTTCTAAAGAAGAAATTATAGTTTCACTCAGTACACTTATTAGTAAGAACTCAATAATTGTTGGGCATATACTGCACCAGGATGACTTCCCAGGATGTTCCCAAATTACGAGCTTAATCTACTGGAACTTTAGTTGGAGCTTTGATTTCCTACTGATAACATGATGATGTGCATGTGACCAGTTAATAAGGACATGCACATTTACAGATGCCCTAAATTCAGGAGTTAAACTAAACCTCTGCATGTGCCAATTCTGCTGCATTGCATTCCTGAGAATGTCACCATTGTATGGTTCATGTACACCACAATATGATTTAACAAATGACAAGCTTTTTCCCTAGATGCCATGACTTCATTCATTCAGTTATGTTACTTTTCAAGTGATAACACTCTAATTAGCTGTTGAACTTTGGTATCCCTTGCATACCCTTCCCAGTCCAAACGTTCACTTATCTCTCCAGAAGTGCTACATGACATCCTTGTTGTTTCAGGAGAACACAGTTACCATTCACTGACTGCCCCCACACTATCTAAGATAAGTGTTATATGACACATCTTCTAATTCAGAGAAGTGCACAGGCAACGAAAGCTGTCCCTCTGCACAAACTTTTCAATCAGCAAACTCTAAGCACCACCATCTTATACAAAGTACTGAGTTACTTTGCTGTAACATTGCTGAATATTTAAATCTGGCTCAGGCAAGGCAGGGATTCTCTTTCTCTCCCATATACAGGTCTGTAAATGTTATGCTGTCATTTCTGAGCAGCAGTAACCTTGCTGACATACTGTGTTCTACACTATAATTTAACTTTTGCAGTCCTGAGCCAAAATCCCCTAAACTGAATTTAGATTGATTCACAGCAGGAATTCACTCTTTCATGGAAGCCCAGTTTCATAAATTTTATGTAAACAGTTTGAGTTTGATATTAATTGCATGTATACAAAGAGGTTTTTTCTCAATTTGCTCAAAGAACAGCTCTGGCTCAATTTTGGCTGTTTATTTCTTTGTTCTGTTTTTTACCCAGTGGTGAAAAGAATTACAGGAATAAATCTGTACCGCACAGAGTAACACAGTGCAGACACAGCCTTAGACCACAGCCTCCCAAGCCCTTTCATGCTATTCTCCACATCCTGTTTGACTAGTCTTAATCAGTCCCCTATCAATTTTGGATTTTCCACAATTCTTGAAGAAGTCTGACACTTAGAAAGAAGCACTTCCAAAACCTGCTGCAAGGATCCAGTTCTCTCACTGGGACCTACTCAGTCTGTCACAGTAGAATACTTACAAGGGAGGAACAAAAACATCGTGTTGGAGGTTTTAGCACAAGGAATGGGAAACACATTAGTGATATTTCCCTCTAAGACAACTGCTGGAGACCTCTGCATTTTGCCATCCACAGATTGAGGACTTCTTGCCAGTGACATAGCCCATGAGAAGGGCCTCAAAAGTAAGCTTTGCAACACATTTAAGTGCAGAACTAACAAAATGTTGAATGAACTCCAGCTGGTGAAGACATATGGCAGATTCTCAGTTTTATCTTAACTATCTTTGTTTGCAAAAATATGTGCATTTGTTCTTCGTTTGTTTTTGACCCAGTGAATTCAAATGAGCATCATTTTAACTATAAGTCCCTGGTGAACATGCAGGCCCATAAAATCACACCAAATTATATGCCAAGTATAGAAAGGGCTGTTACAAAGAGGAAGAGTACAATCTGTTCTCCATGCCCGTGCTTTACAAAGCAAGAAGCAGTGGGTTTGTATTGCAGGAAGAAAAAATCAAACCAGACGTTGAGAAAACCTTTCCAAGAGTAATGCCAAGAAGCATAGAAGAGGTTGCCTGGGGAGGTTGTGTTCTCCATACCTGGTAGCCTTTAAGAACATATTAGATCAAGATCTGTCAGAAGTGATATCAGTATCATTGAGCCTCCCTTTCCATAGTTTACGATTCTCCTTTGAACTTAATTAATCTCTCAAGTTTTAGAAAGCTTGCATCCAGCTGGAAAATAAATTACCACTCAATTGTATAGTATTTAAGGAGATTTACACTTCTAGAATATTTAAGAATATTTCCACTTCTAGAATATTTAGGAAATGGATTAAAAAGTTTGCTTTAAATATAAATGATCATTGAACTAGATTTGCAGAAACCCACTGCTGAATCTACTGAAACCCACAGGTGGGAAAAGGGCCAAAGCTGGAAGACACCATTCCTTTGTTGGTGGTAAGTCCTGTGTTCTTACTGTTCCTCCCAAACAGCAGAGTCTCAATAAATACCGACATTTTAGATATTCCCAGAGGTCAGGAGTTTGAAAAATATGGATTGTAGTAAGACACTTACATAAAGAGCTCTGAGCTTTTAGGTTTTTCAAATCACCACCTGTGTACCTGCCAGAGGTGATCCCACATTAGCACCTGCCAGACAAGCAATCCTAGTGGTGTTTCTATTCTAATTGTGGTGTATTTTGATCCTGTTGATACTTGCTTGTTTATTTTTCCACTTTTGTAAAGGGAGGTCTCAGCAGGCTTCATTAATGTGTCCTACCGCCTCTACTAGACAGCAAACACCATCATGTTCTGTGTGGCTGCTGGCACAGAGCATTTATTCTGCATTTGGGCATGGAGCACATGCATACAGCTGTGACTTTCCCTGCCTGTGCAGAGCTATGAAGTGAGGTCTCATGACAGAAGCTGTCTGATCCTGCGGTGATTAGAAGTGCAGGGAAGAGCCAGCACAGACCTGGCATTGCCATGGAGTGCTGGTCAATGCCTCTTCTTCACCCATGCTGATCATTGGCTGCAACGTTCTTTTAGGTATCCTGAAAGTCCCTGAACTACCTGGTATTCAGTGTGATAAAGTGTGACTTGGAAAGAGTCCTGAAACAATAAGAAACTGCAATAATCCACAAGTAGAGTTTTTAACAGCCTAAGAACAGGATGTGTATTCTCGCCAGTTTTATTTGTGGGATTCAGAATGCCACTAAAGCAGCAGAAAAGGAGGGGGGTGGGTTGCTTTGCTTTGCTTTGCTGTTAAGGGTGGATTGGTTTATTACTGCATTCATTATAATTAAAATTCAATAATATACCCACATAAAGGTATATGTCGCAGTTAAGTTGATATTTTTCTTGCTTTATTTATGACCACATAAAACATGGTTTCCTGAACATAATCTCCAAAAGCTCAGGGATTTAAGCTCCACCCCATTTATATATCTTAAACACTACACAAAAATGTAATTCCTGTGGCCCCTTTACTCGCTCTCCACACTCCTTAAAAATGGTTCAGGCCAAAGGTAATATGTTTCTTATAGGCCAAGTACAACCCAGACAGCATTAAACAGTTGGTTCTGTACCTACTATTAGGATAAAAAGTAAATACATATTGGATTTGAGACTACTAAAGCTCAAAATGCTGACCAAATTCTGCATCTGAGGATATTCTGTATTCATAAAGGGGAAACAACCAGAAGGACCAGTGCTAGCTCCTCAGAAGTTCCAGTGACATGTTCCCCCTTGCTCCCATTGTAGGATAGATCAGAAAGAAACATTACAGGACAGTTTTGGATGGAGGACAGTTTTGTGAGTGGCTGAAGTTCTTGAGCAGTCCCACAGAGAGGCTGAGACATCTCTCTGAGGTGCCTGTGGGAGCCTGTGCCTCTGAGATCATGTTTTAAGACCCAACAGGTTTTCCCTCAGTTTGCAGAACATCCAGGAAACTCGAGGGCTTGAAGGCTTTCAGCACAGAGGCAGAAAAGAAGAGAAGGGAATGAGAGGAAGAAAATTCCTTCTGGCCACATGAGAGCTTGGAAATGCCACCAGAGGAAATTAATTTTTCACATTGACTGACTAACACCTGGCTCTGCTACAAGGCTGAATTTCTGATTTTTTTTCACATCTTCCATGCTTATACAAGAAACAGGAAATTCTGTTCTTCTCTGCAACCAGGTTTTTCAAGTGGACTGTTAGTAAACCTGTGTATATGACCTCAGATCAAAATTTTCAGTTTTATAGGAGAATTTTGACAAAATTCATAGGGCTTNAGAGAAGAGAAGAGAAGAGAAGAGAAGAGAAGAGAAGAGAAGAGAAGAGAAGAGAAGAGAAGAGAAGAGAAGAGAAGAGAAGAGAAGAGAAGAGAAGAGAAGAGAAGAGAAGAGAAGAGAAGAGAAGAGAAGAGAAGAGAAGAGAAGAGAAGAGAAGAGAAGAGAAGAGAAGAGAAGAGAAGAGAAGAGAAGAGAAGAGAAGAGAAGAGAAGAGAAGAGAAGAGAAGAGAAGAGAAGAGAAGAGAAGAGAAGAGAAGAGAAGAGAGAAGAGATCTGGAAAAAGAGATTTATGAGAGAGTCTAGATAAATTCATGAACCTTATTTTAACAAAGAGAAAACTATGAAGAGGCTCAAATCTTCCTCTGCATGGGAAGCCTCTGATGGCAGGAATATTTTTTAAGTCTGTAAAAGCTTTCCAGCTTGTAGTAACTGGCAGCCCTCAAAAGATGTTCTGTGACATTTCACACTGATGTTCATTAACCACTGAAACTATAATTTCGGTGTTTGCACTGAAATTATTTATTTGAGGTTCTCTTTGTATCCCTGATGTAAGCAAAGGATGGCTGCCTGAAAGGTTTTTGTCAGCCCGTTATAGACTTGCTGAAGAAAGCCTTGCTGAGGGAAATGCCAAATTCAAAGCTTTGTGCAAGACAGATATGTGATATTGTAGGTAATGGATTTTTACATGCCAGAAGCTGCAGATGGTCTGGTACTGAAGATAAGGCTCTGTTGCAGTGCGAGTGGAAGGTGGTGGCCTTTCCAAGAGTACTTCCAGCAGTGGGGGTTTTTTTAGATCTGTCCCTTTTACTAAGGACAATGAAGTCTTTCACAGATGATTATACCTGGAAGCAAAACTGTCAGAGAACCCCCCACTGCTGCCATGAGGAGACAAAAATGCTTGGAAGGAACAAACAAGATTACGGTTCAGAGGAAAGAGAGCCGTGTTGCATTCACCTGGGCTGCACATGAGACTTCACTTCATTGGTGAAAGGGTGTAAAGACCACCCAGCCAATGATAAGCTGAAGACTGTGAATGCATCGGCTTCTTTTCACCTGTTTCTGATTATAAGACATTTTATCTTGAGGGCAAGTTTTTGTCCATGTGACCCAAAGTAGATGCTATCTCAGTATCCATGGCTGGAAATTTTCACCAAGAAAGATGCATGATGAAACAAGTCAGAGATAAATGTACCCCAGTGAAAGAACTCGAAAACTCTTCTACCTTGTCCTTACTATTGTTTCATTTGAGACCTTTTTCTTGACATCTGGTCCCTGAAGGTTGAGTGTTGAGGTGGGGAAACCCACCAGCCATGCCCATAATCATGCCTGGAGTCTGGGTCTGGTGTTATTAGTTATTCCCTTAGCACTGATGAAATACTAAATCTCTGTTCCCCTATTACTTTATCTTAATAATTGCTGAAGAAGTGCTTGCAGACATTGAAACAGTGGTTTGAAAAACCATTCAGTAAGCCATTAGCTTTGATGTTAACAGATTATACTCTGCAAATAATGGTGAATTTTGCTGTTATTTCCTTTCTAAAAAGGGCAGAAAATATGGATTTTTAGTTTTTAGGGGCCAAATTGATGAGATTAACTGCATGCATTTCATTTATCAAGAGCATTAAGTGTTTTGCAGTGACTGATGAGTGTATTTTAGATATACTGAAAACACATAGATATATAGTTTATTTCTTTTATGTTAGAAGTTGTCTACAAGAGAGCCATTATTTAAATCCTTTATATCTAATCAAGATAAAGTCTCAGTCTCATAAATAAGAACATACTTATTTGCTTTAGTGACTTATTTGAGTCTGGAAAGATTTGCTGAGCAGGGGCTGGGCTTGATAATATTTCACAAAGCTAAAAATTCAGTCTTGATACATTCTTGACATGAGACACATCATTTTTCACATATAAGAACAATTACTTCATGTTTACACAGCATTTAAAGCATGGAAAGTGATTAGATTTTACCATCTCTGGCATGCCCGGGATGTACAAATTGCTACTGGCTCTTTATATATGGAAAGACATCCATTTAATGCTCTTTAATTTGGTGCCACTTATCTGTCTGTGGAAAGGTTCACTCCTGGTGCTGGTGATGAGTATGAAGTACAGGCCTAGAAATAACTGTCAGAGAGGGAGGAGGCTTTAACAGGGAGATAAGTGTTAAGATAGATCTGCCTCCTCGAATCAGTGGGATGAGCCCCATATCCCAGCAAGCTCACTCCTCATGGGGTTGATAACTCCTTCCCGTGGTGGGAGAGGTCAGCCGGCTGCTGTGGGAAGCCTGCACACTCAGGAGGGAAGATGGATCCCAAGGAGCCAGAGGAAATGACCGGATGATGGATCTGAGCTCACCAACGACAGCTGTTCAGCAGGTGGAGGTGCTCCAGCAGGACCTCCTGGGAGGGCAGAGGCATCCTCTTGGCACAGCAGGAACCTTCTCCCTGGCAGGCTGGGAGCCCTTCAAAAGGGAACCAAATACATCCATGTGGGATGCTCATGCCCACATCCCTGTTCCTCTTCAGAGAATATCCCAGCTCAGAAGTGGAATAACAAGTTCAGACTGGAAAATCCCACTTTTCTAGCTCTGTGCCATGCTTGTCCTTTCTGGGGTCTGAAGACCAAGCCCATTCTCCTTTCTCCAAGTGTCCTTGTCATCACTAACACAGCACCTGAGCTGTCACCAGCAGTAGACCAGAGTTAAGCTGTTCTTCATTTGCACAGATGCAACTGCAGGGATGCTGCCACATCTGCAGCTTCTGTGCATGTCTGTACTTCTGTAGCAGTGAACACATTGGCTTTGCTCTGCATACAATTTGCTTAATAAACAGCTTGCATATTGTACTTTCTTTAAAACACATTGCATGCATTATCTAATGCTAAGATGAACGGGTGCAGGGATAGGCAGCTTGGCTCAGGGTCTGGGATATTAAGTAGTCCGGGTTGATCTCCTGACCTCCTCCCCAAGTAAGGGCCATACTGCTGGCTATCCCAGACTAATAGACTTGTTATTCCTCTGATTCCTCTATAACAATGTCTGGCACAGAGATTCCTCTATAACAATGTCAGGCCATGTATGGTGTTTCTCTTAATTATGAAAATAGCATGAAAATCCTTCAGCTTTCCTGGAGTGGCCAATTTTCTGGCTATAGTTTTTGTTTGTTGGCATTAAATGATATAGTTTCATATTCTGGAAACACCTACATGAATCATCTTTTGTTTGCTTTTGCAGCCTCAAGCATGTTAGTAAATAAACACAAACCCAATGCCTGGTGCAATCTGTTTCATCAACCAATGTGTGATATATTGGCTTTCATGAGGAGAGTTGGAGACCTAACTTATGGGCCTCAGTGGTCTGAAAATTAGCTACATGCTATGCAGGCCCTCGGTGCTTTGGCCACCCTTTGAGGTACAAAACCCTTTACAAACTTTCAGATCCACAATTCTGTGTTGCAGTATTGTTTTTGAGGACATCAAGGGATGGATCAGGAAGGAAGCAATGAGGTGGACTTTTTTCAATGAAAACCATGAATAAAAAGTTTCAGGAACTTTGTTTTTCTTGTGGGATATCTGTGGCTAATCAAGGGAAATCAGCACTCCCACACCCTGTCCAAGCTTTAAAAATATGGCTTTAATGGAAACAAATACTAGTATTTTTAAGTCCAGGCAGGCTGGAGGCCTCCAGTGTTTTCAAACAGAGTAAATCAGAGAGGGCAACACCCTCATAATTTATATCAAGTTTACATAGCTTTCCAAGGTACTAATTAAACCACTTGGTCTTAAACAAAATTTATTTTTCAATAAACTAGAAATTATACTCAATCTAGAGGCTTTGTGCCGCATCTTCAGATCAACTGTATGAGTTGTCTGTTAAAGTCAAATATGTCTGGGGCACAAAGATTGTATGGATTCTTCCTAATCATGTGTTTTGGAAGGGTATATATAGAATGGTATCACAATCCAAAGTGTACTGCTGTTTAACTCCTTTGAGCTCTGGTTCCAAAGGGGAGGGAGATGTGGCATTGCATCCAGATTGCATCCGAGTTCCTCCAAACATCTCTGACTCCTTGGAGATGCACATGCAGGGCTCCAAACCCAAGCACTATGACAGATCAGCCGTGCCTCCAAGGCCGTCTCACGGTTGGAGCAAGTGTCTAGAAAGCCGACTCTTACCCAGGTCGTTTATTCCCTTGGCTGTTTACAGGGCCATCCCAGCCTTGAGGAGCTGTGTCCTCAGCTACCTTTAGCCATTGCTTAACCCTCCCCCTGACCTGCTGCTGCAGCAGGGAAAGCTGTGTGTCACCAAACTGCACAACACTGGCAATGCTTCAGAGCCTGCCTGAACCTCCACACCACCACTGCCGCCACCGCTGCCATGAGCGAAAGTAATTAGAGACCGTTTGCATCGGCTGTTTGGAAATGTGTAAACAGCAGTATAAACAACAGCAGGTCAGGTCAGGGAAGGAGGCTGGCACTTCATGAGGCCACGGCTGGAGCCTGCCCAAGTGTGAAATTCCCAACTGGGAGAGAACATTTGGAAAAACAATGCGCTCGAGGTTTATCAACACAAATCATCTCCTAAGTGGCACATTTTATTTAGAGTATGTGTGGCCTCCATCTAGAAGAAGGGAAGCTTTTATCAATCTGAGCTTTATCACTTCCAGATATCTCTTTCTTTGTTTACTGGCGGCGTGCACAATGCCTTCATTTTGAGCAGTCCAGTTTAAACACAAGTGGGGCTGGCTTTTTTTGTGGAGCCTGCAGTGAACTGCCTGTGCTCCCTTTTCAGAACTGTGCTTGTAAATCTTCCCTTCAAGCCCTGAAATGCCTGTTTGTGACCGTCACCCTTGAGAAACGTGGCACTCTGGCCCCAGTACATGAATCTACTTTGGCTAGAAGACCATCCCTGCTCAGGAAAGCACTTTGAACTCTGCTCAGCTTTGAGGAAGGGCTTCAATGCCTTTCTGAGGAGGAGGAGGAGGAGGAGGGGTTTTCTGGCATGGGTCAGAAAATCAGAATCACAGGGCAGTCTCTGGAAGGACAGGAGTATATAAATAAACCCTACATAAACCTAAACTAAGCAGGATGAGAATTGCCTCTTAAAATTCAATTGGGAAGGCTTCCTGGGTGTCCTGAGACCCTAGGTGGCCGTGGCACCCTCTTTGACACTATGGTGCTTCTCCCCGATGCTGACACTGGCCCTGCAATGAGGCAGTGATCCTCATGGGCAGCTCCCACCACTCTTTCAGGTCCCCACCATGCACAAATTCATGGACATCTGTAGGTGTTGAACCACAGTCAGCTGTTATTCGTGGTTTGCTTTTCCACAGCACTTGTTATAATGGGGTTTTCAGCAGTTAACAAATACCAGATTTTTTCTCCACGAGGCAACCTGACATTATTACTCTCATATTACAGTGGGAGCAATGAAGAAGTTTTCTTAAATATAACTGAAAAACCCAGTGGAAGAGGTGAGAAAAAACATGTTATCCCTCTGCCTCTGTTCTTCACCAAGAAGAGCTCATCTGTCTCCCTGTGTATGGGTAACAGAGGTGTTACAACCTAGAAGGCCTTGCCAGCACCACGAAGCCACTTTTGCCATAATTTGCAGAGCTCCCTGATAGAAAGAGAGTATATTCCCACAGTTTAGCTGTCACTGGCCTAGCCACCCAGCCATGATGCTAGACTATGCCTCGTGACCTGTTGGGTAGGGCAGTATTTGGGCACACTGGCTGGAGCTGCCCCTTTTGGGAGACGTGCTTCCCACTCTTCTCCCTGCACCTCAGGCAGAAAGTGGAGCTGGCTTTGCTCCTGGCCAGCTCTGACTGCATGTGGGCAAGAGGAGGCATTCAGCCATGAGGGCTGAATGCACTGTCCAAGGAGTTGTTCATTTCTTCAGGGATAAGTGACTTGGCCTCAAATCAGACCTTGCTGAGTTAAGCCAACAAGAGTTATTTTATGCCCATTCCAGGGGAGTTTTCCAGCGTCATAGTGTCAGCTGTGGGCATGAATATTTGATGAGTGATCTGCTATAGCAGTCTAAATGTACCAACATCAGTAAGATCATACCTTTAAAAGCCTCTTCTCATTGTGTATAGGTCATGTGTGGAAGCCCTTTGTCCTCACCTTCTCATTTAGCCCTAAGCTTAATGCCTTCATTTTCCTAAGCTCTTCCTGAGGGAAAAAATTTGGCTCACACTGTGACACAGAAGGTTTATTGCCTTAAAGTATCTGAAATTATAGAGTACCATGACATGGTACTGGGCCTGTAAGTGGCTTCAATGTGCAGGCAGCATTGTTTCGTGGTCAACACACATCAAGTACAGCCCAGTAGGCTTTCAGTAAGTCTTTAAGGCATAAATGTGACTGAATGCTTTGCTAGACATCAACCCTTCGAAAGGTCACAGAGAAACAAGTTTTGGCTACAGAAGATTGTGCTCTGGAGTGTGGGACAATGAACAGGCAGAGAAAAAACAAATTTCACAGAAATCCAGGCAATGGTTGGTGAGGGGGGCCAGCAGCCAGTAGATGGTGGAAAGTCAGTTGTAGTGATTTGAAAGCTGGCCCTGATGACCTTCTTTGCTCTATAGCCAATAGCTTTCCTATGAGCCAGCAAGACCATTCAGTAAGTGCCCCCCTCTTCAGAGGGAATGGGCATCTAGGAGGCCAAAAAAAGGTTGGGCTGTTGCTTTTTAAACCTGGATGCTACTTATTTTCTGTATCTTACATGGTATTTATGAGGGAAAGAGTGACAAAATAGCTGATCAATGAGTGTCAAAAGCTCAAGTGGAGCCATGGCTGGCTCCACTGCCCACAGTCCAAGCCATTCACTGACTCATAAGGACTGAGGCACTATGCAGGGAGTGGTTTCACGAATGGTCCATCACAACTGCTCATCATGCTGTGGTACCATATATTAGTTGGTCTTAGACAGACTTGAAGGGGTTTGTTCCATAACTTCTTCTACAGCCAGATATTTTGGTTAAGCTCCCATAAAGAAGGGTTTAGACTTTGCAACATGACAAGGAAAAAGAAGCAAGTAAAAAGTATAAAGGCCAGAGCAGCAATAATCCTACCCAGCAAAGCTGGCCCCAGCTCTCTTTCTGGATTCTGAATGGCTTCTCATTGTACCTGAAATTCACAAGGTTTTTCCCATTGTCTTCATCTTTCACTGTGAATAGTTGGGTCATGATCTTCACATTTCTCCTCTCCCTTCTTAGGGAATGAGGAAGGTCACAGGCTCCCCTTGAGAATATCTACTTCTCTCAGAAATTATGCTCATATCCTAATTTAAGATGCAACCAGTTTGTCACACTTTCTGTTGTAAGCAAACACAAGGCTGGGGCTGATAAGGGGCCTGTGTGTCCATAAATGTGACCTTGAGGTGCTGAAACAGGGAGCAAAAAGGGAGAAGAACCTGGGGGTCAACCAAGGAAAGTCCAAGCAGAGCTGGGGGGATGCAGGATACCTAGCTGAGCCAAAGGTCTTGAGACATCAGCTACTCAGCTCCCCCACTATCTGATTGCTGCATTTCAGTCACGTTATCAAGCACCCTAAAACCATCTTTATTTTCTCATGGAGTGTCAGCTTCTGTGTCACCATGCGGGGACTTTTGGAGTGTTATGGCCTCTTTTGAACCTATTAGTACTGGCAGCACCATGCAGAGTTCAGTACCCAGTTTCAGTTTATTTAAGACTTGTTTTAAAAAAACATTATGTGCTGAATTTTATTAAATCAACTTAATAGGAGCTGTGAAGTAAAACAAATAAATATGGAACTCATTTCTGCAGTTAGTGGGAATTATTCTGTTTGTTTACCAAGGCCATTAAAAGCTTACTGAAGGTGTTCATTTCAGCAAGGAGGCCTCATTGATGGATCAGCACAGCCTTGTCAAAACTGTATCCAAAATTTCACAGCAGTGCTCTCATTAGGCTCTATCGGCTGAAAGAAAACACAACTGAAGAGAACTATTAACGTTTCCCGGTGGCCTCCAACCTCCTTCACATTAGTTTTTCCCAAACCACACTGCATAAAAACTTTTCTGAGATTTTTGGAGGCTGGTAGCTTGCAAAAAAGAACAGAAAAAGGAGGAGCTGAGTGCTTTGTGGCCTTAAAACAAGGCATATTAAAACAAAAACCTTGATAACTGCAGAAGTACTTAAGCTGTTGCACACTGTAATGTCTCTGATAAAATGTTAAACAGCAGAGAAAGAATTATACATTAGTAAAAATGTAAGAATAGTGCCACAGAGTATTAAAATCCGCATTTTAAAATGTGAACTAAGCATTTCTTAGGTGTGAGAGTTCAGGGTTGACCTTAACTGCGAGAAAATACTAATTTTAGTTGCATTTCAATATGAACAGATGGAGCCATTGTATGTTTTTCCCCACAGATTTCCACAAGCATATATACTTTTTCATGTACGTATTTTTCATATCAAGAAGTCAGAAATACAGGTCTGGAATAATCTCTTGTCAAAACACATTATATATTAGCTTTTAGGCCATGGTTTTCAAACACAGGCGATCATCTCTGTTGCCTCCATCCTTAGCCAAAGTAGCCAAAGAAGTGACCTGCTTTTGAAGAAGTACACAGCCTGCTGCCCCACTGGTGTCACAAAGGGTCTTGGGTACTCAACATCTCTGGATGTAGCACCTTTGCCTGGCTGCACACTTCCTGAACACCTTTTCAAGCATTGTAAGCAGCTTTCCTGAGCACCTTTTCAGAGAGAACCTGTGTCGAGTGCCGCAGCAGTGCAGATGACACCTTCCCACAGGTAGCTGGCACAGGGGTCTTGAGACTCTGGTGTGATCCTCAGCAATGGGTTGAGCACCTGAAGTACTGCTTGACCACTCTTAGTACAGTCTGCTACAGATCATATGATAAAATCTGCCTTCTATTTAGGCTTTTATAAACCTGATATGAGTCACTTCCTCTTAATCTTTGGACCACTAACTTGCAATAATAAGTAAAGAGGTCAGATGTGATGTAATGGCTTTGCACCTCTTACATTTTTCCCTTCTTATGCTCTTCTTAGTTTCCCCAGGTGACAATAACAACTTCTTGCCACCATGTGCAAAAGCAAATGATTGCAGTTACCAGCTGGAAGAGACAGGTTACAGGCCAACAAGTACCAGGCCCTCAGAAGAGTACCACATGCCCTGGGGATCTGGGAGCCTGCTGGCTGCCATCTGAAGGCTTTTCTCGATGTGTTCTCCAACATCATCACTGTGTCAGCCTAAAATGTCCATGCCTGGATGGTGTGAGAGCTCAGTGCTGCGTCCCTGAAGGAGAGAGATGCAAGGAGGAGAAGGAGGTGCTGGTCATGGTTGCCACGTTTCCTGCCATCTCCTCATTTTAGAGTTCCCCCAAGAATGTAGGGTTGCAGAACTGAGCCCAGAATTGCTCAAAACAACCAGCATCTGCCCCACTCTGGCTCAGACTGTGCCTTGTGAAGGCAATACTGAGTGAGCATCACAGGAAGGGCAAGGCAAACCACAATGTGGAGCTTTCACAAAGGGAATTTCTTAATGTGTGTGTTGGAATGCTCTTGGGAGGTTTCTGTGATCAGCATGAAACAGTCCATGGATAAAATACAGAGACAAGTCTGGGGACGTGAGTGGGATCCAGAGCCTTGAATAGGAATGAGATAAACTAGAGAAGTTGAATCCAAACAACTCAGAGGATACAGTAAATTCCTAGTGTGGGAGGAAGAAAAACAGTATTGTACAACTTTCAGCTGTGAAGATACTTAGATGGTAAATATCTTATGTCAAGTTCTGGATTTCAATCAGTTTTATTTTATCTTTGTCTCAATAGAATTTTTTTGCCTAAATGTAATCCTCATTAAGTCATGTGAACGATGCAAGCTAATCCAGGCTAACTATTGATGTTACAGATAACAGGGAAGATGTGAGGAACACTGACTGTCCCGTTTTCCATAGCAATAGTGAACAATAATCACTGAAGGCTGTGGCCTTTTAACGAGCAGCTATAATACAACAGATTTCCTAGAAGACTATTAAACAGAGATAGAAATCTCTTTAAAATCTTTATTCAGCTTTGCTAATCAACTGCCACTGTTGTTTAAGGTTGGAGCTTTTTCTATACATTTTCATTATTTCAGAACATCCCCTGCCAGAACCATTGTAAAGCTTTCTATTAAAATCCTTCTTACTGTAGTGGGATGATTTTTTTTCTTTTTCCAAAAGACTGATTTAATAGAAACTTGGCACCAGAAAAAGTGTTTCTGTTTCATTACCATGCTATATAAAAGTTCATGGGGCTCTCAGAATATTCTTTCTAAAAAAAAAAATCATTAACATATGCTTGGATACAGAACTTACTGGCAATTATACAGTAGTCATCTTTCAAACACACACTTCCTATGTTGTTGCTAAGACTATTAGTGATCATTCTTAAAATGTAGGGTGAGTATTGGAATGAAATTTATACTCTGCAAATTTTTTCAAAATGTAACTTAAATAACTTTAGTGGTAGTTTGTACACAAAAAAAAGAGCTTGATTTTTCTAATCCTATTTAATTTACACTTCACATTATTTTGTTTAAACCATACTTCAACATTTTTATAATAGCAACTCCTTTCTGTGTAGCCCAATAAATTCCTGTTTGGCTCTCAAAAATGATAATAATTTTTAGCACTTACATAGGACTTTAGTTTTTCAAAGTGTTATCCAACTATTAATTAATTAATGTTTGTCCAACCCAGACTGGCCATATAAAGAGGCTGCAGTGAGTGAAAGAAACATTTTCCCTGTCACTACTAACAAAATTAAAGATGTTGATATTGTACAAACTCAGAAATGAGGCACAGTTTGAAATAACCCACCTGCTATTGATTTTGGCCAAATTATTGGTAATCTCAAATTTGTAGATTACTTCTCAGTACTATCAAAGGAGAAAATGAGGAAGTGTTTGCTTGCCAGCTTTGGTAGCCAACAGCATGTGCTGACAATGGGAAAAATGCTTCCATCTTTCCATTTTTGAGTACACACAACTTTTCAGCAGCACAGGATACAATTTTTCCTGTGTACCCCCTGGGTCATTTTGTCATGCCAAGGGGCACAGGGCCACAGGGTTTTGTGTCCTTGTGTGCTGTCCCCCTCCCACCTTTCCTTTATTCCCTTTCTCCCCTTTCTCACAGCCAGGCTCAAGCCTTCTCCTCCTCTGGCTCATCAGGACTTGGACCGTAGCTTTGCATTAGAGATGCTTTCTAGCATACATTTGGTTTCAATATATAAAAAAGTTGATTGAGTAATCTTTACAACAGATGGGGTTTCCTGTAAATCAGGACCAAAAGATTACCTTATTCAGTCGTATCCGATGTGGTTGCCCAACAGTGCCCTCTACATTTCCTGCAAGAGTCCCCGAGTTTACTGGGCTCCTGGACCCACAATAACAATGCTGCAATCATTTCAAAGTATGACTCTTGCATGTTTTCTGGAAATAACATGGCCATAAACATAACTGGAAATTTCTAACTGTCAGTGATTTCATACTGACTTTAACAATAGTCAGTAAACATATAGTTCAGACTTTAATCCAATTTTCTCAGTAAAACTAATTTCAGTAAGATGCTCCAGATAATACTTTCTTGTGGGATTACTGCACAGCTTGGGTGGTTTATCATTCGATCTTCATCTTTTATTAATGCACTTTACATGTAATATATAACCCCTCGCCAGTGCTGTGCTCCTAAATGTGTGGGATTAATTAGCTGCTTCCGCCTTCAGTTTTGACTGCTTCAACACCACTGTAATTTCACTAATCACATTAGACATTAGCACCATTCACAGATTTCCATTCTTACGACTTCCCAGTGTTTGCAGCCATCCACAGCTGACGTCTGTGGAGGAGGCAGAAACACTGTGGAGGCTCTTCTGCTCAGGAGACGTCCCCCTGACGCTGGGGGAACACGACACAGCTGCAGGGCTCCATGCTGACACATCTACTAACAGGATTAGGACTCTTAGCAGAAAAAACATATGTCGCTTGCAATATAGCTGGAGAGCTACCAACAGCTGTAATTAAGGATGCCTATGCATTTCCATGCTAAGCCCCTGTTTTCACTTGCTCATAACTTTCCAAAACTTTCACCTATAAGGCTGGATTTTTACAGTCCTGCTTTCTGCCAAATTGTGGAGCATTTCTTTTCTGTTGTTGAAAGTTTGAGGAAAAAGGACTATGTCAATTTTTTGAATGGGAGAAGAGAGAAATTTTTATTTTTTTTTTATTCCCTCATGTAAACATGTGGATTGGAACTGATTTATCCTAGATTTTCTATTTAATTTAATTTTCATATGGCATTTTTAACTCTTAAAATATGTCCCAGCAGCTGGCAAATGTGGAATGATATTTTAATAAAGAAACAGAAATAATTCAATACACTTTTCCCCTGCACCTTGAAATGCTCAGGTACAGAATTTTAGATCAGTGTAATCACCAGCTAAAAAATTATTCTCCTCTCAGTTTCCTCTCAGGCGCAGAAAGATCTCAGACCTCCACTCTGTATATGCAGCTGTAATAAAGCTCCTCTTGTGTTTCTCAGAGTGGGTATCAGGAATGAACAAACAATACTGAACACGCAGACATGTCATGACCCTTTCTTAGCCTGTTGGGATAACACTGTGTGGCACACGAGTGTTCACTGGTACAACTAGAAATATGCGAGTACTCTTGGCATTTGCAGACATCTCAGGCTGTTTTGAACCTGAAGGACTCTTTCAAGCCTCTGTAAGTCTATGTCTCATGTTCCCCTTTCTACTTGATGAAAAGTAATCAGTATTAAAAATAATGTCAAGATTTTTTAAGATAGAAGAGTTTGTGCCTTACCAACTAATTTAATTTCTGTCTTTTCTTGTCCTTAATCCTTCCTCTTCCTTCTTGCTCTCTGGATACTGCATTTAGACTCAGCAATCTCACAAATTCTTGCTGTATGATATCCACGAACTATTCAAACTCTAAGGTGATAAATTTACCCATGACTGAATCCTCTCTGAAGAAAGAATAGGTCTTCTGTGCTGATAGTAAATATTTAATTTAAAAGAAAAACCCAACCCTCTCTTTGTACTGTTTATTACTCTTCGGGGGAGAAAAGAAGGCCCACAGGTGGGAGTTATTTTGTCTGATTTTTTTCCCTTTCTGGATTAATTAAATTTTTCATTATTATTCACTTGTTACCTTCTTCACCAAGTTTTTCATCCACAGACAGGAAACTCAGCTTTACTAATGAAACATTTAGATGCAAGTTGCCTTTAAAATGCAATTATCTTCTCAAGCTTTACCTCTGCAAACCACAATTTATATTTCTGAACATCCTGGGAAAGAGAGGCATCTTTTTATAACAGTACTGGTCTAGAAAATCTTCACGAAGGATCTCCTCATGTTCTTTTGAAATGTACCCATTTAGGAATAATGAACAGTTTAAAAAGGAAGCAAATGAACCTAAAAACATCAATGATGTTTTTTGTTTGCTTCTTTCATAGCTCTCAAAAAGATGCTGTTTTAGATTACTCACAAAGTAAGTTCCTTATAAATCTAAAAGCTCTCTTAGACCTGCAGAAATACATGATGGCTATTATTTAATTGCTACAATGCAAGAAGTTGCAGTAGAATATTACTAAGTTAGGGGAAGAAAAAGGAATTTTTAGGAGAGGAAGAAAGTCTGAGAACCTCAAATAACAACTTGCCCTGCTTCCCTGAATATACAGCATTATGAAATAGCCTGTAATTAAGGTTTGTATACAATTTACTGACTGGACTCTCATCCTACTTAGGGTCAGGGTGCCTAGTCAATACTTTTTCACTTCCACAACTTTTGTAGAGTGGACTTGTTTAATGCATACCTGCTCGCATAAGAACCCAAATATAAGAATGTTCCTTTCTTCTTAGGCACTTCTTTAAGACTTCCGTGGCACTAACTCAATGGTTGAGAAGCTGGGATGAACCTATCTTCCCAGCATCCCTAACACGATGTTCTCTGCACTCCTTCCTCCTAATTAGTCTCTAATCTCCAGCTCTATTTCATTAACAGTTTCCTACGTCTTCTTGCATTAGCTGAGAGGGTGCTGCATCCACAGTCCAGGATGGGAACATGCCCAAATGCCCTCTATGGGCTCACTGGTGCTGTCTGTCTCTGTGGAAGTAGACAGAGGCTCTGGAGGACTCAAGCAGTCACCCTTTGAAGAAGTAGGTACTTCAAACATTTCAGTATTTAGGCAAATTGTCACAGGTTCAGTGAAAGGCACATCCCTAATGTAAATCTCAGGCCTCTTCCCCAAGTCACCACTATGCAGTGCTTGTAAATTAATTATCTGAAGAACATTTTTTAGCCTTCAAAAGCAATGTATTCTCCCCAAATCTCTTAAAAACACCAGAATATCTTTGCTGACAATTTTCCAAAGAATAATTGATACCAAAAAGATATCCCTGGAAAGCAAAATCGCCATTCCTGAATTGTTGAAAATCTGGTAAAATTATTGGCAACTGAAAGCAGGTTCTTATAATGAGAAGTGTTAGATAATAGGAGGAGTAGTTCCATCTTCATCTTCACCTACAATATTTGTGCATCCATGTAAAATATGAATACAGGATTGCTACAGAGGAAAAAATTTTGTCGTAATACTTGAGCATATCATGTTAGTTCTGTGATTTATGTTTGTAATACACCCACTGCTCTTACCCAGTCTTCTATGGAGACAAAAATGCAGCTGAATACAGGCTGTAGCCCAGCATATAAAAAGGAAATGGGACACAACAGAAGATGTTTGTTGATTCCCATCTTATCCTTCAATCCTTCCCATTCCATCCCATCAATCCCCACTGTGTGACTCCAGCCTGTTAAAAAAATCAGACATCTCAAAAATGCACGTACTTTCTAAATTAAAAAAGAAGATCAACAGTCATCAAGGAAACATTTTTTTTTGCTGTAAATAATTCACTTAGCTGTAGAATTCACCAGATAAATAGCCTTATTGTTTTACCTTGAACTAAGGAAATGCTCACATGCCATGTTCAAAATTGTACCCCAAGCACTTTCAATTTGTTCTTAAATTCCATGTAAATAACCTTCATAGGGGTATGTGTGCTTGGTTTTTTTTTTTCTCCCCAGAGAGAACTCCCACTATCAGTTTGGAAAAAAATCATCCTTCCTGTACCTCTCATGATCTTTTCCCAACAAATCAAGTGGGCCTCTTTTTTTTTTTCCAGCCAGCTTCAATCTCTGTTGAGATTCTGTACTTAAGCAATTCCATCAGATTTTAATGCCCAAATACCTGTAGCCAGCACCCTTGTCTATCAAGAATGGCTCTCCAAAGCCTCAGTGGATATACTGGAAGCTATGAAGTGCAATGCAGTCGTTTCAGCTAAACATTACCGGCTCCTGACCCTGGAACGGGAAAAGTCAAAGTTCTTTTGGAAATGACACATTGTGACCTGCAGTCTGCTGTAGCACATTAAGTCTGATAAATGATCAGAAATGATGACTTAAACAAGCATCTAAGAGAGAGTATTTTGCTTAATGTACCCAGCAGTTAACCTTATGTAGTCACGTCGCATAGTGGGCTCATTTGGAAGCCGTGTAGGCTTAGCTGAGAATAAACAAAGCCTTGCAGTACCATTAAACGTTTTCTACATCTTCCTTCTGTGTTAATGTGGTTCAGTGCTTCTGTCACGAAAATGAACTGAATGGAGTTTCCCACACTCTCGACCACAAAGAGTGCACTATGCCGCCTTTACGAGAGACATTTTGTACTTTCCTGAACACATGCCTGTTTCAAGAGCAAACCCTGATTTTCACAGCACTGAAGAGGTCTGCAGCATAGGAAAGAAGCAAACTCAAAAGCAGGAAAAAAGTGGAAGTGATGTCAAAACCATGCAACTTTTCCAGGTGGCAAAAATAAAAAGTCCTGTATATGCACAAAAATAAGTTATTTTCTTTTCCCACATCCGCAAAATGTTCTCCAAGTGAAATGCCAAATCTAATCCTCCTGCCTAATAAGTTCTCAAATTTTTAATTTAGACATTTTTTGTAGAACCCTATAGGTACTAGAATAATGCGAGCTTTTTCTCTGTATTAAGTTGCTCAACTGTAATGACTTCATCATTTCATTTAAGCACCTGTTCTGGAAAAGAGGTCCTTATCCTCCAAACACTCACATCTAGTAAGTATTCCCATTTGAACTCTAAAATTGTGTCCCAGCTCTTTAAGTTGATTTATGGCATACTATTAGAAGCATCTATAAGCACCTGAAATGTGTCAGTGGATGAACATGAGCACTAATTGTAAATATATTTTATGAGTTAAGCAGTGCGCTGATATTTGTGGCCAATGCTCAGCAAAATATTGAATCTCCCAACTTCTGTTTAAATTCCCTACTGACTTCAGCTGGAATTTAGACTTAAAATGGGGATTCAGGAGGCCAGATGCTTTGCTGATCATGGGTCTTTGGCTGCAAAATGCTGAATCTTTCCAAAGGAGCCAGTGGAAATGATAGAGAGGTATTTCATGCATGCATGACTCTTCTTGGGGTTTGTTCAAGGGAGGAAAATCTCTTTTGAAGTTCAACTGCCTTTCTTGTTTCTCTGTCTTTTTTTCACAGACTTTTATTACAAATAAACTGGAAGGGTGCCTGTGCCCTGGAGGAGAGATTGGGATATGTGCTCTGGCCATCAAGGCAGACAACTCAGCTCATCGATGTCGAAGAGAAACATCCAACTCCTTTATCCACAAAAATAATTTTACTTCTTTTTGAAGAGGAAGTCTACTGTCTTTGTTCTTCCTCTGCCTCTACCACTTCTCTGAAGGTATCTCTGACCTCTGTGCAGAGCAGAAGGATGAGGCAGGATTCCCAGAACTCTGGAGGGTAGGGCAGGGAGGGTGACCTGAACTTTCCATGCACAAGGTGTGACTGTGCTCACAGAGTTGAAGTCCAGGTCCCCTCCTTTGCTACTGCCTGACACACCCTTAACTTTGTGAGCTTGGTGAAGACATTCTTCAGTCATGGTGCTTTCTTACTCACGTGTCAAATATATCCAAGATTTGCTCCACTATTAGACACTTAGGATATAATTATTGCCAGGGTGAGCTTGGCCCAACACACCTAAATATTAGTTTAAATTCCTACTTCTACAGTAGCATTAGTAGAAGGTCTGTATCCATGTAAATACCAGAATTCTCTATGCTACTTTCTGTCTTATTTTAGCTTTCTGTCTTATTTTAGCCTCCTACTTGCAAATCTGCTGGAATCCTTTGCATTTTGTATTGTTGAACTGTATCTGTGAGACTTGAGCTTGGCTGCAACTGGGATTCCTTTACATTTTGTTTTTAAATTTAGTATCTTAAAGAAAGGAAAATAAACATAAAGTCAGAATTTCCTGCAGGACAGTGGGAAGGGGAGAGATCAGATCAGCTGTAAGTTGTTGGTTTTGT
>VZTR01033176.1:64084-153743 GCA_013400775.1 Chaetops frenatus | reverse complement strand
TAATTATTTATTTGCCCTTTTTAAAATCACCTACAGGCTCTTGGATAAAACTGGAATATTTTGTGGGTTTCAGAAAGAGCAGAGTTCAAGTTGTCAAAGACCATGTGTTCTTACAGTATGGATGCTTCCATAGGAAAAAACATCTGAAAATGGAAGACCTAAGCTGTCTCCTTTCCTTGCTCCACCTGCCAGGGAGCAGCTGCTGCTGTCCTGTCACCGGTATCACCCTGTCCTCACTCATCTCTAACTGGTCCTGGAATACTGCAGGCTCCTGAAAGTGGGGAGAGCCTGCAGCTGAGCAAGCATAGTGGATGGTAATAGGATGACATTTTGTCCTTAAACATCATCCTTGAAATTCCTATAAGGAACAGGAGTGAGAGCAATTTGTCTCCCTAGGAACTTTACCTGCAAATTTTTTTTTTTTATTTTTTATGCAAGCTAGTTAACACAAAATATTTATGATGATGTGTTTCTTTGGGCAATGGCTTGAAATATCCATTGGGGAATTCCCTTCTTTGAACATTATACCTTACCATCTGAGACAAGCCTGGCATACCAGCTATCTCACACAAAGGCAGAACAAGTAAACACAGCTATCATCACAGCAAAGACAAGACACTGTCGAGGCTTTAAGCAAAGAAAGAAGAATTTCTCAACACATGTCTATTCTTGCCCCTTGAGCAGCTCCTCTACTTGGACACATATCACATGCAGAATTTTCTACTCTGAAGCCACAGTGATGTTCTTCGGTGTAGACATGCTCAGAAACAGTGTAAATAGCAGAGGATATTAACAGTGATTGCATGGTGAAAAATGAGAACTGCACACCTCTTTTATCTGCAAATGGCACAGACCATACACTTTACTGCTCACTATTTTTTTCTCCTAAAGAGAGAACATCAGGTGAACCATCAAAGTGCAAGGGCAAAGTGAAACAAAGACTGTGCTTCTCTGCAGGGCCAACCTCTAAAGCTGTACTTCAGGCTTTTACCTCCTCTTCAGTCTCAGTTTTCCCTGCAGAAGATCAGCCATGGAACTTGCAGGACCAAGATCTCCACTGCAAAGTCTCCTCTAATAATCCCAGTCTTTGGAAGCAACAGAACATCCTTCCTTTGATGGACCAGCCTCTGGGCACTGAGGGCCCTGTGCACACAGGGCTCTGTATCCCTGAGGAATGCATACCCAGCTGAAGCTTTGAGTATTTGGCTATGATCCTGGAATAACCTCAACGAAGTCAATGGATTTTCCCCAGATTTACTTCAGTATAATGAGCTAAGAATTTGGACCTCTGTGCCATATTGTGTGGAATTTTATTAATTTTAAATAAAGTTTCCACCTTAAATGAATTGCAAGTGTTATCTGTTTATATATATAACTTCATGCTCTTTATTATTTAAAATGTCCAATTTGCTAGATGAAAACATAAATACTGACTGCAGCTGTAGAATTTAATAAAACCTCAGGTTTGAGCTAGCAAGTGAAAAAAAGTATATTATTGGAAACTTGTGGTCAAACTTGAAGCTTGAAGGAAATATTTTAGCACTATCACAATATTAAATTGCAATCATTATTTAATTTATCTTCTCTGAAATGACTTAAGGGAAGTGCACCAAAAGTCCTATTTACCTAAGCCAGGAAATAAGTCAGTGATCAGCTAGGTGGATGAAGTAATTGAAAGCTGACAAGGGACAATATAATGCCACTATTGTAACAGCTCTTAGAAGTATTGTTTGAATTTACCTGCTTAGGAATAAATGTTGCACAGTTTTCATTTCATATAAAAAAAGAAAAAGGAAAAAGAAAAAAATGTATAGCAATAAAATGTGATCGTTTTACTGAATTATTGATATTTTTCTTTAAATTGAAAAATATCGGCTTTGGCACATCTGGAGGAAAGGAATGTTCCCCACAATTACTGAGATTTTGAAAAAAATACAGATATATTAGAAATTAAGGTATTCACCAGTCAGTACTTCTAGCAAAAAGTCTGAACCCCTGGGCAACCTGTGCATTTCAATTGTCACTTTGAACTTTGGAACAAAGGGTAGACTGTAAAACCAGTTTATAAAAAGTATTATGAGATACCACAACTGGCATTTTTATGACCTTATTAAACTACATCCAAGTGTCATAAATTTTATGTAATGAAAGTCAATAGGATCGCTGACTTGATTTTAATATTAGGAACATGCTTATTAGTTTAAGGATTTTCTGAATAAAAGGGGCATTTTTGTTGTTTTCTTACCTTAGCAACTGATGTTATGTGGAAGTCATAAATGCCAGATTACATTAATTTTTTTTGTTCATATAATAATGTTGTTAGTAAATTATGTGGGAGTAATGAGCAGCTTTTCTCACTAAGTAAAGCTAAAGGTGTTAATTTAGACGCAAAGTATTTACTGTTGCTATGACAAACAACGACTGACCAAGTTTAGATATGAAAACTAAATTATGGTTTAGAAAAAAAGATCTATCTTTCAAGAATGAATACCCAGAAAATCTTGTAACATTTTTTGCCCAATGCCCTGTCTCTGCAGTAGGAGAGGAGCTGCAGATGTCTGTTCAAAGTAAACCCATTTTTAGATCTGTTGCTGTTTTAGATGGAGAGCTTATGCCCAGAAGTAGCATAAAAATGTATTGAGATATATCAGAAGCAGAGTGCTCACCACAGGGGGATATTATCTGTGCTGTTCTCTTGAGAACTTCTGTTAGCTGAACCAAAGGTCCATCTGAGCCAGCAGTCTGCCTCTAATGTTACCCAAAAGAACAGTCCAGGGAAGAAGATAAGAGTCATGAGAGAAAAACATTAACTCATGGGACTTCCTCTTCACTCCATCACCCCCTTCCAAAAAATTGCAGCACTGGCAAGGAGATGGCAGGGAGAGTTAGGGTGAATGCTCATTAGTTGCAGAGGCATTTCAGGCAAATGCTTGGTTCCTGTCATGAGAAAATTAGTGATGTTTGCTATTTTTACCTCTATATTCCATGTAGCCATCCTGCCTGGCTTTCCTGAGCATCAGGCACAGCAGCTCTGTGCTCCCCAGAAGTCAGACATGAGCATGTGGGGGTGCCAAGGATCCCCCAACATTTGTCCTCAAACTTCCCAGTGCATGTTCACCATCCCTTCTGAGAGATGCCAACTACAGGCAAGGCAGGTCTGAAATCCAGCACCTTGCTGCCCACAGCAGCCAGGAGAACACCTTCTGCATGCTTCCAATGGGATGACCAGCAGGAAGGCCATCAGCCAACACTCCTAAAAAAGCCAGCAAGCAGCAGCCAGCTGCCAGGATGTGGTTAAAGCTATGGTTGATGTCCAGGTGTGTCTAGTGAACATTTTGCTTTTACAGAGAGGACAGCGGAATCTCATGTTATTTTACCAGAAATTTGTTTTAAAAAAGAGAGGGGGCAAACCACTATAACACCAAAAATATATTGTGGCCATTCCTGAGACTTGTGTGCCAGAAAGCACCATAAAATTTACCCAGTGTATTTTAAGCATTTGAGTTACTGAGACTTTAACTGGGCTGGTTTGTGCAAGGGGAATGGCAACAATTTTTCTTCCTCACCTTTTCCTGATGTTACAGGGAGAATTTCCATTCTGCACTGGATCTGAGATTTTTGTGGATGCCTAGGGTGCCACTTTCTCTCCCATTTTTTTTGCTGCAATATCTAGTCTTCTCCCTTCTCCACATCTATTTATCAAGGGCCAGAAGAGCACAGTGTGGTCCTGCAAAGACAGCCCCACTGACAGCTCCTCAAGGAAGGAGCTTTCTTACACCTTTTCATGATGGCCACTGGCTGAATGCCATTTTGTAGTTCATAAATGGTTGTAGATGGAGAACGTGGGGTTTATTACCTTTTAGGTTTCCTTAAAATACCAAAAAAAGAAGTTAAAGCTTATTCTAAGCTTTGGAAGGGTAACAAAACTGAAAACAGACATGCAATCAGTGAGATATTAGAGAATTTCACATGTAGACCTGATCCAGGACTGCCAGACTAAAGAGGAGAAGAGAGAAGAGAGAAGAGAGAAAAGGGAGAAAGAAGAAAGAAGAAGGAAGAAAATACCCTAAAAAAAACCCAACATAACAAACAAACAAACAAGCAAACCTCAAAAATGACCACTGAAAAAAAAAAAAGAAGCAAGAGCAAAACAAAAGGTAAAGCTGTAGAGGTTAAAAAAGGGACAGATCTGAATGCTGGAAATAGCACACTTTTAAAACAAGTCTGAACAAGTTGGGAAAATAAGAAAGATTTATTTCTAACCAAAAAGGGGCACATAAACATAGACAATTTGTTGTGAGCAAAGTAGTCTCAATGAATGGATAACTACTTGTTTTTATTGTGATCACACAATTTGTCCCCACTAAGTAGTCTGCATGGCAAAAGATTGTACCTTCATCAGCACATCTCCTAAATGCCTGAGAAAGAAAATGAATGAACTCAGGAGGAGCAGAGCAACAGGAGGAGCACCTGTTAAAATAGATAGCAATTTGTTACAGATACCATTAAACTGCAGCTGTGCATAGGAATTCTCTGCACTGAAAGCAAGAAATGTTAAAGAAATCCTCAGAAGGACAGGATACCTGCTGCATGAATGTCAGGAAAGCTGTAGTTCATTTTGCCTTTTAAAGTGTGTGTGGGGTGTAGCAGCCTCAAACAAAAGATCATTTGCTCAATTGGGAATGGAGACATAATCTCTGCAGGGACTTTTAAGGAGCCTGCCTGCTTGGACCATAGGGAGAAGCTAGTAAAGCTAAGAAGATAAGCTGAAAAAAGTATGGGTATATAATGGTGGGATACATCTCACTGGGAATCAGCAGTCTAAGTTTAGCCTGCTACTGGGACACACTGTTCTGACGTCTCAGTTTAATCGACAGAAAATTACAAAGGACAATTCTTTCCTTATTTTAATTAATTGTCCTAAGAAGAAATAATAGAAAATTACAGAGGACAATTATTTCCTTATTTTAACTAATTGTCCTAAGAAGAAGTTATTCACTCTCTTCCCAGACTATCTTTCTCTACTGAGTGCTTGAAACTGGGTGGATTTCTGATTCCCATGCTGAGTGTCCGCTGAATCACAGAATCACAGAATAGTCTGAGTTGGAAGGGTCCCAGAAGGATCAAGTCCAATTCTTAAAGCACACTTTGTGGCAGAAGATGGCCATGGCAATACACTGCCAGTTTTGTAGAACAGAAACCTGGGAAGCAAGAAAGATGACTAAACAGGCATTATAGGAATAAATTGGAATGGAAATGACCCTCTATTTCACAACAGTTCCAAAAAGAGCAGTGATGCAAGAAAAATGTTACAGAGGAAACCAAAATGTTTTTCAAACTGAAAATTTTGAAAGAAATTTTAAGGTTTTAAGAAATTTTAAGAAGGTTAATTAGAGAACAATGAAACATGTTTTTGGAAATATCTGCTAACTATGGAAATAAGTTATCCTAACTATGTGTATCCTGTGCAAGTAGCTCAGGTTTGTGCCTAAATTAGCCTGCTAATCAAAGTCCTAAAATGTTCCAGAGCCTGTAAAACCCAAGATCTGTTTCTTCACTGGCAAAACATAGCTCAGAGATGTGCTAAGAAAAGAGCTGTAAACTCTAGATAGTAGTCAAAAAATCAGTAATATCATTAAAAGTAAGCTTACAAACCAGTCATGAGAACTGCTGTGGTAGCTTCTCACTCTGAAGGGCACAAGGAGGGCGATGGGGTGAGGGGTGTGTAGTGTAGAGTAGCAGGGCCTAATTTGTGTTTCAGATCACTCTTCATCCCAAATACACTTTGTGGCTCCATCCAGGGCACTTCTGAGTCCCTTGGAACTCAGAAACTGAGTTATGTTGTCTGGCAGGATGATCTTGAGCAGAGAGAGCAGAGGACAGACGTCTGTGCTTTTCTTCATCCCCAGCTGTGTGCCAGGGCTTCCCCTGCTGCCTCCCCTCCAAGAGCATCCCTGCCTGCAGAGAGGGGATTGCAGTGCTGTTCATTAGGGAAAAAAATAAAGATGATTAGAAGGATGTATATAGTACGTCACTGTGTACATATATACTCATTACTAAATTACAACTACTATTATTCAGTTCATTATTATATAATTGCCTTCTACTATACAGACTGACAATTGTATCATATAATTTTATTTTTGTATTACCAGTTTTCTTGGAAAAAGGTACTATTTCTAATGCTTGGAGCATTAGGAAAAGTACATTAGAGCAAAATCAGTAGAGCGCAAACAACTGTTTTTCTTGAAAATGGTTCCCTGTTGGAACAAAGGGGTTCTAATTTGAAAATTAAAAAGGAGGGGTTTTGTACTCTTTCTTAATGCACAAATTTTTATTGGTGTTGGATCTTCTGTATTCAATCACTAGCCTAGAAATACAATTAACATTTTTCAAGTTAACATCATCAATATTAGATAATACCAAACTTACTAATGAAAGCATTGCTTGTATTTGTTTGGAGGTGAATATCTATATTCTTGACTACCCAATTAGTGTCAGACATAGGAATTTCACTTGGTGCTTTGCATTCGGAGACAAGACTAACAACAAACAGAAATGTCTATAGTGTAGTACCTTATCTTCCTTTTCTAAAACATACATGCCCTTTGCTGTTATGGTAACCCTTGATGTTGAAAGGAGATGCAAGGACTGTCTATGGATCTTTTTTGTGTCTTTTTTCCAAATGGATCAGTAACATTGAATATTTATTCTTCTTTGGAAATATCTGAGTTGGAGGGTTTCCATCTCTCGTTATTAATGTGTAGACATGTCTGATGGTCAGGGTTGTATAGTGCACCCATCTGTAGCTCCAGGTGTCTGAAGCTGGTCTCTAGACACTGATAACACGAGGTGTGGTCTGCAGAGAAGGGATTTTATTAGTTACATCTTTAGCTACTTGAGGAAGGAGAGCTTATTATCTAAGACACTTTGAAGCCTTAAAAACATGTGAAATATGTTTAAGGCATCAAAGAGACTGAAATAGAGGAAAACAGCATGAAACTTGAAGTTCTGAATAAAGCAGTTATTCATTACTAAATGCATTTCAAAACTTGAGAGATATTAAAAGAGAAGAAAAGGAGAGAATGAAGAAACAAGGCCTACCAGAAGAAGTGCTAACTCTTTCTGAATTGCATGCTGTAAAATCCACTGGAGAAGCTGGACGGAAAGAGAAAGAGGAAATGCACAAAATCAATGACTGTGTAAACATCTGTCTTGTCTGCAAGTAATTCTTTTCTTCCACATTATTAAAGGATGGTGCAACTTCAACCTGTGATCAAGGCCCAGGCTACAGAAACACACATCACAAGAAGTTGCTGTTTGCAAGATATGTGCTCGGATATATTACACATTCATTGACAGCAGACAGGGTGTTCTGGCCTTAGGACTTAATCCTGTAGCCCATGACAATGATAGACAGGTTAGCATTACCATAATTTGGCTCAGAGATGGAAGGACTTGACTTAGGGTTGGCACTGAGGCAGGGTGAGTTTACCCATTTCTGACCAGGCTCCTGCCTCTGCCAGTGTGCTGTGGGAACCTGGAGAGAGAAAAAGCTGTGTCCATATGACTCTGAGCTGAAGTACCTCTTAAAAACATTGCTCTTCTTGCAAGGCAGGTCAGTCTGCAGCATCAGTGCAAATCCAGGACAGACTGGTCCAAAGGCTGAGCCTGCCTTTGCACTCTCTTCCACCTCGGGCCATTGCTGAAGTGGAGGAGTCAGTGTTTGGGAAATTCATCACCTGCCCAGCATCACTCCCAGCTAAGGTCAGCTGTCTGGCATGGTAAGGAACAGAAAATAAAGCTCTGCAGATAGGAGCACATCTGCTGAGGGGATCTATAGACAGGAGAGCTGTGTGACAGCAAATACCCATGTGTAGGCATTTCACACAATAAACAAAATTTCTTATTCTAATTTTGATGGGTAATTATCAGAAGCATTGTTATTTTAGGGTCACATAGGTTACATATCAAATCATTGTTGGCTTTATATGACACTATATACTTTGGTGCCAAAGCACAGGCCTAGTCAAAGATCTGGAAGTTTGTCTCAGTTCTTTCTGGTTGTGTTTTATTGCAGTGACTTTCCTACTACACATCCTCAGGGGGTAGAACCTCGCCCTTCTCTTCGGAAAGTACTCCATTGAAAATGCCAGAATTACAACAGGGAAAAGTTTTTCAGCCAGGGGATAGTCCTGTAAAGCAGCTACAGTTCAGTGCAGAAATTAATATCAAGTGTCAGCTTAACTCTACCTTCATATAAGGAGTGGGATGAAGAACATTGACTTTTGACTACACCTGCATAGAAAGGGCTCCCAGAATGGTAGTGGCACACTCCCAACATCTGCTCCTTCCATTGAACTTAGCTGTAAATTGAAATTCCATTGCAATGTTTTTAGAATCAGTTGAAGTAAGGAGACTGTCAGAAATCCTCTTTAAACTCACCCTTATCCAAACAGGAAGCTGACCTCTAACCCCCGGACGTAACAGTACACCAGTGGAAATTTCATTATCCCCGTTTCGGCTGTACTAAGTGAAAATTAATTGTGTAATTATCTGGATGAGCGCATGTGTAAAATTTTACAATGTGCCAGTTAGATTAAGTAACGTGTTAGTGGCATGGTTTAGTGCAGAGTCAAGGCTGTCTTGTAAAAACGGCATAAGAAGTCCAACAAGATTTGAAGGAAAAGAACATGTCTGAATAAACATTAACATGAGAAAGCAATGTAATATTTAAAACCATAACCTGAGTAAGATCTTAGCCTCTTCTGATGGGGATTTATCTGGCATAGAAGAGATCTTTTGTCTTTCACTTCAAACTCACTTAATTTAATGGTCAAAATAGATAAGTGATTACAATATTAAGCTTTTGTCTATATTGTACTGTATGCACTTCATGCCTCTCTCATCTGTTCATTGAAATGTTTCTCTTTTTTTTCACTGTTTAAGTAAGAGAAAAAACCCTAAAATACAGAAGCAAACACAGTACTCAAGAAATGCAACATGCTGAACTCAATTCCCTCATAAAGAATTGAGGGACAGATTTTTCATGGCTCATGGAAATCCTAATAAGGGTATTTAGAAGAAACCATTTCCACTTCAAAGCCGTAGACTTGTTTGGATAACGAAATCACTGGGCAAAAGATGCTGCCTGGAAGAAGTCTAGTCCTTTGAGAAGTAATATTATCTTTAAAAAGTCTGGTAAGTAATATATTAGGTTCTATCAGTCTTACTGCCAAGGATTTTTGTATAGAGTTCCTTTAGCAGTACCAAATAAATGTACTGGTAACATATCTTAAAAACAGAAGAATGAAAGTAATTTATAATGGGATTTCAGTGAAATCAACAGAACAGAATATGTGCAGGAAGGCTTGGTGTTACAGTGAGAAGTCCCACAGCAGCAATTTGCTGCTAAATCTGGATGGAGACAGGAGACGATCCAGACATTTCTGTACACAAATGAGGGGTGCACAGAGGAATCAGATCTGAAAGAGTTAGTTCCTGACACGGATTTTAGGTATGATGGGATCGTGCTCTTATAAGGGCAAAGCTTGAGATTTTCATTTCTTGTGCAACTTAGTCTCTGAAAGGCTTGTGAAAACAACGATGGAAATTTTAATATTACAGTTCAGTTTTTATCTGTAATTAATCCAGCAGACATTTTGAGAAAAAGAGCTACGCAAAAGGTATAAAAATGATAAAATCTAAACAAAACCATAAGCAAACAGGAAAGACTGTGTGTGACTCACAAATACACCTTTGTATTTCGTTCTTACAACCTAAAATTTTGGTCTCGCATGTCTTTGTGAAAGCCCAGATGTTGACTTGCTATATTACTGCATTAATAAATACAGATGTTTGAAATGTTTGAAATGGGACAAAACATGGTGATGTAGAACTACACCTGGGGAGACAGGTCTGTGTCCTGGAGGTTTCGGCTGCCTCAGCACACTGTCGCAGAAGGGATGTGGGAAGAGCTCTGGCACGTTGTTGGGAATAAAATGTTTCTCTTACAAGCTCTCTATTCATCATTTGTTCTGGTCTGGGCTGTGACACAAGGTAGGTGACCACACAGGAGCACAGTGTAGCTGCAAGAGAATGTTTAAGTCAATAAAAAGTGTGTTTTTGTAAAAGAAACCGACCTGCAAGCCTTTTTAGCTGTATTCAGTTGAAAGCCTCTGTCTGTAGCATATGAGCAGGGCTGTTAGAAACACTCCTGACTGAGCTAAC
This sequence comes from Chaetops frenatus, assembly GCA_013400775.1. Classification (NCBI taxonomy): domain Eukaryota; kingdom Metazoa; phylum Chordata; class Aves; order Passeriformes; family Picathartidae; genus Chaetops; species Chaetops frenatus. Next base: position 143,513 of record VZTR01033176.1, on the reverse strand, counting down.
TCCAGGCCTGATGGGGCCAATGGCAAAGAGATTTAACTTGGAAAAGAATTAAAGAGAGTTGTGACTATTGCTAATCTCATCCCTAGTGCTTCCGTGCATTTCTCAATCAATGGGTACAGACACAGAGCAGGCTCCTGCTTCTCATGTTCACAAAACCGAGTTCAAGGATATCCAAGGATGTCCAGTGCTGGGTTGATATCAAGAGTGGGAACAAAAGGCAAAGCTGAGGCTAACAGCTAGGGACTGCTGAAGCTCTTGGTCAAAACACCTTCACCACAAGCCATCACCTCTCTCCCGCAGCCCCATGAGCAGAAAAGCCACCCACCTTGCTTTGCCAGGCCCTCACACCCCAGGCAGAGAGTCAGAGTGCCCACACACCTCTTCTTGCTGCCAGCTGGGAGGCATTCACCTCCAAAAGCGCAGGAGATCTGTACATCTATGAACACTTCAGTGAAGAACTGATATTTAGGAGAAGGGCACAGAGAGATCCAGGATCTTTCTGACTTTAGCCTGACAAGTATGAATACCATTTGTCAAGATAAATACAGTTTTACTGAGATTAAGCAACTACGACTCGTGTGTGGATTTATACCAGTAGTTGCTGACATGGGATAGTATTTTTAAGATAATATAACTATTGTCTTAATGCTGGTTTGCAGTAGAAAAAATTAGATGTTTTGCATGGTGGTGATCTGATATCCCAGATCACCCAGCTTCAAGGAGCTTTTTGTTGGGTTTTGTTTCATTTATTTTTACCTTCAATATTACTTTTCTCCCAAGCTGTCTTCCGAACACATGGCCTGCTTTAATGGTTTTTTTTCTAAACCTACAGGCTTCAGCAACAAAATATCACATAAAAATGGCCTGAGGTGGTGAGCAGTGACCCATCCATCCACCATCCTTCTACTAGAGATGCTTGTGCCACTTCTTACACCAGCTGCCCTTACTCCTTGGAGAAATAAGTATCAGAATGGAAAGGAAAATCCTTTGGAGGAGCAGAAAGATGCAGGAGAAATATTAACCACTGCCTGTCACTTCTACAGCAAATGTCATAAATGCTCCTGTGATGCAGAGGCAAACCAGGCTAATTGAGAGTTCCTGGTTCTCTACATGTTCATTTCAACTTTGTTTAACTGAGTAAGAGGATAAAGCTTTTGTAAAGATTTGCCCTTAATATTCATATTGGGTTAAAATGTGGGGTATAGATTTGCTTTGGTGTTTGCCTGTTTTTTTTATTTTTTCTTTTTGCTGAAGAACACATGGTTCTTTCTCACATGCTCATTATATCACCCCCTGATAGCTATCAGCTTGCTACGGCGTAACTTTTTCACCAGCACCAAACCTTTCACATGACACTACCAAACAAATGGTCTCCTATTGGGTTTTTGGCAGTTTATTAATGATAGTTATATTTTCTGCAATTTATGGGTTATTGACTCCTTTGTTTTCTACAAAGACAGGAAACATACACTGAGAAGAATCAATGAAGTGTGAAAAGCATTATCTACACTCCACACAGAAAAAGAAGCCTATAAAAAAGGGCCAGGAGCAGGAAGCAACAGAGGGCAAGATATTCCTCTGTGGAAAAAAACAGTAAAATAATACTGTCACTAAGTTAAAAATAAACTACAGAATATCAGATCTTAGAAAACATAACATATTTTCCTGAAGAACAGAAATCTAAGACAGCAAAGGGAATTCTTTTTTTTACTGTTCCACTTTTATCCTAGAGATCTGAGGAAGTCAAATGAAAATTTCCTGGCATCCTGGGGCAATAAAATAATCTCAGTCTCCTTGTGAAACCACATTAGTGTGGAGATCGAACAGAAGTTCTTTGAGAACTGTAAGTGCTATGTAAGCATCATTTTTCCCAGGAAACTAAAGCTTTGTTTATTTACACTGAGCTATGCCACTAATGTAATAAGAAATAAACTGCTAGGACAGTCACAGACCTGAACACCTATCACACAGGAACACACCAGCACCCAGATCTGTGACAAAGTTGACGATCCCTGTAGAAAGCATCAGGACTTCTGAGGACAGTGACTCGGCCCATCAGAGAGTCTTCTCTGCATCCAGCACCCGTGTGCTGAGGAATCAGGAGGGATTTCAGCCAATGCACAGTATACTCCACTGAATCAGGGCCTCTTGGCTTGCCACTAGTAGCTTTTTTTGCTGCTCAGAAATAAGCCAAATTAGGCCAAAATAAGACAGGTGGCTGGTATAGATCTGACTCATCTCCATTGACAACACAATTAATTTCAGGTGGTTGTTTGTTTATGAGCCCTGGCTGCAGATACATGCCAGTATCTGCAGGCAGAGCTTCTGGTAAATGTGGCTTCTGGTTTAGGGCTTTGATTCCCCTGGATAGAACGGCCAGGGTTAGAAGGGACCTTAAACATCTTCTTGTTCCAACCCCTCTGCAGCGGGCAGGGACACCTTTTGCTGTATCAGATTGCTCAGAGCTCCATCCAACCTGGCCTTGAACACTTTCAGGGATAAAACCTCCACAGCTTCTCTGGACAGCTATTCCAGTGTCTCATCACCCTCGCAGATATCAGATCTACCGAGAGAAGGAGGTCTCACCACAGTTGTCTAGGACCATTGTGTTGCTGATCCATGAAAGAGACACCAAATGCTGTCAGGGCACAGCAACAGAAAAGCAAAAGCCCTTGGCAGATCCTCTCCTTTTCTCTCCTCCAGGGAACCATCAGGGAATGTACTACTTCAAAACAGCAGTCACTCTGTTGCTGGCAAGAGCACTAAGATTTCTTGAGTTTCAACTCCTTTATTTTTAAACTGAGTTGTGGCAAGCGCATTTCAGAATTTCTCATGTTTTTCAAACATGTGACAGTTTTTCCTGACTCCTCATGTAGTAGCCATCACAGACATCAGAGCTGCAAGGGTAACTGGAGCCTACAGCTCCCACAGACATCGCTGGCTAATGCAGGTGAGGTGCTCCTCTACTCCCCTGTGCCTTTTAAATATATTGCAATTAATAACACTAGATTTGCCCATGAGAAAAGAAAGCCACTAAAATGGTTCTCTAACCAATCAACTTGCTACTTCTGAAACACAAGGAAATGTGTGTAGACATATTTTAAAGAAAAAAAATGGTTTTGTGTCATTCAAACATGTTCTAATTGGTCATGAAAACTTACATCCAGGCACTTATAATTTAAGAATTAATAAATATTGTGTAACAACCCTCACTCTTCTCAGCAATACATATAACATCAAAAGCATGCAAACAGCATGCAATGATGACTGAAGGCACTGCACAAAGGAGTCCTGCATGTAAAACAACCACCAGCCTTTAGAACTTTGTATCTCACAACAGTTCCAGCCATCATGTCTCCCAGATTTTTCATTTTTCTTATGTGCTTCATTTTTCTTATATAGTTTCTCCCACAGTAATAACAACTGAGGACACTGACCAGTTTAGAAGGCAGCAGGTGGTATATGAGAAGACTTGAAAAGAAATCTGACTGCATTTATACAATCCTAAGAGAAACAGCGTCAAGGAATCCTTAAGAGACACTCTGCTCACAGGAAAGCAGAATTTAATAAAACAGAGAAGTCAGACTCCTCTCTCTGGTGCAATAGCATGCTCCAGAGAGGTTACTATGTTCTTTTGACGTCTTCAACGCTTATTCCCATAAGGGGATGGCACAAAATGTTTCTACAGTTTGACTTCTGATCAAAGGCTGCACAGCTGCAATATTCAGTCATGTTTTGTGAAGGTCTCCTGACCCTGCTGATTCCTTTCCTTCTCTGCTATTTCTTCCCATTCCCCCTCTTTCAGGGAAAGCAGCCAGCACTCATGCCAAATTCAGCAGCAGAACCATGCCTGGCCATTTCCTACAGAGACCCTTCCTCCTTGCACTCACCCACCTTTCTTCTGCTGACACCGCTTTCCCTCACCAGCTTGAGCAGAGGACATCTGGTTCACTGAACATACCATCCCTTTTATTATCTCAGAAATAATCCTGTGTCTTCCCCCAGCTAATCTTGGATCTGATGGGAACAAGTTTTTTTTCTAATTCTTAAATACAGACTTCTTTTATTTCACAATTAGTTTTTTGAACCCTTTACTGGTTATTTAATTGATGGCAAGTGATGATCAATTCACGTGCACTATAAAATTTCTGTCCACTTACTATATATGTCAAGACTGGCACAGGATACTATTAAAAGCAATTTGCAAGACTTATTGAGTTGCTATAGCACTAAAGATATTTTAGAAGTTAATTTAAACTTTTTTTGCATGCTGAATTGTGCAAATCTTCAATATCTACGTGGTTACATTCAACCCAGTGAATGACTAGTTTGCAAATGTAGTTCACATCATTCTGCTCCCAGGAACCTTAGGTCCCAGAGCATCAGACTCAGCAAAGGATTGCAGAGCCCAGCTCTGGGAGAAGACTTCAGAGAGCAAAGACAGGAGAAACGGTTTCACAAACGTGAAGAGCTGCAGATATCCACAATGTGCTGAGGGGCCCTGAAATAGGCTGTGTCTGAAATCTTCTCTGTATCTTGTCTGAGAATGCTTGAGATTCAAGATTTAAAAGTTTTGACTAGATTTAGGAATGTGGGTCAGTCCTGTAATGGTCTTTTTGACCCGTACTCCAAATAGCACTGATCTTGCTTCACATGCCCTCGTGGTATGGCCTTTTCCCAGGAGGGAAAGACTGAGGCTCAGGTCCTCCCTTTGCCAGACAAATTCAAGCACAACTCTCTTGCTTTCCAGAAACTATGCAATTATAGTGGCTCAAAAAGAGCTCATTAGTCCTCAACCCTCAGCACCAGGCTCGCTGCCCCTGAGGTCAACCAGTTAAGGTTACCCAGTGCATTTTGCTGGAGGGGGATGAGTTTTAACACTTGTTAAACGCTCTGCTAAACTGGGTTCATAAAGAACAGAGACAGACCAACAACCACCTCATGGCTCTGCAAGAACCATTATATCTGAGGTGTCAGGACTGTGTGACTGCAGAGCCAAAATACATTTCTATGGTAAGAAGAAGAAAGACCCAAAGTAATTATGAAACATAATATACCAATAATATTTGGATAACTTCAATCTAAAATACTTCTCTGTCCTTACATTAGGCTGATTGGAGCCTGTGATTCCAGCCACGAAGAGAGGGCTTATTTCAGTGAACATTTAGCCAAAATCAGAAACCTCCCTGAGAAAAAGGGTGCAGGCCAAGAGTCAGGGGGAAGTTGCGGGCTGGCTAAAGCCCTATCACACTAATAAGGCAAAGCATGTTTTTCTTTAGTTTGAGTTTAACTTCAGAGTTACAGCAGTTTACTGTTCTGCGGTATAATATTTTTCCCCTTAGTCTCACAGTCAGATTAATTTCTGAACAGCAGTGCAATGAAACTTTTGATTTAAGAGATTTGCTGAGGAAATCTAGATTGAAACTCAAGGTTTAGCCAGTACATAAATCAAAGGTGGGATCACTTCAAAGATTCCTTCATCTACTTGGCACAGACTTGGTTCATTTAAAACCTCCTTTCTCATAATTGTGCCCTTATTAAGATTTGAACATTTATAAAATGAGGAATGAGGTCTTATAGAGTTTTCTGCAATCACTTCCCCTGAAAATAAAAGTCTACAGAGAAGCGGTGAACATGGGAGAGAACAGGTCATCTCCTGGCTATCATGGCTACTGATTTTATGGGGTCCTGTCATAGAAGGAAAGCTCTGCAATAAAGTTGCTTCCTGGCTCTGCCATAGATTTCCTGTGTGAGACCAATTCAGTTAATCTCTTAGGGCAAAAGTCATCCCATCACAATTCAGAAACTTAGCTGAGGTGCTGAGAGTAGGAGTTCGTTTACCCTATGGTGTCTTTTTCACTTAAGCAAATGTAGCAAACCCTACCTGGTTTAGTCATCAATGGAGGAATCTACTAAATAATGCACTTTAAAGTGCCCTTAATTTTTAACATTTATAAGTATGACGTTTAAGCATTTATATTGCCCATTTCTAAACAGGAACATTCCTTTCTTCCCATCCGCCACCTTTCTTTTCAATTTAGTCTTTAATCCTTCAGGGAAATTGATCTGTACTGAGTTTTATGAATTTTTAGTTCCCTCCACATAGGGCTCAACATATCTACACAAACTGAATTGAAAGCCTCTTGGAGCAGTTTCCAATGGCTGTAAGGAAGGAGACTGTAGAAGAAAAGTGTCAGATATGACAAGTATCTTGCAGTTATGCCTGAGCGCTTGCACGTACTTAATTGGGAGAACTAGAGAGTGTCAAAGGCCAAAGACCTTAAATAACATTCATGTGTTTCCTTAGCCTGGTGAGAGCCTTTCCATCCCTGTAGGTGGTATCTAGCATGTCTGTGGGCAGCAGCAGGGCTCTACTGCTGCTTGACTTCACGTGGCTTCTCCAGCTTGGCTTAGCATCCTCAGTTAGGCATTCAAGACAGCTGCAGCACCTGGCCCAGGGAAAAGAAGGCAACAAGGGCAAGAAAGAGCAGAAAACAGTGCCCAAAAGAGAACAGGTGAAAAAAGGGAAAATATGTTACTTGACAATTAACCAGAGCAAACATTTGCAACAAGATTCTGTAGAGTTGCTAGCATGCCAGGTTTGTAATAGGCTTATGTGATGAACCAGAATTAAAGGTTAGGCAGATTGAAATATATGAAGGAAGATGTGAATAAACCTTGACACTAACTTATAGTCACAAAAATAATTTTCTGTGATTTGACCAAGCCTTTTCTCTGAACTGGTAGAACAGTGCAGGATCAGCAGCTGGTGACTTATGACTGGTAACAGATGCAACCTGGGATTTACCAACTGGGGGATGGTCCTGAACTCTGTTTACAGAGTTCAGATAATTTCAGTTCAATATAAATCACAACAAGTATTTGGCTTACTCAAGGGAAATTTTTAGTGAATGACCAGAAAAGCTTATGGATTCCCAAGCCTTAATTCCAAGGCTACTAAAACAAAAAAAGGGAAAAAAAGGCCACAAAAATTGATGACATTATATATGTAAACAATATGTGCAGAAAAGGGTCTTTAAATAAATGGATTTTGATAAATATTTGACTGAATGAAGTGTTATAAACTGTATGAAAGTTGTATAAATAAGTTGAGATGAAAGTCCTTTGCAATGCAATGAATCATTTTAAAAAAGGTTTTGATATACAGAAGCAATGTATGCTCACATCATTAATTTTTCATACCTAACACTAACAAAGCACACACCATCGCAAATATAGTGAGATCTATCTAAGGGTTCAGTAATTTAAAGTTTTGACATAGTCTCTCTATCCATCCCTAGTTGAGTTTAACTTTACGGGGCTATAGCAGTTTACTGTGTTGTTATTTCTTGTTAAGTCATGCTTTGGGTGGCTGCTGTGATTTACTGATTCCTGCAGATTTTACACTCCTCATCCTCACTAGCTCACAGGACACCCCTGACCTGACTGCAAGCAACAGGGTATAGGGAAACCCTGCAGATCCTGTTACTGACTCACCATAGCTGATTCCTATAAACTGGAAGATGAGAACAGCCTTAGCCCCTTCACAGATGATGGATGCAGATTAGCAGATCTAAACAATTAGTTAGGGTGAGGGAATGAGCCCTTAGACAATTAGAGCAGTTAAGCATCCTGCTGACAGCTGTGGTGACAGCAGACAGTAAAACTACCCTTGATGAAATGAGAAAACTCTCTGCCTTTTTGATTTACAGGCAAGTTTACTTACAGGCTTTAAGGTGTTTAACTACAGTGGTCACAAACCAGGCACTAATACCCTTCCCTGTGCAGCCACCGATGTGGGATGGTGAGTGCAAGCTGACACAGCTCAGCTCTGGCACTGCCTGCCAGCTGTGGTTGTTTGAAAGAAGGAGGCAAGCCTGCCAGGCAAAAGGAGGCAAACTGAATGCCTGAGCTGTTACCAGTGCAAGGGAACAGAAGAGGTTTAATGCTTCAAGGTACGGGAGGCTCAGAGATGTTTTCAGCTCCCTCTCATTCATATTTTAATATTAAACTTGCCACTTGCAAGCTTTTGTTTCAAGTTGCACTGACAGCTGTTTGGTGAATGTGGATTTTGTATCCATTAAGAACAAATGATCCCTTGTTTTTAACCCTTTGATTTTGGGAGTTTGTATATCCAGGTGTGTTCCTTTTCCACTCCCATTGTGCTACCATTACCCAGGAGAGACATTTTAAATATTTGTGGTCAGTTCCATGGAATTCGCTTTAAATGCCAACAAAAAATAGTTTGTACAAATTCTGATGGCTTTTGTGTATGGGTTTTGTCTCAGAGTTGTTTTCTGGAACTGGGGGAGGGAGGGGATGTTTCAAATGACCATGCCAAGCTGAGACACAGATGTGAGTTTTCTTTGATCCAGGAGAGGATGCACTGTTGAATGCTTCAGAGTCTTCAGACAATACTTGTCCATGAGATCAAGGAGTAAAATATATGTCACGATACATTTTTTCTCACTTAGATGTTAGAATTACTGGGTACTAAAAACTATATTTAAAGGTACTACATTGCTTCATAAAGCATCTGGAAAAACAGGTAATCACTAGTAATTGTTAAGGTGTGATAACAGCACCTTGGTGTTAAAAGAATCAGTGTAAAGTCTTACATCAGGTGGTTAGAGAAATAGATGGTATATCTTTTAATTCCATTAACACTCTAAATATTGTCCTAATGGGTTAGTACAGCATAGTATCATTGATTTCAACAAGACTAGCTAGCAACAATAGGAATTATCATGAGAGATACGCAATATTCACCTGGTTTCAGGTTTTATTGTAAATGTGAGCCTCAGCTAGTGTTTGACAATGTTCACTGAGATGTGAAGCAGAGATCTATTTTGTGCATGTCATGCCAGGTTTCAAGTTAACCTTTAATTTTGTTTCACTTTGGCTTCATTTACCTGTGACACTGTTGAAGAAAGTGCACTGGGTGCAGATCTACACTAAACAAACCTGGTCCACTTCAGTGGTTGAAAGTTCACTTCCATTAACATGGCTAGGATATCCTGAGAAGTTCTGCAGGAGTTCCAGCTCTAATTAATTGTCAGTAAACCAATATTTTTTCAAATGCCTCAGGCCTTCATTTCAGCAGGTCTTCTGCAGCTTTAATGATAGCCAACATTGAGTTAAACTATGAATTTAGGGAGCAATTTCATTGTGTAATATTCTCAGCATTCAGATCAGAAATAGACTCCATTTATCTTTTTATTGGTAATGTTCTTTTCTTAGGCAATCCACCTGGATAATAGATATGTTTGCGTGGGGGAAAGCCTTTCTACACAACATGGGCATGTTTTTATTTTTCCCTGAAAGACCTAAGTTTCATTACATGTTTCTGTACCAAACAACTGTGGACATAAGTGAAGATGTAGGAAGAATTGTTTTCATTTTTATATGGAAACTACTGAGAATAGTTAAGAACTATAAGTGAGAGACTATCAACAAAGCAATATTGTTATGACATGCAGAAGGTAGTAAGTAATCAGGTTAACTATTCACTCACATGATGTTAGTGGTACTTAACTAATGAGAAAATGTTGAAGAAGAATACAATATTCATCTGAACATAGTAGGTCTAAAAATACTTCAGAGTCTCCAGTGAAGTTTGGATCTTTCTCCAGCTAAAAGTAGTGCTCGGCTCTTGTTCCTATTTCTGTGTCTGCAAGGGGTACAATTAGCTATTTAACCCTTATTGCTGTCACTTTACAGTGTTGTTCTCTTCCCCTGGTGGTCTTTGTAGACAGGTAAGCTCTTCCAATCAGTTGGACAGTGTCTTACAGTATGGAAAGGACTGTCACCTGCAAGGATAACTCCAAAGGCAAGTCAAGACATGAGCTCTTTTGCCAGGTTGATTAATAATCAGATAAGGAGACACCTCCCCTCCTTTTTATCTCAAAAGTGAGGATTAATTACAGATTTGGATTTCAGATGAGGGTTTTAATTTAGTCCAGGAAACAAAGGAGAAAACAGATCTTCCCACATAAAATCAACATTTTTATTACAATATGAAGTGTAAGTATGTGTGCACCATAACTAACTAGGAACATCACAATGATAATTATCCAGTAATGGTTTTCATTTGAAGAAGCTCGAACTGCTTTACAAAAATAACTTTACCAAGTATTTTAGAGGATGGAACTGAGAGACCCTGACTTTTTCATCATTAAGAAAGGTGGGGATAAAATGTTACGTCTCCTGATCTGTATAATGCCGTTCTCTACTGCATATGAAAGTTCTGGCAGAGATGAACAACTGTCCCAGCTATTCTGTCCTGGACAGCAGATGACCCTAGGTATGACACATAAAGCAAGGAGTGTCACATGGAAAGCAAGCAGCTAACATCATCTAATCTACTTTTGAGTTGGGTTTTAGGGGCTTTGGCTTTGTTCTGTTTCTTTTCAAAGAAAGAAGATATGACCCAATATGAACAGGTCTCGGTTTGCCTGCAGCCACATGTGCCCAGGTAGGACAGATTAAGGAGGAACTGCTGAGGACCTGGCATGGTCCCCTCAGGGAAATTTTGAACAGGCATCCATCTGGAGAGTGAGGGAGAAAGCAGATCACTGCAGGACAACTTAAGTCCAACTCTGTTCATATGTTTTTGCTGTTGTTGTTCACCCCACCGGGAAAATCATTCAGTTTGGTGCCTCAAAGACAGATGGTACAAAGGTTTTTGGATAGCACAGCAAGATGCAGTGCAAGAAGAGGGATGGTACCTGAAATACAACTCTTCCACAGGGTACTGTGGGTCTGGGCACTGGGACCAACAGCAGATTTGCTGGTTCATAACATTCACTGCTAGTATTGCTTTTCTTTGTGCCTTCTCATGGATGTGTTTACTCCTAGATGCACATCTCCTTCTGTCTGAATACCTCAGCTGACACCAAGTCTTGGGCCTTGCTTCCCATCTGATGCCTCCAGAGCACTGTCTTTCCCTGTCTAACCATCAAGGGCAGAGGGGACATCTTCCTTCCCACCTTCTTTCTTTGTCATCCCTTTTATTCTGAGACTCTCTAGGCTGCTGAGAGGAGAACAGGACTAGGTTGTCTTCTGAAGAGGTGCTGCCCAGCCTTAAACCGAGCCCAAAGACAATTGTTTTCCTTTTCCTCATATGTCATCCTTGTGATTCTGGACTGCACTGTTGTGGAAAGATCTTCGCTTTATTGTCCTTTTTAATGATGAAATCCTTTCCTCAGTAATTCACTGTGACTTGGTAACTGACTCCACATGGTTACGACGTGACAGTCCTGATTGAATTACTGGAAGAACAGAGCAGGCTGAGCCACATGCATGCGAGCCATGGCGCAGCACGAGCTCCCTTCGGCGGGTGCCTCGCCATCACCCAGGTGGGGACTGGGGCTCCTTCCACTCCTCAGCCCCTTTGCTGCCAGGAACAGCTGGGTCCCCAGTGTGACGGCCCCAGAGATGGGCTCCTCTGTGACCCGTCCCCTCGCTGAGGCACACAAACCTGTGGGGCTGTGTGCTCCTGGCACACTCAGGAGCAGTTGTGGGCGTGCCCTGAGCCAAAAGGGGCATTAACGCCGAGCGGGTATGACACCAACACCCCACGATTTGGGCCCGTGGTGGCACTGGACGTGCACACACCCATCACTGGGTTGCCATAGCCACCCACAAATGAAGGTGCAGCACAAGGCGTGCAATGGACACCCTGGCACCAAGGATGGGCTGGGGGCCGTGATAGTTCCGCCACAGATCCACGTCCAGCTTCCTGGCTTCAAAGGAGAAAGGGGGTGATGTGCCTAGCAGGAATTCCGAAGCTGTGGGTGGTTTCCTTTAATTTGGGAAAGCATCTGATACAGTGTGTCACGACACATCACATTTATTTAATTCTTTCTTCGTTTGGATATGATTACTGTCACGTGGAGTGGAAACTGAGTGATGCACTATGAGTAAAAAAATATCGGAAGATGGTTTAAATCAGCTCGTACTGAATTAGGGCAGGGAGAAGAAACATTCAGCATAGGTCTGAGCAAATTAGGATTATGTAACTTTATTGTTAATGAGTATAAAGGAGGAGGCGAAATTAAGCATTGACTGATAGTACATTGATAGTGGCAACTGCCTTCTTTAATTTGCACCAGAGAACAAAGATGAGAACTCAAGGAATTACTTAAATAGGATTTATTATGGGAACACAGAAATGGAATTCTACTAATTAAAAGTGTACATAATTTAGTAAGAAGCATTTAACATGAGTCCTAGCAGTCTAAGGATACCAAAATGCTAGATGAAATGGGAAGTTTTATAGGAAAAGAGCATGGGCACAAAACATGGGCCATTACAGAAAAGCTGCACAGATGAAAAGATGAATAGGAACAGTGTCTTTGCCTGATGAATTCTGAAAAAGGAAAAAAAAGAGAAAATTGAATAGCTAGAGACAACAATATTGCAGGAATGACATGCATGGACATCTCAAAATGAGCATTCCATGAGTAAATTCAATTAAAAATACTTACACTCACTCACTACATGTTTGAGATATAAAGCAAGATGGAACATATTTATTCACAATGTTTAGAAATTGAAGAGATACTGTCTTTTGTTGTTGTTTTTGAATTCCATGAACTATTTTCATAGGGAACCTAAAACAAAGACAAAGGGACCAGTCACGGAAGCCTCATGCAGCACAGGGACAGAACACAGTGCACAAAGTTGTCTGCTCTACTCTGAAGGCTGCAAGCTTGCTTGTAGTTTGGGACTGGGCTGGCATATTTGGGGGGCAGGGGGATAAAAACCTCACCACATGCAAGTAGAAGAATGAAAATGGCAGGGTGTGGTGAGGAGGGAGAGAGGGAACAGCATGTGAACATGGCCAAAGATTTCATTCAATGTTCAAACAAACCAAAATGGAAAACGAAGGTGCTGTGTCAATTATCTTCCAAAACTATTTCAGCAGATTCTCTAGAGCTTTTAGCTTCTGTTCTTATGTGGATCTCACCACTCACTTTTTGTCTTACCTTGCTTTCAAAGAGAATCGTCAGTATCAATGGAGATGGGGCGTATGGCTCAGAATTTTGACAAGCACATCCTTTGCTGCCTGCAATGGGAAAGCAAACAGTGGAGCAACATTTGGATATATTATTTCTGGCTGCAGTGGCAAAGATGAAAACGCAGGGTGAACACGTGCCTTAGGCTGCCACCACATGGTGAGAGCAGGGAATGAGGGCAAGTGACTGCCTTATCTGCAATTTCCCTGGCATCGTGAGGTCCTCACAGCTATTACTGAAAGGAACTTATTTTCAAATCTAACTCGAGGGAATAAAAAAAGAAATTGTGTTGGCTTTATTAGCTATAAATTCATTTCTCCCAGAACCTCCTTATGTCAAATCTTTGTTTCATTTTTTGCACGGTGAGATCTTGTTATAGTAAAAAGTACTAAGGCAGAAACTACTTCGTAAAATGACTTTTCAGATTCATTTGGTTGCCCTGCCCCAGTGTTATGGCTTTCATCTGCTGTCTAGGTCCCAGGTGTTGTTTCTTAGACTATATGCAGATGCTAAAAAAATAAAGGGTAATCTTCCTCATTATTGCAATTTTTTCCTTTGTAAATGTTGACACTGAGTAAGCAAAAAGGAGACTGCTTCAAGATGCTAACATTTCATTTTTTAGCGTAGATTTTCTACAGAAATATTTTTATGAGAATAACCCTGCTGTTGAGCCTCTATAAGTGTCATTTAAAAATAGCAAAAACAATTTTAAACTTTTTAGACAGGAAGGGAAGAATTTTTTCCCCTTGGCTGCAACAGCTGGGAGAATTTTTAGGGACATAGGGTGGCTAAAGTTCAAACTGTAACAATGCCCCGGTGCCTGGAATAAAACATATGAGACATTTTTGAAAGATTAATGAATTTCAGTGTCCTTTTAGTAGTTGGTAATAGAAATTAAGAATTTAATTTTTCATGCAATCTTAAAAAAACCTTCTGCCATGGTTCCAAGCAAATCACAGACCAACACTAGCAGGGGAGACTTTTTTTTTTTTTAATATTTTTTGACGAAGAACTTTATTTATTTTTTTTTTTTTTTTTTTGTTTGTTTGTTTGTTTTTTGGGTTTTTTTTACAGCAATGGAAATGTAAATAATTCCAAGGGGAAAAGCATTTAATTTAAAGTTACACCCGATGTTCATTAGTTTAAAAAGCTGTTCCTCAGATCATTTATACCAGTAAAAATCTCCTTGATGACTGATCGAGAGGTGCTTCAGAACATATAACATGCTCTATTTTTGAGGAAAAGAGAGTAAATCATGCAATATATACACTATTTAAATATTTTATATTAGACCTTTTATTATTGCAACCTAATTGTTTCTGAGCAATTTTTTTGTTGTTAATATTAGTTTCAAAAACATTTAAACATCTGATGGAAAAGTCTTCAACTGAAAGAATATTTCCATTCCCTTTTGTTCCTTTTTCTTCATCAACTACATTTCAGAATAATGCTGTTACTGATAGAGACACAGATTTTTCCAAGCTCCCTCTCCAGCCTCTACCTATAAACAGTGATTTAAATAGGATTCCCAACACATATTCTTATAGACCTTGAAGCCTCATTTGGAGTTTTAACAGAAACAACATGTGAACAAATATGTATTTGGGGAGTTTTAAAAGCCAAGCTCTGACCTGACATGCAAGGAACAGTTGCTGGGAGCACACCCAGGCTCTCACATCTCAGCTTTTCAGCTGCTCCCAGCAATGAGCTCGTCACACGCTAAATTCTGCAGGGCAGCCACCACGGGAAAAAGATACTGGAAAGTGCATGTTTGACTTGAGGTGTTTCTAAACATTAAAAAGCTGTCTTTTTTATTTTGTTCTTTTCCCATAATCTGCACTAGGTGCTGGCTGGAACTGTTTGCCATGAAAAATCCCAGTGTTGGGCAGGAGCTAGTGGAAGTTTAAAATAAGTAGATAAAGTAGATAGTACCTCTCCGTACCTCAACTTCAATAGTGTCTTTTCAAAGCTCAGCAAAATAATAAACCAGTGAACGCAGACATAAAACCAGACTCGGGGACTTTCTTGTATCATATCCATCCAGAATAAAATTTTAATAAGTAGTTAAAATAATGACAATCACGATAAATCCTTGCCCCCAGATCTCACAGTGTTCACAGCAAGATGCTCTGTGCCTGCTGACTCCATAAAGCAGTTGAAGGAAAAAATAAAACACCTCCTCTCAAACATAAGTGAAGAGGCTTGGCTGGCCAAATGCTTGAACTGGTTTTCCCTTATATTAAAATGAAGCATTTCTTTTCATCTTCTCATTTTCAGAAAATTGAGAGAAAGCAGAAGTAGCCAGAGCTCCAAAGGTAGAAGGAGCCACATCCACTTCTAACATACAGTGCTTGAACAGAACATACAAATGATGTTTTGAATTAAAAACACAGAACAAAACCTACAACATCTTAAATGTTAAGGGCCATAGTCTACTTTCTGCTTCGGAAGAGGGAGAAAAAAAGGCTGGGCACAACCATAGCAAACACCAGGGAGGGACAGGGCTCCCTAACTTCTTCACCCCCTTGCAGCTCTGTCCCGAAGTACCTGAGCCTCTGAGCACTGCACAGCAGTGCCCATCTCTGGCAGCTATAAATGCTGAGCATGCTTCAGGCAGCAGGAAATATGCTTTAACCCTTTCCACAGCCGCGACTCCGCAGCACCAGCAGGGAAACCCAGTGGCAAGGCAGGTAATGCTGCAGTCATGCTCTTCAGAGAGCAAGGAGGGGTAAGCAGAGAAGGCAACGTGTCCCAGAGGGTCTGCAATGCCCAAAATGCTGAAAGTCACATCCCACTTCCCCCTGCCTTGGGACACCAGGCGCTGATGGCAGGCTCTGTGCACCTGAGGGAGTTCTCTACATAAGGATGGGCTACATAGGGCTGCTCAAACCAAACCCCAAAGGGGGTCTGTTACCCTCGAGGTTCCTTAGCATAACACAACTAATCCTTCACAAATTCATTATCTCGCTTTTAGTGCTCAAAGAATGAGAAAAGGGGATTTCCAGAGACTGGAAATAAATGTGAAATATTGCTATGTCACATGATGAATTTCATTCCTGATGAGGAAGTCCACCTACTGCAATTTACCTTCTATCTGGGACCCATTATCTCTGCACAGAGGAGCAGCCTGAAACTTAGACAGTTCTTAAAACTTCCAAAAAAAACTGATTAAGAGGGAGTTAAGGGGTTTATAGGTCTTGTGGGACTTTACTACACATGGCTGAATTTTAAGTTCATAGTGGCCTCAAGACAGAAAGTTCAACTGCATTTTAGATCTTCAAAAATAATTTTGATTTCCACCCTTTCTTTAACAAAAATCTTAAAATATGGGATTAAAAAGGACATTCTATATTAGCACTTTCCATACTCATCTCTAAGTAGGACATGTTATACATGTAGCACTTGACACACCAGATTTATTATTTTGCTGGTTTTCTTCTAAAAAGCTAAATTGTTTGTCTTACTGAAAAAAAGAAAAAAAAGTGAAAGTATAAAATGTTGCCTTGATTAACCAAAACTAAAATTCTAGTACCATTTCAACAGTCCGCCATCCTCGCTTTCCCTGAGAAACCTTTTAAACTATTTCTCATGAGTATCAGACTTCTGCAAGACTTTGTGGCGGAAAATAGGAAAAATGGTGTCCAGTTTCCATTTGCAAATCAGTAAAAGTCTGATTGCTAGTTTGCTTAAAATTAAAGTATATTTTAGAAGGATTTTTTAAATGTTGTATTTCATATTCTTCAGTGTACATTCTGTCCAGCCAGTCTCTCCTCTGCTACACAATACAGATACAGCTATGATATTGTCTGATGACAGACATGCATTGAAATGACACAAAAAGAAAATAATTGGGAAGACATCTTTCCAAAAAAATTTTTGTATAATCATATAAGATATCTGAGCTTTGAACCTGGGTGTATATATTAAAACAAAAACAAAAACAAAAACAAAAACCCACAAACAAACAAAAAACCAACCCAAAAAAAACCAAAACCAAAACCAAAAAAATAAAAATCCTACCAAACAGAAAAATTAAGAAGCTGTTTAAATTAAATATGCTCTAGATTTTAACACAAAAATGAGGGCTTGACTAAACAGAGCTTCTCTGTCCCAAAAATACTCTGAATTCAGCTTAGGGTTTATTATTGTCAGCTTCCTGTCCAGGGATTTACAAAACCAGATCTACTTGTTTATATGGTAAACAGCATTTGAAAATAGCAAAAGTGAGCTGCATTAGGTTTTTTTTCTTTTTTTCTTGCATTAGATGTGAAGTTGCATATCTTACACTTGCAGTGTTGCGTTTGATGAAGTGTGAGCTGTGAACTGCTGTGTGAAACTATTTCATGCTTGTTTCTTGGACTCCTTCATGTCCTACCAGTGTTAATTTATGAAACCACATCTCTCATGTGATCAAGCACTAAGAAACACTCTAATTTTAATGGTAAAATAAATCTTGCATTTAAATGACAAATTTTGACCCGAAATCTTTGTATGGGATTGGAGCCCAGCTTTTTGTGTTTGAAGCCAGTTTAAAATTTCAAAGGTGCAGGCATTGTCTGTGAGGCGCCCTGGGCTGGCTGCTCTGAAGCCCCCCCACACAGCAGCACCACCACCACTTCTGCTGAAGATTTGTACAGATGCCTCGAGGCATCTTTCAGCAACAGTATCAGATTTGCTTATAGTGCTGAAGCAAATGTTTTCATGGTCTGTCACCTTGATTTTATTAAAGGTGTTGGGCCAGGCTATTATCCAGTGCTGGAAAACTCCCCTATAGAAGCTTTATAGTAGCTTGGGAATTTAGAACGGCCAAGCATTTTGAGCCCATAATAAAATTTTTTTCTTCATGGCACAAGGCAGAGCATTTTCACAATTACTCTAAACCAGAAAAAAAGCTCTGCAGGTACTTCAAGATCTAGACTTTCAAAATTTGTGCCTCTGTGCCTTAGATTTACCATCTCTTTTCACAAAGATCTGATTTTTTCCCCAGGATTTTTAAGAAAGAACCCACAATGAAAACCTCTCTTCCCAGATAATTGTGTGCCTAGCTTAAATGCACGGTATCATCAAAGTAGCATTTTTATAAACAGCTTGATTAATCATTGCTTTAAAGAGAACAGTTTGGGCTTATTCTATAGGTTCAATATGGAGTTGTTGTTTTGGTTTTGCTTTGCTTTGCTTTAGCCACAGTAATATAAATAATAATAACTTGAGATCAAAGATTTCCTCAGAGCTGTAGGAAACATGATGTGTGTGCAGGTGCCATTCCCTGCTCTGGAATTTGGGCACTTTGTTGGAAGGAGACCGGGGCAGTGTTTTCCAAAGGGCACAGATCATCTTCATGAAAAAACAGATTTTTACTGGGGCAGATTCTGAGATGCTGAGTTAGATACAATAGTTCATTAAAACTGAGATGTTCTTGTGTACCAACATAAAGAGTTCAGTCTTCTGCTGTTTATACAAAAAAAAGGCAAAGCGAATGTGTGCAACAGGACCCACATGCAAAGCAGGGGATTGTGTGTGGTCCGAGTGGACTTTTTTTGTCATCCTGTTTGGGAACCAGTTCAGGATCTGTTTCTGTTGGCAGTTTCCTCCTGTTGTGAATATATTAGTGCATTTCTCAAGGCCTCTGTGCAGCTGAAACCCTAGTAACTTAAGCCTGGAGTATGACAGACAATCATCTTCCATCAGTTCAGACATGGGTGATGGGATGAAAAAGAAGAGATTACATCTCTGAAAACAAAGGAACTAATGCAGGCCAAGACCAGGCACTAGGCTGTAATCTCTGTTTTACCATAAATGTACAAAAATGTCTTATCTCTGGTTTTACAAAGTCATGCGAGAGCAGTTGCAGCTCTTGGATGCACCAGCCAGCTCTAAGTGGTGGCTCAGAAAAATGACAAGACTGAAAGAAACAGTTTAGGGACTGAGAAAACTCACCTCGTAAAATTTCAGATACAAAAAAAAAAAACAAAAAAAAAAAAAAAAAAAAAAAAAAACAAAAAAAAAAAAAAAAAGAAAAATCTCTGAGCATTGTTGCTTAATGAATTATTTTAAACATTTCATTTCACATTAAAAGGAGATTTATGCAAGATGTGAGACTTGAAAACACCCAGCCAGCAGAAATACACAGCATTGCATTGAAATTCCTCATTTGCCACCCATGCCAGTAGCTTGTGAAGGCTTAAGATTTACACTAATTCTTCAACGGACAAAAGTCAAGTGCCAGCTCCTTAGTGCAAACTGCATTGAGATGCAAATGTGCCACAAACTTCTCTCACAGTTCACATCTGCAAATATTATTTCATACCAAGAGGGGGAAAGAAAGCAACTCATACTGAATTTCCACCAAGGAAGAGGTTGCTCTGTGTATTTCTCCAGTGAGCACTGCATTCAGCATCCAAGGGTTTGGAGGAATCATTTCCTGGAAAATGTGTGGGTGATATCTCATGGGTGCATGGTGAGAGCTGTCCCAAGCAGCACCTTCCCTGTCTCTTCCTAGATGTCACCCCTCTAAATTTCCTCATCCTTTTTTTTTTTTTCCTTTTCTTTTCTTTCCAGATTTCCAGATCCAGCACTGAAAATGAAGCGTAAATCTTACTGCCTAATAACCACGGCAGTTACTTCAATAAAATGTTACTTAAAAGTCAATGGACTGCACATGTTAAAGACATTAGAGCTGTTAACAGACCATTGTAAAGTAAGCAGAATCTTTAATAACCTGCATGTAGTGCACAAACCCCGAGATTTTTGGCGCAGAGCAGACTGTGAGCCCGGGCTCTCCATGCCAGAGCTCCCAGCAGAAACCACTCTTGCATTCTTCACTCACATGGCAAAACAGGCAAAAGGTGCTAAACACTGAACCCCGTGGGACAGCTCTGAGCACAGCCAAAATCCCTTATTTCCCCAGGATGAAGTGGAGGACTGGGATGGCTGGAGGGTTCCTTGTGTTCAAGGGGCAGTGGAAGGTCTCTGACCCTCGTGTAGAGCTCAGCCTTGAGCACAAGCTTGGGAAGAGGAGCACTGCTGCAGCCTGAAGGCAACATAATTCTGACACCACAGTGTTTTGTAGACNAATCTTGCCCAAGAAGTGATCTGGGGCTGATAGCATCAAAATCTAGCCAAGACCATGGAGAGAGACAGCTTCTGCTTCTCTGCTGCTCCTGCTGCACTTCCATCCTCTCCACATCAGTGGCAGGCACTGCTAAAGACTGGCAAAGGAGACCCCTTTGTATTTGCACTGTCCTTGCCTTTGAAGCCTTCTGTCCAGCAGAGAAAGTATATGCTCACAGATCAGCTAAGCCTTGGATGTGTGATATCTTCACTTGTCTTCTCCCATTTTTATTTTTGGCCAAAAGCTCTTCACACCCTTCAGCCCTCCAAAAAAAGACTGAAGATGGAAAAAATAGCAAACAATTGAAATTTAAATTTTCTTTTTATATGTGCTAAGTGGAAACTTTTATAAATAAGCCAGAGGAGGATTTATGCATCAGTTTGCTACCATCTGCATGTGTGAGCATGAGGCATGCAGCCAAATTTACACAAGCTAGAATATTCACCTCCCTCTATCTCCCTGTGTGCACATACACACATGCTCTTACCAGTACAAGTTGGATGTACTGACCTCATAATTTACACCAGCACCTTTTTTGACCCTTTCCAGATGCACATCAGCATTATCAAAATGTTGAAACTAAGTAAAGTACCTAAGCTGTCTTTTTCATACACCTTTGAAGGATAAGAGAAGTGTTTTGTTTTTCCTTTCAACTGAGTTATCATGATTGTTGGCTTTAGCACATAGAAATAAGAGATACAAATATGAGAGATCTGTTGGAACACCTCAGCAGTACAGAGTGTCTTTAACAAATTACATTGCTCACTCTCAGCTCTCATTCAAGTACTACCCAAGCAGGAGCTCCAATTTTTTTTTCTAAGACTACATCTGTAGATTTCATAGATGGGAAACTGCGCTTATTTTCATCCTCAAGGCTTCCCAGTCAAGGTTTGGCCCCTTATTCCTCTTGCAGGCCTGCAGTGTCCACCCAGTTCTATTATCATTTTGTTGCTGATGTTGTCAACAGTACATGTTGTCACATCTTCCAAACCACCTTGCCCAATCCTGCAACTGAGTTCTAAGTAGAGGTGACCTATAAACATCTTGATATTACTCCAATCCCATTTGCTGCTCTCCTCTGATGTCTTTCAATATGTAGCACATGTGTTTGATGGGAGACCTTGAAATGCACACAACAGATCAGGGTAGAGTTCCAGGGAGAATATAACATCTTTTGGTATATAAAATATGAGACCGATTTTCACATGAACCAACTTTCCTGCCCAGCTATGCTGGAAGTGCCATTTTAATCAGTTCATTCTCAAGTATTTGCAGCCAGTGTCTGTCTGAGGAGTTAAGGCAACCCTCACACCTCTTTTTTGGCTTCTCCTTCAGCTGTATCTAGCACAGCCCCCACCTCAGGGGTCTTGGGACAAGCCATGTTCCTGGCAACCTCCTTACCCACACCACAACTGCATCCAGCCCTGTGTAGTATTAACACTTTCCAGGTTTCTCCCTTTCCAGATGATGTTGTTTTAAAGCAAAGCACTGTAAATATTTTTGAATTCCTTCATGAATATTTTGAAAGCTGTCTCTCCAATCCCAGGCAATTCTGAACTAATTTTGAGGCAAGGTTTTATAAAACCTTACATCAAATGTTTGAGCATTTATTATTTGTTATTTATTTTGCCAAATGTCTCAAATGCATCTATAGGCGACAGGCCAGTGCTCTGATGTATAAGCCAAATACCATAAAGCTGTCTCCATGCAATTTAGAGAACTCTTTGATTATGCATGCTTTGGCTATATTTTTTACTAAATAATGATCTGGGTAGTTAAATTGCTCTAAAAGGTTCAGTATTTGTTGGTTTTAAGTACCTCAAGAGTCAATCCTGTAATTTTTCATGCTTAGTTCTCCAGGCTCTGTGATCTGTAAGTGATGGTTACTGATTTCTTTCTCTTTCTCCCATCCTTCACTCCCTCAAAGACTCTTCTTTGCCTTGGTTTTCATGAAAACACACACATAAAAAGCCACATGGAAGAGTTGAAAGCTTTAACAGTTTTTGATCTTGTCAAGACTAGACTTCATGCCCTTGTGTATCTGCCTTTATGCATATGTTGTATGTGTTTACATATATTTATGTATACTTAAGAATAATAATGCTGTAGTTCTGACTGAGCCTCTGGGTCCTATAAGAAAAACCATAAAACAATAATTTATAATAACTCATCAATAGTATGCCACAGATGTCATCAATAACTCTGACAAATAATGTCTGATTTTGGTTTTTGCCACATTTTGACTGTCTTTCATTGAACGTTTTCTAATCCGGTTATGTAAGTCTAGATCTTAAAAAGGAATGTGGGAGAAACTTTTCTTGTATTAACTAAAAGCCTGCATTTTATTTAGATTAATTAAAGAGTACTAATGACTACATGGAAAACAGATTATATTGGTTTAAATTTTTTAGCTGGATTCACTTTCTGATGCACAAGGTCACCTTATTTCCCACCGTATCTCAACAGCATGGGATGTTTTAATGTCATACACATACTGTAAGGAAAATACTGGAACCATACCTCTGTTTAAAATCCCAATGAACAACATATAGCAGTACAGCCAATATTGTAATTTCTCAGATTTTGTTGAACATATTGTAGTCATTTTTGAACCAAACCAGACTTTCTAGCAAAAACTGTGTAGGCAGCCCCCCAAATCCCGTCAAATGCATGAAAAAGTGAAACAATACGAATATTTGACACACTAGCAATGAACAGCTGGGAGTCCAAAACAAAGTGATGCAGCAATAAGAGTATTAGCAGGCCATTTCAAGAGCATTTTTCTCAAGAGTGTTAAAGCAGAAACATTTGTAGAAGGATAAGATAGCTGAAGGCAGCAAAAAAATCCCTGATCCTGCTACTAATCCACTTGTCGGCTCCTTTCCCTTGAAGAAAGCATAAGTTGCCTCCACCATCTTGTTAGAGATTTCTGGAGCTTGAACTGAGGCAGACATGCAAAGTGTCCTGTGAAACTGTTTTGGAACAACTCTTGCTCCATAGGCTCAAAAGCAAAGTGTTCTTTTGACTCCGTTACACCTCTCTGGGGTCTCATGATTGTACAAGCTTTTTCTGTGTAACCCTATATAACTCTTCCCAGAGGAGTTTCTTGAGAAAGGGACATCTACCTCCTGAAATGTCAGGATGGGCCATACCCTGCAGAATTTCATTTCATGCCTATGAGAAGTACTCCACAGCATGTTCAGGAAATTCTACAGTCCCATCCAAGGCACTGATGAAACTATGAAATGAACACAATTGGATGGTGCCTGTTTATCACATTAGTACACGAAAAGTACTTCCAGGTTTGCCTTCAAACATGTGAAAGTGGGTGGCATAAAAAGCAGTGCACAAAAAAAGGAGAAGGAAGAGGCTGTAAGGGAGAAGCCTGGAGATGGTTTCAGCCATCTGGAAGTAAGACCATCTGGTCAATCTCAACAAAATGTAGATTCTCTCCAAAACCATCAAAGTCTCTTTTTTGAGCCTCTTTCTGCACAAGACATGCTTATAAATGGTAGTGAAGGGGATGAACTCTGTAAAGTTCCTACTTCCCATCCATGCAAAATTACTACAAACCACAGACAGAGTGAACGCCAGCTGCTTCCTTGGGTATTTAATATTACTTACTAATAAAAGGATTAAGTTTAATAGATTAGGGGAAAACTTAATAGGGGGATAATGACTGACTTTCCCCAAGAACTGCCAGTCTAGCAGCCTCATGGGCTGTTCTGCTGCACTGGAAGTAGACCCTGGCTTTCAGGAAAGAATTTTCATGTCTGTGCCCAGAGTGACCTCCCATGGGATCTACAGGCATGGTCTTGGAGAACTGCTGAAGACCACCCACACCATTGTCTCTCCTGTTCATCTGGAGAAGTATTTGTGCAACCAACAGAGCATGTGGGGAGGAGGCTTCAGTCTCTCTTAGGCAGCACCAAGGCATTTGGATGCCACCAACCTTCCAGGAGCACATAGCAGGGGTTGCCCCAGAGTGTCAGCACGTGTCCCACAGGATGGCAGCGTCCATATCTCCCCTCATGACACCAGTGTCTCTGTGTACCCAAAGAGCTGCACCAGCCCTCACAATGCTGGGGCACACACCTCCTATCAGGCAGCCAAACACCACTGCAAGCTCTCACTAAAGAAATAATAATACAAAAACAACCACAGAGCCAGGCAATATTTCAATGCAAGGATGCTATTACCTGCACAAATATCTTCTGTTTATATGATACCTTGTTATTTCATGTAATATATCCCCTATTTTGTCTACTGACTTATGTAAAAAACTACACAGACTTATGAACCTTGAGCATTTATTATAAACTTATTCAAAAGACTAACACAACCTTTTCTTGGCCAGTTCCATGTTCACTAGTTAGCCATCTGCATAATTTTCTTGATCGCCACTGAGTTTGCAGTCTATGAGAAAGGACAAACAGTTGATGGTTTTAATTTTCTGTTCCAAGCAGTACTTCTCTCTGAACTGGGCTTTTTGTTTGGTTGGTATTTCTTTTTTTAGGGGGGTTCATCTCATCTGCAAGTACTGCTTAAATGTGGATCTCTGGGAAATGTCTTGCACTCTTCAGGATAGTTGTTTCCTGGCAAAGTTCAAGAAACTATTTTTTTTCCCTTGGGCTATGGATTCATGTGGGTATGCCCCTTATTCAACAGTTTTCATTCAGAATTCATTAATTTTTGTTTGTATGTCCAGTAAGTCCCTCCATAATATTTTTTAATTTTTGCTCATCTGTTATAGAGACTATTGCTTGCTCATTGCTCGGTCATTGAGGTTTTTGAATCAACAATAATTAGTCTTAAATACATTTCCCATTTGTACTTTCTACAGCAGTTTTTTTTTCCTGCCACATTGTTTTATCATTCCACAGTTTTGGTTTGGGTTTTTTTCCTTGTCCTCCTTGTTTCTTAATCTCCTGCCATTTGCATTCTTTGGTTTTCCTGGTGATTTTGGTGACCTTTCAAACCCTCCTGATGCTTTTTCAAAGTGGAAAACCCTTTCCATTTCTTTTGCATGTGGGACCCTGGTAAGGTTCTTCCTGGGGCTGGAGTGTCACTCATGCTTTATACCCCACTGACATGAGAAGTTCTTTCCCAGCAGGATAGCTCCAGACTAGATGGAAGTGTTTGGCCACTGAGATAACTTACTAAGGTCTCAGATTGTTACTATTTCCTATTCCCCACTCCCTGGGACCATTCTCTTTGCTGACACTACTGTAGCCCTGACAGATAGGGATGGACAGGGCCCAGGTTTCTACAATGCAATCATTTACATGAATTTACTACTGCCATTTGGAGAAGTCCAGCAGCTGTCCCAAGGTAATCCTTGACTGTCTGAGACCTGACCGATCAGCACCGTGCAATTTCTGCAGCCTGCTGGCTCTCCCAAGTCCCCTTATGGCCTCTGATTTGCTCTATAGTTTTAAAATTTCTCTGTTGCCTGTAGTAAAGTTAAAAGACTTAATAAATCTTCTGACAGCTCCTAAAAACACCAGCTTAGGCTCTGAACATTGAGGTATTTCATTTACTCATAGGTTTTCTGGCTCCCTTTCCATGCTTTCTTCTACACCCTTGTTAAACTAAGTTCCTTTAAAATGCCTCAGCTAGAGAAATTCTTGCTTATCCAGGCTCATACACAGCTTTCCATTGGTTGGGATAATTGGCAAGACTTTTAATACATTCCTTATTTGTAACTGCTCACAGTTTGTTAGGGCAAATACCTAAATCCTTTTTAAAAATCATTGACCTTATAAATGATTTTTTTTTTGTAATGAATAATACCCTGCAAACAGGAGACCATATTTCAGGCTCATGAAATACTTCTGCCTGTATCTTCTTCTCCCTGTGGTTTTTTTCCTTTACTACACCATGGTGGTGTAGAAAATACCTACCATAACCAATAAATGGCTGCAAATATTTCTGCTGGTGGGGCTTCTCCATCTGCCTGTTCATCCCTCTCCTGGTGACTTTTGTATATATGGGACAGTTTGCACTGGCACATGGGTAAAAGAAGTTACATGACTGCTTGGCTTCTCTCACATCTCTGGGCACGGCAGAGACTGCTTGCAGAGGGAAGAACTACAAGCACTGCCTGGTGTAGGGTCATGGGCATGTAGGAAGGATTCAGCAGAGTTATGAGGAGACTCCTCTGTGTCATAGGGGAATGCTCAAAACATAGGGCTGAACAGCAGCCAGAGGAATAGGAAGATGAGAGTGTGTGTTAAAACTGCAGAAAGAGTATATGGGTGCATTAGACAGAATACATAGGAAACCAGGCTTTGTTATTTCTGCTCTCACAGAACTTTTTAATCTAAACCAGAAAGGAACACAATAATGGGGTCAGCAAACACAAAATCAATAAAAACATGGGTGACTATGGCCTTGGAATCACCAGCTACATCAGAGCATCATGACTTTCTCCATAGTTTTTCCTTTATTTTTTTAAAGCTTTCCAAAGCAGTCATGTCTTTTGAAAGCCTAATCAGTTCAATCTTGGAGCTGCCTGTGGGGCAAAGCTCACATCTGAATACAAGACTCATACTTTTCTCAAATTAGTGAGTATTTGAATTCAGTCAAGACTAAGATTGAGCTCATCTCTAGAAAATACATCAAACAGCCTGTGGAAAACACAGTTCCCACACCTCATATTTTTTAACTGCTCTGTCAGCTGAGAATATTGGGCTTTTTCCTGTTATACTCTTACACTGTATTGCTGAGTAGCAGATGGACAGTGGGTGTCAGTCTCTTCTCCCAAGTTACAAGCAATAGAGCAAAATGGCCTCAAGTTGTGTTGGGGATATTTAAGTTGCATAGTAGGAAAAGTTTCTACACCAAAAGCATCGCCAAGCATTCGAGTAAGCTGCCCAGGAAGGTGGTGTAAAAGATGTGTGGGTGTGCCAGTTAGGGACATGGTTTAATGGTAGATTTGGCAGTGCTGGGTCAATGGTTGGACTTAAGGATCTTAGAGGTCTTTTCCAACATAAACTGTTCTACAATTCTATGACAAAAATCACCCACATACCAATGTTAACTAAAACATGAACACAGCATTTCAGCTACATTTTACATATTTAGTGGAGTTTGAAGATCTTATTAATTATGATTACATCAAAACAGGAAGCAATTTAGGTTCAGTAGGTAAGATTTATCCAATCTAATATCAAAGGAGACTAATAACTAAGGTTGCTTGGATAAACAATACAGGGAGAAACAGATAGGTCTAGGGAAAAAACAATCTCAAACCCCTGAGACCAAATACTGCCTGAAGCTACATCTTCTCCTGGCAGATAATAAAGGGAGCCTAAATGAATACATCAAACAACAAACCTTTAGATAACTGAAGTTTGAAGAGATGAAATCCTTTTGTTGGAATAAAATTTAGGGAATTGTAAAAGCAGATGATAGCTCACAATAAAGGTGTAAATGATGGAAATGGTTGGCAAGGGTTAATATATATTTTAAACAAGATGCAATGGTTCAAGTACCTCAAAGCATGCAGATCTCTGGTTAATACATGAAGCCATTTTGTCGTGCCTCTTAAGTCAGTTATATGGAAAAATTCACCATGAGTTGAAAGATACAAGCCATATAGAAGTTACTGTTTTTCTTTCCCTTGCCTCTTTCCCTTCTCCCTNTCTTTTTTCTGTTTTTTTCTCTTTCCCCTTGCTTTTTTTCTTTTACCAGCACAGAAAGGAGCACCAAATGCACATTCCTCTTAGCATTTCAATGAATTCTGTGGGGGATGAATAGCAAGCGTGTACATAACCACACACATATGTATGTATAAATTTACAAGCTACAATATCCAGACATCATGAGGCTCTGCTAATAATTTTCTCAACCTTGCCCAGACTGTAGCTACATTTATGATCTGGAGATTTATTGATTTTAGTTATTTTATACCTCCCATAATAGGAAACTACCCTCTGGACCATTGACCTATTCTTGTTATAAATATACTTGAGCTTGCTCTCATCATAACACTATCCCAGGCATCTAAGGTGTTGTTGTGAGGTAGTAGTGTTACAAGGAAGGTAACCATAACAGAGTTCTAAAAAAAATAATTTAACTCTTCCAAATGAGTTTTCTTTTGCACCCATTAGCTACTGGCACAGACTTTTCTCTGCCATGTATGACAGGGCCCTGATTTTTCACAAGAGCTTCTAGGAGTTTAGGTGGCACGATTAATGCTTAACAAAAGTTGCAGTTTAACAACATAACAACAATACAAACAGGACAAATGTGTGATGCCATTAAGCAGCTTGCATCTGAGAGGCTTTGCTAAAGCTGAATGGCCCTAGGACCTCCAGTTTCCAATGGCTTTCACAAAAAAGCAATTTGGAGCTCATCCTTTGCTTTGGCCAAACTGCTCCAGAGTCTGAGTCCTTAGAGGTGGCCAATATTCTCCTGCTTGGTTTAGTTTATAGTATAGCCATGGAGAGCATCAGTTCTTTCCATCTTTGAATAGCAACACCTAAAATACTTGCTGGTTTTTAGTACAGCTAGTACACGAAGACCACAGTTTATGCTGTATCCTGTGCTTTACTGGGTCGAATGGTGAAACGTAAATGTCATCCTGTCCACAATCCTGACAGGGACACCTCTGTGCCTGTGAGGAACACGGCAAGTCTGCGTGGTCAAGGATATCAAGGGCCCAGTAATCACTTGGATATTCACATACAACACTGAAGTTCAAGTTTTGGAGCAGTAGACAATTGCAAACACCAAATAATTTTCTGACTAGCCTTTGCAAGAGGTGATGTTGGAAGGCTGTTATTTTCTGGCTGTGCTGAGAAGCTGACTCAAGCCCCATGTGATTGAAGTGGGAAATTTATCCTTCAGACCAATGATATGTTTGTAACTGAAGCTAAAGGCCATGGCTAGGAGGGCCAGTGTGACCAGGTCAGTACCAGACATGACTCAGAACCCAGCATGGAGCCTCTGACACAGCTGCAGCTGCTCGAGCATCAGCACCAGTCAGCTTCAGGCTACCCAAGAGAAAATAATGAGTTAGGTACTGACATTCTTATTCTGTATTGATGGTATGGGCACTCTTTGAAGTATTTTCCTCTTCTCATAACCTACATCGCAGTTTTACACAACTTTGAGCAACAGCTTTTCAGCCCTGCTAAAAGAGCTCTTGGTACACTGTTAAGTTGTCAATATATATTCATCATGGTAATGTCTTGTTGCTTCACCTTTCTAGATCTCTTCTGCAATAACACATAAAAATTAAACTTCTGTGCCATCAGAGTCAAAACTAGAACAACATCCAGAAGAAATGTAAATTCGCCCTGAGAAGTGGAAGTATGGAGCATTCTCTATTATTCTTCATAAATTTTTCCACTCACATTAAACAAAATAAGAAGAAATAAGGACTTCTTAGCAGTACAGTTTCAACATGTAAATAGAGAAGATTATAAGCACAGGAAAGAAAATTATTTGGGTAATGTTTTAGAAGAGCATTGACTCAGATTCCAGTACTGGCTCAGAATGCAAGAGTACAGTTGAGGGGTCACCCTTTGTAGCAGTGTAGAAGTTTGGAATTGTGAAAAATCAAATCCTTTGAGTTTGCTGTGTTTTCAGCTATCTCTTTTTTCCATTGAGTAGTATTTATATCTTTTCAAAAGGAAATTTAAACCTACCCAGCACCCTGCTGAGCACAAAGCATGGAAAGTCCACTCATCCACACCAGACTCAAGCCCTCTCAAGATACTGTGATGCTGCTTCCAAGATACTTATGAAATAGCTGTGTAGTCATTTAATTTATTTTAGGATGTGTTGGAATAGCAGCAGTAAAACAAATATTATCCCTGGCAGCTACACAGAATAGGGCATTATCATCGCCCATGGACTGTATTATTCTTGTATTGATTCAATATATTTGCGGCTTAAAAATCTAATGAATAGATCTAGGCTGAATTACCCAGTGTAGTGATATTTGTAGGAAAGGAAAAAAAACTTTTTTTTAGCAGAAGAGAACATCAAGGAACTCAGAAGACTACTACAGCAGATTCTGTCATGTTCTCAAGTGTAAAGAGCCAGGATATAAATACAATTATGTACATGTGGAACTAGTGACTCCACTTCTTCCTTAAGTAATGTTAGATATAAGAATATATTTGAATTAAATTAGCACGAAATTTGAAAGTCTCAGTCCAAACTGGAAGTTAAGACAACAAATAACTATATTAGTTCTTCCCTGAAAAAAATTGCCTATATTTGGTATTATTGTTATTTCCAAATTGAGGCTTTTGGAATTTCTGTAATGTTATTAAAACTTATCTAAATCTTGAAAGATTGACATTTTAGATTTATTTCATCATCCTTTGGGTTTTGTTTGAAATAACTTTTGATTGAGCCAATTACTGTCTGCTGAATGGTTAAATATATTAAGAGCAGTAACTGAAATCTGACATTTTATTGTTTGCACTCTTCCAAAAATATATGAGCCATTTTTACTTGAAAAGTGCAAAGAGGGTTTGAGAACATGCTTTGAAAGAATACCATCCATTTATGTCTGGCCAAAAACAAGCTTATACCAGACATTCTATGAAAATAAATGTTACTGTGGGGCTTAAAGATTCTCGTGCTGATTTGTAAGATATGCCAAAAAGGAAAAAAAATTCTTTAGAGTTTAAAATTACACAGGGGACCCTTGCATAAAACTCCCCAGTGAGTTTGTGAAAAAAATTCCATAAAGTACTAAGCAGGAGAGAAAATGTCTATATCAATAATTTAAACATGAATAGGGAATGGCTGGTGTCTCTCAATGGGTATGTAGTACCTGCAGCACCCGGGCACGAAAGAAGGACACGGTTTCACTACAATTACTAGAACAGCCAAGAGCCCCAAAAAGAGAGAGCTCGTTTATTATGGATACACAATTTTATAGGGTTTGCAAAGTGTGAGAGGATTGGAAGATTAAATCCCACCTCTCAACCAGATTGGTGAAGGGCCCAGTCCATCAGATTCCCTTCTCCAAGAAGGAATGTAAGCAAGCTAGTGTTTTTAGTACAATGCGTGAGAAAAATCTGACTCGAGAATATAAACTTTTCAGAAGGCTTTCAAAAACAGGGCTACATGGGTACACTGAGGGATAGAGATGCTGAGGTGTGAACATTAGGGTTATCTTAAGAGCAATGCAAGAACTGTGCCTTGGTAGGATGGAACCAGGGTGGGAGGGAACCAAGTCCTTGGTGGTCACAGTGTGTGGACCTGGACATGCTGCACGGTGCCTCACAAGAGCTGCCTGCTCAGCTTCCCCACCACAATCCCCCAGCTTTCTGTAGTTCTCCATCAAATGGAGGATGAAATTCCTGTTCCTCCTCCTACCCTCATTTTAACAATCTTTTGAAAATCCATGCCCATATTTAACCTTTTGGATGCAATACTGAAACACTTTGTTGCCTTGCCAAAGGCAAAATCAACAGGGCCCAGGGAGGAGCATCAGAGGAAAAACCAGATCATTTTTTTCCCAGCTCTTATTTAGCCTACATTCACCATGCTACTATGAGCCTCCTATGGGTGTCTGTGGAGAGCTTCATAATCCAAATCTCAGCCAGCTTTCTAGTTTCTAGCTCTTGTGGCTGTAAGGAAAAGCCAGAAACCTTGAATCCATATTTTGGATGCATACGCAAGATCTTCTTAGTTATTATCCCTTTCCCGACCCATAACTTTTCTTAATCAAATGGTTTTGGGTATTTGATTGGAGGTTAGTGACTGTTTTAAACATTATAGTTAATAAAATTATTTTATATTTAAGCACACATAGCCTTCCTATAGATGAGACAAAGCACGTTGTTTACCCTAGAACCTCCTGAGTTTAGCAATTAATTTGGAGTTCAAAGCCGAAACAGGGAAGAACTGAAAGGTGACACAGTTACCTTGCAGGAGGTACCAATTTAGCAGCTTTTCTTGCAAGATTTCCTGAGCCCATCTGATTGCCTCTGAAACCAGTTACAGTTTAGCTAAAGAGTCCCAGGAAAATGAAGGGAAGCTGTACAGCTAGGGTTCTGCTTGGCACACATCTTTGCTCTCCCAGAGCATCCAGCAACATTTGGCTCTCTCTGTAATGCTGGACCACAAGTGGTTTTGGATCCAGATCTGGAAATAATACATGGCTCCAGTGTTTTTTATTAAAAGCTACTGAGAGGTGAAAGGCAGAAAATAAATAATTAGCATGTTTCTAGTCCGTTTTGTGCACTTCTCAAGCTAGGCTGTAGATTTACATCTGCTCTTTCAAGCAGTTTTTCTTGCAGTGGACCATCGTTTGCTAGTATCCCATGCAGCTGAAACCAGACTAGGTGAAGTAAACAAGTTGTAATGCAGAACTAGGACACTAGATGGTCTATAACTGGAGGTGCAGGGCTTAGGATAGGCAAACGGTGATAAGTGCAATGTAATCATCTACACAAGGGCCCAGTTTCATTAAAGATGTGTTAGAGCACACATCCACGGCCATCTGTTTCTATTTTGCCAGCTCACTGGATTGGCCATCACAAGCATTCCCATGTGTGCTGAAGCATTGTTGAGCAGGACATCTGGCAATAACCAACACCGCTGTTAAAAAAACATGATAACAACAGAGGCATTAAAGCAAATATATGTACAATAATTTCATTGTTGAAACCTCTACCAAGGCAGGCCTGTTGTCCAACAAAGTGAACATTGAAAATGGTCCTTTCCTAAATTTTTGCTTTACTAGGCATGCCAACACTTCAATAGGAAGATATTTCAGTGGAATGTCTTTTTTTTTATCCTCAGTCCTGGCTTTTGACATTGCTCAGAAGGCAATCAAAAAAATTAAAGTCTTTACAAGGGAACGAAAAGCATTAAAGCAAGACTGAACTTTTGAATAATTTTCCTGTATTAAATAGAAAAGAACATATTCATGCCATATGTTGCCTGAACATAGAAAAACTGCACTCTAGAAATGGAACTGAAAAATCAAAACATCTGAAACTGTATCTTGGCAAAATAAGGAAAAAGTCTTGAAGGAACCTAATGATCTTTTGGGAGTGAATAAGTTGCTCTCGCTGAATGGAATCCTTCCAACTTTACTTTGATTTAACTCCAAGTAGAATTTGATCAAAATTTAGTCAGCAAGTAAACAAATGAATCTATTTACAGCTGCTTTTTGCCATAGATATAAACTTAGTGAATAAGCCACTGGTTTTCCTATTTATGTTTTTGAGGATAACTTCTAATGAATGATGAGGTATCTAATGTTAAGAAAAGTACACAGCTTGGAAAAGGAGGATCTCCTCAGTCCTCTTATGTTTCTTGATTCCTGTGTCACTTTATTTTCTTTTTCTTCACATAGTTTAAGCCATTCCAGAATAGCCAAGCAGCTACAAGAAGACAGAAGAAAAGATGGACAAGAGATATGTCTGTCCTCAGAAACTGAGCTATGTTTAACATCCTTAAGCAAACACAGCTGACATGCTCACAGTTTGTTTATGCATTTCAGCATTCACCACAGGAACCAAACTAATGAGCATTGATCTCACTTCTTATATTGTAATATGTAACAAAAAGCTAAAATTCAAGATATGTGTGCACAGTCCTGACATCTCCAAGCCATGGCACAGGAATAAAGTAAATATTGCCAAAAAAAAGTCCCTTTTTTTTTTTTTTTTTTTGTGAGGCCACCATAGTGTCTTTCAACAAGTTACTTAGAAGTGTAAATCCTGAGGCTGCAGGGCTAAGAGCTTCCCTCTATATGCCAACCAGCTTCATTTGACTGATGACCCAAAATTTCTGTTATTCAGGACTCAAGGAGAAAGGAATTTTCTGCCTTTACATATTGTTAAAATAAGAAAATGCAAGGTTTCCACCCTCTTCCACCCTCTCTGAAGAGTACAAGAGAGCTTGAGCCCTGTCTTTTCCTGCCTCCAGTGCCTGAGGATGGTCCTTTTAATTTGCTAATAGTGACATAATTTGAGATACTGCTACCTGCTGGCAGCCAACCATGGGCAGGGAAGGAGAAGGGACAGGAACCAAGATGCTTTTGCTTATTAACTCACAGTGCTGGAAGAGAGGGAACACAGTTCCCGTGTAGTTACTCTCAGAGACAATTATCTTAATCAAACCCATACACTGTTGCTGGTCCTCTCCACCATTAGCAAAATCCTTTCATTTCACACCAGGTGAGTGGAGAGACCAGATTTTGCACAGGTGCCAGGCTAAGTTACTCTCTCTTCTCAGATTTGCTGGCTGTTTTTCAGAGGATATGTCCAAGCTGTTCTGGGGATCCCTGTCAGATCTCTGCTGGTATAAACTGCCTCACATCCCCACTGCCCCTCCAGGGGAAGAGAACCTCAGCTTGAGCCATTCTCTCCTCTGCATTGTGGCTGATTTTTGCAGTAGATGGTTTGGTTTGTTCAAAAGTTGAGCCCCAGGGCAAGCTACAGGTTATCCAGAGACCCTGGAACTAAAAGAGAGCAGGAATAAAGCTGATGGAGCTGTCACACCCACTTTGGACTACTCCAGTTTCTTGGACCTCCACCTTGTTACTACTCTACAACCCCTGGCAGAAGGATTGTTTTACTGGCAAGAGTGAGATCTGGTTGTAAGGGAACACTACCAATGCACAATGAAAAATTAAGATGGATGGACACGCTAAAAATACAGTGGTCACAACATAACTGTTAATAACCTCAGTGAAAGTGATCACATGTCCCCTACAACCACCTCTGCTGCCTGAGCATCTGTACCACTCATTTCTTTCCCTGGTGCTTGAAGGCCCAAGTAGCTGGGATCAATATCCAGCCTTTGCTGAGAACTGCAGTACGTGTGTCTGCTCAGCTGATTGTGGGTTGGATCCACCAGTTGAACAGCCAGGAATATTTGCTTTAGAAACATTACCTTGCTACTAAAGTAATTGGTTTGCCAATTATTATTATTCTTATATTTATAAGGAATTACTTATTCCCTGATCAAACTCACATCAGTTGGAAATGCTAGGCTCTCTGACCTGTTGTTCTGGCTGGAGTGCCCCTCCAACTCATCTGGAAAGGCACAGACAGAGGTAAACAGATGCTCTTCTTCTCCTCCTTTGGATCTTCTGCATGGCTGAGGTTGCCACATAATTTCTAGTATTGAGTTCCCACATCTTTTTGAGTACTGAGTTTTGGATCAAGGCCCCTAGTCTTCTTGCAGCTGTAACAACAGCAGCAACTTAGTGGCAAATTCTGTCAGAAGGATTATGAAATTCATTGATAAATGTTCCTGTATAGTATGTCAGATTTGAAGTATAACGGAATGGGAAAAAATACTTTTACTCCAAAAAGAGTTTTAAAAATATGCGCTGTACACTGCACCCTTATTTGTTCTTTTTCTGTTGCCCAAGGAACCAGTTTTGGCTATACTCATATTTCTTTTGTCACTGATTTGTTGGACCTGGTGTGGTGGTGGCTGATGGATTTGTTTTTATGACATTGCCAAGTCCAGCGTCCAGAGGTGTAAGGTGGGAGTGCTGGCACTGCGGTCTAATAAAGAGGGGGAAATGAAAAGTGAATGTAGAAGTTTGAGAGAGTAATAAGAGTTTGAGAGATGCAATGGGGGAACTTTTTTCCTTCTCCCTAAGTAACTTTCATTTATCATGGCCCTTGGGATGGCAAACAGCCCTAGGCAAGTGATTGTATCCTTTCTCTTTTGGGACTAAGACTGGTGTTTTGCTGTATTTGTCACTGAAGTGGGAAGAAGGGATAGAGAGTATTTCTCTGCGTGAAGGAAGAACAGTAGCATTTCCAGTATATTGCCAGAGTAGAACCTACAGAAACTCTTACGTTCAAGAGCACATTCAGGACACTAAAGTTTTTGCTTATGCGTTTTTAGGATTTTTCTTTAAATGGTCAGGTTTGCCTTAAATCTGATACCACTGACTACAAAAAGAATAGAAATAATCCACTGGTGAGTTCTGCAAACCTTGCTCTTGAATGTTATCAAGAAGGGAAAATGCAGCCCTAGGAGAGTATTGGGTCATGTACAGAAGTTGAAATGAAGGATATCTGGAGTCCCAGTTTTTTGTTTAGAAAGCCCTTGGATGCAGTGATGAGTCACAGGCATTACAGCAGCAGGGCCTGGTATCTTGCACACATTAGAGATGCCAATCAGTTCTCAGGTAAACTGGGAATAACCAACAATTTTTCGTTGGGAAAGAGAGATCAAGGACTTGGGAGCAACTCATACTTCACAGAACGGAAATATGCACTTCTGGAAGCAGGCTCCTGGTTTTTTACTACAGTGGAAAAAGAAATAGAAGCAGCGACTCTGCAACTCTTGAATTTTTTCTTCAGCTGACTCTGCTCCTCATGAATGGCATCAGCAATATTTCGGTGGGTAACTGGGATGTCCAGGGACAGGAAGAAGGGGCCTGTCAGAGGTTACAGCAGCTGGCAGCCACCAGACCTCCCAGGATCCTGGTTTCTTCCTTCCCAGTTGAGCAGTTGGGCATCTGCAGAGTATCAGCCCTCTTGCAGTGTTCTTTCTCCCCTTCACTTTTAGAGTTATGTGGTACATGCACTGGGCTTTTCACCTGGGTGAGGAGCTTTATACACTCAGTGGGGCATCAGGGATGGTAGGAGACTTCAGTTTGTTATAAATCCACTCTCCCTGTGGGAAGAGCAGACACAGTAACAGCCAGTTGGTCCCCTACTCACTGAATGAGAGACAATAGCTCCTGCTCTACTCACTGTCCACTGATTCAGATGTCCCCTTGGGGAAAATGGTTATGGCAATACAGGACCTCCACACAGGGAGGGAAGGCTAGTGGATAGGCTGGCAGACTTAACCCCTGCAGGTACACTGTTCAATTCTTGGGAGAGAGATCTCCTACAGTAGGATACTTCAGCTTTGTCTTCAACTGCAGGACAAATGGAGAATGCTGAGGAAGCATTTTGAAGAAGCCAAGTACAAGTCTTTCCCTATTCCATCCTACACATTGCATAAACTGACCATCATATAATACCTCCCACCTCTGGTTTCTTCTTTAACCAGCATGATCCATCTAAATAAAGTTTGGAACAGATATTTGGATCAATATGGTTTGCAGAGTCAAGTCTACTGTCTCACCTCCCTGATATATCGTCAGGTGCTTTATATCTATAATGATCCTCAGATCATTAAGTGAACCACGCAGTTGGTGTCAGTAAACTTACCAAGTGAAAACTGTGAGACTCTAGAAAGAAAATAATTAAAATCTTCTTCAGAAAAGTATTCTTCTAGATTTGTGTTAAGTTATGTTTGTGAGTTGTCATTTAAGTCAATGAATTGTCATTTATATCAATGGGGCCTTTGATCGGATGAAGAGACAAACATGACAAATTGTGCAAGCTGATCCAATACATCAGAAAACACAATTCAGTCTGGTCCTTAGTTGTGCCAGCTATGACTGAGGACATTACGGGATGTGCCCTGTCTCAGCAGCTTTGACGTGTTCCCTGCAGGTCTGGGGAGTCCTGCTGTTAACTACTGTCAGCGTTTCTGTGTCAGAGGTGCATCAGAAACTATCTGAGATTCCATTACAAGTCATTTATCCATGAGCCCTTTAAACTGAATTGTTATTACTGTACCCTTCCTGCTTCATTTATGAAGCTCCTAAAAGAGAAACCAGAAGTGCTTTTGTCACCTCCTCCAGGAGGCATACTCCCATCCCATCCAGCACAAGCTGCGGCCAATCTCCACACTTACCCCATGTACAATGGGTGGTTTTTATAAATGTTGTCCAACTTATCTTTTGATAGCTACAGCCCTGCTTTGTGTACTGCAAATGCTTAAGTAAATATATTAACCTCAGATCTGTAACTTCACAAAGCCTCATTATAGTCCGTACTCTTCTCTGAAACCTTACACTGCAGTACTTAACATCTGTGATTCAGGGTGTCAAAGTGTTAATCGGCTGGCATGATCAAGATTAAACAAGTAGATTATTTTGATATTCTCCAGTAATATATTAAAAGTGAAATCTGATCCGCTGGCCTTTGAGGTTCAAATCTCAGCACATGCAATTATACAAGGAGTTCCCTGTAAAAGTGATCTGGAGAACTGGGAAAAGCGAGTCCTTCCCAGATGTGGTCTTAGCAGTGGACCATTATATGTGACATCAATGAGTTAAACGAAGGAAACTAGTGAAGGCAAACAAGTTGGTTTTAAGTTTCAGCCGAGGTTTTTGCTTATGCCCACCTCAGGAAATGAATATTGCATTCATAAATTGTTTTTCTTATCCAGGAGATGAACCTTAACATTTTCATTCAGCCCCAGAGTATTAGATTTCTTTAACACTTTGCCACATTAAAATATGTTTTCCATCTGAATCTGATGATGCAATATCTGAAGAAAAAGTTGGCTGAGTGGCATTCCATAACAAGCAATAAAAGTTTATGATGCACAGAGTATGATAATTGGCACAAAATGAATTGAATGCTTCCTCATGGATAATATTTGATAAGATATAGCATGTGTAGCCATCATAACATTTCAATCAACCCATGATAGCTACTTTAAACTGTATTTATTTTATTGTATCCATAATGGATTTTACAGTGCCAAAAATTGGTCTGACTTCACTGGAAAGATGAAAAACCAGTGCGCTGTTTTCCTTGGTGAATTTATTTCCCACTGAAATCCTTTTCTCTTATTTTCTTCTCATTTTTTTCAACCCACCTCCTTGCCATGAGCTGTTGACATATGATTTGTTGAAAGTCGAAGATAGCGGACACCAGTGTTTTATTTTTCCCCTCCATTCTGGCATTATATTTGCATAGGGGCTTTTACAAGGTTAATTAAACTATAATGGGGAAATCATTCATGGACAATGTGCTTTCCCAGTTTCCAGATTTTATAAACCTCACACCTGTTTTTCTTAGGTTTTTGTGCTACGTCAGCCTATAAATCCTCCTGTATTTCCCAGTGTAGTTTCTTATGAAATAAAACTTTTTTCCCTCCATTTGCTCAACTGTTTTCAATACTTGCAGTCAAGCCTGAAGTTGTCAATCAAGGAACAGCTTATCAGTCTGAGCTTTTCCTTTTCAAGCTTATACTCAGTGACTTTTGAGACCTGTCAACACCCAGTTGATTTTAGCCTTAACAATAAAGTCACACTCTATCTCCCACCTAGTAGCTTTAGATTAAATTCTGATGTCATATACGTCATATTTACATAGTTAAAACTCATAACAAAGCAACCCACAGGCAATAGGATGTAATAACCATGCAACAGAGCCATTTCCTGTCCCCTTTTTTCTCTCACACTATGTTTCGTGTAGTTTATTGGATGTGAATGTTTTGAAAATGAAAATCGTCTGGGAGAAAACTGCTAGCCAGGCGTGAGGTTTAGAAGAATTTAACTAAAAGAATATATAGAGTTGTAAATGCATGGCCACCTCTGGTATTGTAAAATAGAAACTCTTTCAATATTCCTTTCATTTCCACAAGAAGAATAGATGGGAGGCCACAATTATGTGCTCCAGCAGTCGATTTTTAATATCTTTAATTCTGCTCATATTAAAGGAAAACAATTAACTTGGAGTCAGAAAGCCTTAAACACCAAAAGTTTTACAGTTTTCATTTTAAAGCACAAAGGACCTACTTCAAATACAATACAACGGGAACTTTAACCACGGGCTATGTTTAAAGGACAAATCCACCATGGTACTTTAAACAATCAATTAAGGCAAGTTTAACAATTTTTTTTCAGCCTCGCAAAATAGCCCTATTAAAAGTAAGAAAATAAAAGCCACTATGTGCTTCTCTCTCTCTCTCTCTCACACACACACACATACAGTACTCTTTAACCACAGTATTTTTTAAGTCACATCAAGAGATTTTGTCTTATCTATAACTAAAGAAAAGAGTA
Source organism: Chaetops frenatus (assembly GCA_013400775.1). NCBI lineage: Eukaryota > Metazoa > Chordata > Aves > Passeriformes > Picathartidae > Chaetops > Chaetops frenatus. The sequence continues at coordinate 103,513 of VZTR01033176.1, read as the reverse complement.
GGCTTTTAACATATGTGAACTACATGTAGAGCAATGCAGCCCTTTCTGCAAACTGTTTTTCCAAATAGAACAATTGAGATGCTGCCATTAGTTTGACTATTGATAGAACTCGGTTTGAAAGCAAAATATCACTTCAAACTACTTATTCAGAGAGGTTTGTTTTCACTATATTGATTTATTTTAGAATTTGAATCTAGTGCCCAAATAAGAGACTACAAAGAGTGAAGGAAAAAAGCATCAGTTTTTACCAGAAGGCCAAAGAGTCTTCCCTTCTGATGGGAAGACCCCGTGACTTTTCCCTTATACTCTTGCTGTGCCGTTCTCCATGATGTTCCTGCAGGGAAATGGATGGTCTCTTAATGCTGAAGAGGGCCACTCCAGGGGATGCAATTGCTAAAAGCTTACATGTAGGCTGCACTTAAATGCACATGTCTGTTTGCATCGTGCAGGGCTTGCATCACAGGTTGTGTGCAGTGGGCTTGCCCAGATGTATGGCCAGCATCCAGATCCTACAAACCTCGCTGCTTCTGTTTTCCTTGCTGCTAAGACTTCTACCATTGTTCCAGTGGCCTTCTTTGCTACAAGGGCCTAGCTAGCAGAGCTTAAATTAAACTGGTTTTGGGGCCAGACAGCTCTCCATGGACTTGGGAGAACAGTTTTATTTGTGCTGAGTTCCCCAGTTCTTGCTTGGTCAATAATGGTCCATTTCAAAATGAATTGTGTGTCAAAGCCCTGGCTTTCTAGTTTGTTCAGAGTGCTTCAATCCTCAGAAATTGGCAGCCTGAATTCCTCAGGAAGGACAGCTTGTTACACAGCAGGCCCCACAGAAAGAATTCTGTATGGGTGACTCTACCTTAGGCCCCAAATGCTAGCTGTTGGTGCTGGGAACTGCAGAAAATGCAAATACTGGGGGTATAAATAGCAGTGACATTTGTGAGACTCCCTTTAGCATGACTGGAGGACTTCTGCTGAAGTAGTGAGACTTGTCTTGGATGAAGCACTTCAAAATTATGTGAAGGGAGGGACTCAGAGAAAGACAATAAGAACAAGCAGAGATTGAAAAAAAAGAGGAGAAAATAAATTTCATAATGTTTAGGGGAAAAAAAAAAAGGAAAACCTGAGATGAGAAATAGTAATAGGCTTTGAAAGCTTTGAACAACAGCTGTCAAAAGAGAAAAAGCTATTCTTGCTTTTTTCACCTCTGTTTAGACGTGACAAGCAATAACATGCTTAAATTGGAGCAGAGAAGAATGAGACCAGGCATCAGGAAAACCCAAAAGGATCTTTAAACACCGGAAGGTTTTTCTGAAGGAAGTTGTGCATTTCTAGTACTGGCAGCGTTTGTAAGAAGAAATGCATCTGTCAGATACAGTTTCAGCACAGAAGATCCTGCCTTGAGTCAAGAAGATGGATAATGTCCTCCCACAGCTTCTCACACCTTTGCTATCTCTAAGTCTAAGCTTGGCCTTTGACTCTCTTCCTGACTAACTCCATATCAACACCTGTTCCTCCTCCTGAGCCATCCTGCTCAACCCCGCTGACCCTCCTAAGGTGAAGTTAATTGTCAGCAGGCAGTAGCACTCATTGGAAAAAGCTAGCTCTGTTACCTCTACTCCCCCAGCTCCTTCTGGTGTTTCCTGACAAGAGCTTACAACTGCAGGGAATGCATTGACCAACAGCAGTAGCAGAGAAGGAAACTCACCCAAGGTCAATCTACTGGTCAGCAGCTCAGCAGTTAATCTTGGGCCTCCTGCGCCCATAGACCTGTGAATCCAGTGGATCCTGTTATGTCTGTCAGTCAACTGGCCTTCAGTACCAGGGCTTGGCTATCTTTACAGAAGGAAAAAGTATATGGGTATAGTTAACATGTGTAACTCTAATGCATAACACATGTAGCCATGTATGTAGCCAGAAGGTGTTCATTGTGCTTGCTGGAGTGATGATTGCCTCAGCTTGCACCACATTTTTTTGTGCCACTGCTGCATTTCCTCCATCAATTGCCTGTTTGGCCACAGAGCATGAGGGGTTCTTTCTTCCCACATATGAAACAACTGGTCTCATGCCAGCATCAAACCCACTGTGGACCTCCCTGTACCACAGGAGACTTCAGGATATCACGCAGCCAGTCTGACATTCAGACTTGCTGAGCTCTTGCTGAGCTTTTGCACAGCGCGCTGAAATCAGCAAGAACAACAGATGTTCAGCAACTTTGGAAATCAAGCCAAGAGCATTTGCTGGAGTTGGTCTGATGGTAGAAAGATCCTATTCTGTGTATATTATTTAAAGCCTAGGCCGTAGACTCCTTGCTCCTCAAATGGACGTGTCATGTACACTGAAATTGCAATCTAAGTTTCCTGACGGCTTTATTTCATAAGCAAGGAGGTTGATATGAAGCCTTCAGAGAAAATATGAAGCCCACATTATGGAAGACCTGACTGAGTTGAAGGAGACTGCTTAGGCCTGCAGCAGGCAAATTTTTATGGGGGATGAGGTTTTTTTTCATAGAAATTATGTGTTCCCATAGAAATACATTAGCTGCTTCTCATTAGAGAAGCATGAGGCCACTGAGCAGCCTCTGTCTCCAGACTTGTCACAGACTGACATTAATGAAGGTGTCTGAAGATAGTTCCCATCTTCAGACCTTGCACCAATCCTGCTGTGTGTCAGCCACAGCACGCTGGGTGGCAACCTTGCCTCTGGGGTGGATGCTCTTGACTGCCTGGTGTAAGCTACCCACAGGACACCAAATCCTTAAGGACCCAGCGGGAGAGCTTTTCAGCTAACCTGAAGTAGCATATGCATATATGTGAGAAACAGCTACTTGCCTTGGTTTTTGGTCTTTTAAGCTGACAAAATAGCTGAGCAAGAGCTTATGGTAACACCTTGCGTATTTCAGTCTGTAATGGCAACCAGCCTTCGCAGCTTTGCACACAGAATGGTGCTGAGGAATGAAGCCCCTGCCACCCTCTCAGCTAACAGTGACCTGGGTGTACAAAGGTTTGTCTCCAGCAGGGCTGGGACACTGGCCACACCTCTGCAGCCTTGACCCTTAGCTCTCAACAGCCTTCCATATTGCCTCCTCTTCTTACTAACAAAGCTTTATCACAAAATTTTGGAGAAAGTATATGCTTCTTTTCTACTTTCCTTGCCTTCTTCTTTATTTAATCAGAACACTTCCTCATCTCATCTACCAAGATTTTCATTTGTCTATGACAAGGGCACTTTCTTTCAACACATCGTTCATTAATACTGTGGCTGAGAAAACAGTGGTCTGAATCACTACTGGTCTTTAAATATTAAAAGTAGGGGTTGATGATAAGAATAATAAACCCTTAAGGCGTTATATCTCAGACAGTCATGAATTGGGAGCTCCATGCTTGCAGGAAATACTGGGAAAAGGAAGCTAGAGATGACTTGCTTAGGAAAGAGATCTCTACGTTTTCTTCCACAAGTGTTGCATCATGCATTACGCTTCCTGATTCCTTGGAGAAAGAGGTGTGTTGTGTACAGTATAGAAAGGAGATAATGCACATGAGAAGTTTATGATGATTACAAGGGGAGAAGCCAGAGTGGAGTGTGAGTTTCCTTCAGATAGTCTTTTACCAGGCAGTCTAGAAAAGAAGAAATACAGGGTTAGTAACCCGAGTAAAAGAGGAGTAACTGAAACAGTTAGAGGAACCAAGCAGATTCACATTCAGAATGCCCAGTTTGTCACTACCAGATGTGCAAGTGATAAAATTATCAGGATAACAAAATAGCCTCAGATATGGAAAACTGTTACACAAGTCAACTCCATTGTCACATTATTGAGTATGAAAATTAAAGTGAAACAATGGAAAAATTCAGTTGTTAATAAATGACCTGTCAATTGCTTCTACCATTGTTTTCACTACATCCCATGAAACAAAGAACATTTGGAGTCCAGGCCTCTGCTTCATTTTCATCTTGTCCCAGGCTTGTGGTATGTTTTTGCAAATTTGTCAAGATGAAAGAAAATGGTGGTTGGTTCCACAACCAGCATCTTCCAGCACACTCTACAAGGACACTGGAGTGAACTTCTCAGAATAGCGTTGCTTTATCTGTAGTTGGGGTAAGGACATTCTCCTGTCCTCAGTTATGTAAGACAAGTCCTGGGGTTTGTTTTTTCAGTCAGGAGCTAGGCCCACAGACATGCTATAAAACAGCAGAGCAAAAAGTTGCAAGCCAGAATTGAGGCTACAGCTCTACTTCTCTACTGAAGCCAATCAGACCTAAAGACCTCAGTTGGTATCATCAGCATTTATCACGGACCTAGAATTCACACACAAGGATATCTGAGATTAGCATGTTTTTTCTCTGCACTTTGGGTAGAAGATATCAGTGGTTACAATGAGGTAATGACTGGCCAATGCTGACTTTCCAGTGACCTGTAAGGACGTTTGCTCTTGATCTCAATTCAGCACTCCTGCTGCTATGTTTTCTTACCCTTTTTCAACTTACAGTCTTGGACTGGCTCCCACACATCCACACTTAATTCTCTTAGGCTACATGTAGAAAATGCTGTACCCTTTCTGCAAGAGTCCTTTTTTCTAAATTACATTTTAGTCTTCAACATGTTTTGCTCCCTTTTTTTGTTCACTTCCTTTTTCCCCTCCATAAATTAGTTTTCTCTACAGAACACACACATCTCAACAGACACATTCAGCCTTCATTTCCACCTTGGGTTTTCTGCACTTGTTATGCTCTGCCACCCCTTGTCTTTGTCTGAGGGGGTCCTTTCTCCTTCACCATGCCTGTTCAGAGCCACAAAAGGCAACCTCTAACCAGTGTCAATTTCTCCTTATCAGCTCTTTCACTGTCTCACATCCCATCTCTCCTACTTTTCAGAGCACAGGATAAAAAACAAAGTTACAAATCATATTCTTCACTTGGAGTTTTTCTCTCTTTGGCCCTGGCATCTTCCAATCTCCTTTAATCTTATCCATACCTCCTCCATATGCCATTTCAGAAGTCAAACAAAATATGCATTGTATACCCCCATAGAATCATAGAATGCTTGGTTAGAAAGGACCTTAAAATCATCTACTTCCAACGATTGTGTAATTGGAAGGGACATCTTCCACTACACCACGTTGCTCAAATGCACCTTTTCTTTTGACAGCCTCCTTGCTTGTAGAATTTAAATTATCAGGACTCTCTCCTAATGTCTGAGTATCATTTCTCTTCGTTCACCTCTTGGCTTCAAAAGTTTTGGGTGTGCTTCTGCCCTTTGCCTGTCCAATTAATCTTACAACTTAAGATACAAATGAGACGAATGAAGACCTGGGAAACTGTGATCAGGTGAGAAAACTGATCATTTGAGGAAAATAATGCAACAGACTTTTAGGAACATTTGAAGAAAAAAAGTTTCTTTGCTTTTTGCATACCTCTTCCTTCCAAAGACAGCTGCAAAAGACAGCTGTAAAGACAGTGGGGGTTTTTTTGTTTGTTTCTCTGGCTCAAATGGTAGATTTATACAGCAACCTGAAAAAAGTTCATCTTGGCTCTAGATACATTCAGTTGTCACCTACTGTTATCTCCAGAGATAAACCAGTAACACAAGCAGAGCTCTGAACACAGGTGGAGTCTGAACATAAATCAGACTTTGCCCAACAGTCCCAAAAACAGTACTCCCCCATCTTGGGGTCCCACTGGCATCCCCCGCACAGGCAAGGCATGAGTTTAAACAAAACCAGGAGGGTTGGAGCCTGCCTGGATATTTCAAGTACCTGTTCATATTGCCCTGTCCAAGCTCATTGTCCTTCATAATTGCCATCATATGTTCCTACGTGCAATGTGACTGAAAGATAGCTTTATATCCATTCTGCTATTTGCTTATGCTGCATCACAGTGTATACAGCAGAAGTCCCTCACAGTTGCACAAAAGTGGGAACCAAAGTGTTCAAAAACAAGCACAATCAGTAGCTTGGACTAATTTTAATGAGCAATTATATTTTAGTTGTGTGTTTTGTGAAGAAAAGTAGTTAAAATCAGCTCTCTACTTCTACTTATATTACCTATAGTATTTTCCCTGCTGCAATTGTGGCTCTTCATTTAACTGTTTTTTGGTTAAAGCAGGGTGGATTATATCATATTTTAAAGTAACATTTCTTTATTTTTCCTCAAATGTAGCAATAACACTACCTTAACTTGGCAGAAAAAAAATACATTTTTTAATTCTTAAAAAGCTTATAATGGAATTCAAACTATGTATATAATTTGTCTCTGATTGTTTCTCACTTTAATGACAATCCTATTTTTTTTAAATGGTTTTTAATTTTGTTTTTAATACTCTCTAATCTCAAAATTGCCACGAGGAAACCTTCACACTCCTTGTACTCAAGGGAAGTTGATGTTACTTCACCAGAGACATTTCTATTTGGAGGTTAAAATGAAACAATTCTGAATGGATAGCAGGATGAAGTTATAAAATGAAAGACACTGTTGCAAACTTCACAGCACAGCTATAAATCAGGATTTTTCAATCTCTAAGTCACATGATCACCATGGTTCCCTACTTCTTCAACAAATTAAGAATATCCATCAAACAACAAATCTTTCCATTGATAGGGAATATTGTATCCAGGCTCACTAAATATATATCCAGATACAGAAATGCAGTAATATCAACAAAATCCTGACCACAAATAGAGATAAAAGTATCCTAGATTTTTTTTTTTTTTTTTTTNNNTTTTTTTTTTTTTTTTTTTTTTGTCATTTTACCCAGCATCACCCAGACGAAACAAAATTACTGCCTGAACTCAAAGGACTTGAACTTTGCATGACTTGGAAAAGAGTAATTCATTCAGCAGGGGGGCTGGGGATTTTGGTAGCCATTGAAATATCTATAATGCCTACTACCTTGCATGGCCATTTATTGCTACAGTGCTCTGTTAGACAGAGATTTTAATGGTTAAACAGTTCTGGAGGACTAGACAAACATCTCCAACTCTTGGTCACCTCCTTCTGGATTTCAACAGAACGGTGTTTTCTTTCTGCATCAAACCATCAAAGGAGGCTAAACACAGTCAGGGAATCAATTAGAAACCTCAAACCATAGTCCAACCTGCTAAATATTTACTGAATTTGGGAAAATGTGAGACAAATTTAGACTGAACTTGGGCTGATTTATTGTATTTGGCAAAACACTGTTGTTTTGTATGATTATGACTTTCAAACCAGACAAAGCTAAGTGGTTTAATTTGAATGAAACTAAAGCTTAAATCAAAGCTGGAGAGACATTACTGGAAAAAAAGTTGTTGGATTACTCTTTTCTTTTTTTGTTCTTTTTTCTTTTTCTTCACAGGAACAAAAGTTGTTTTGGTTTGGTTCTGTTTTCATCTTGAGCCAAACTCTATAAAATATTTTATCTGTGTCTTTGGTCTGCCTGCATATATGAAAATGGAAAATCATTCTGACTTTTAATACAAGGTTTTTCCTGATCATTATTTACCTATTTTCACCAGAATGTAAGAAGTCTCACAATTCTGTCAAGGTTGATTTCTACACAGCAAACAGATTCTTCCAGAACAGAGGACTGTTTTTGCCTAAAATATGCAGTCTTTCAACCAAAAAGACAGAAGAAAACTCTTATGCTTTTATTGAAGAGGTTAAACCAAATTACCATTCCAAATGTTAAATTACAGGGAATAGGCACGTGAAAGCAACAATGAAATAGCAACAGAAAGATTTTTAAAAGAGGCCAATTCTGCTATTCTGGAATTCACATGCATTGCAAAATTTATAGCACTTCCTTTTTTCATCATCATCATTGTTATTATTTGGAATCATCAAGTGGAATGCTGTTTTCCAGACAGAGATTTTGTAAAATGTAAGTTGCAAACAGCTTTATTTTTCATTTCATTAATATTTTTGCATAGACACTAATTTTCTCCAAGTGAAATAAATTATTTGAAATTTAAATATATTCATATGTGGAAGTTAATGCAGATACATAGCCAACTACTCACAAAACCAGATATGAAACAGAAAAATATTACAAACTTGGATGGGTAGCACTACATTTTTTCCTCATATGTTTGCACAAAATAATTTCCCTTCAGGTTTGAATCATAAAATTCACCAAAACAAACACAATTTTGCTTTGAATTGCAGATGTTTTCCTTGACAGAAGACTGCATTTAATTTAATTCAATTTAATTTATAATGCAGTTTATGCTGGAGTAAATATAGTTGTACTTCAATTTGTCTGAAGAGACAATTAAAATATATTTAATATTTTCTTCACTGGAGGTTAAAGAATACTTTGTTATCACCATGGTCATGTAAAGCAGAATACAATGTAGCTATGAGTTCATTTTTATGACTGGGTGTTGAATCAGGGCCTTTTGGGTGTCATTCAAAATATCCAGTGATTATGTGTCGGTTTAATATCAATAGGGTTTTATACGGTTAAAAAGACTATGCAGAAATGCAGTGCATTATGTTTAGGAAAGAGAGGGTGAGAAAAATGTACTTCAGAGCTTCACCCTGGCCTTGTTTCTCCCTCCAATCCCTCTATGAGAGCACGCCCTTGGTGGAGTTGGCTGCTTGTGTGCAAGCTGGCCGTGCTGCCCAAACCTTCCCGCGTTCCCCTGCAAGGCACACTGCAGGGGCAGGGGCCACAGCAGCTGCTCAGTGCCAACAAATCCCAGGCATGGCATGGCAGCACGGCCACCTGAAGGCCAATGCAAAGAAAAACCCTGCAAGGTTTCAGTACAAGAGCTGCAATAACTGCATCTGCTCTGCAGGGAGCTGCTGGCCAACACCCAGCCCAGGCAGGGTCTGCCTCTCGCCTCCTCGGTGCCCCGAGAGATGTCCTGCTGCTCAGGGGAGCGATGCTTCACAGCCTCGCCTTTTCCAAGGTCCCCCCAAATTAAGCGTTTGCAGAACAACAGCAGAAAGGTAAAGCAAGGCTATTTTATACTCCACCACAAGGATATACCCACTCCCACTGTGGCAGGAGAGGAAGGCTAGCTGTAATTAAGTTGCTGAAGTATAGCGCTTTCATTCATTAAAAACAATTCTTTGATTTAACGCTCAACACAAAACACCCACAGACCTCAGGAAATCTCTGGGCTAATTCTCCTGCCCTTTCACCTCTCACACATTCAAGCTTTCTGCTTTCTTCCTCCTGTCCATCTGCTTTAATCATTAGCAACAGCCTTGTGCAACACCTCTAACAAGTAAAGTCAGCTGTCATCAGAGCATATTTAAACTCTGACTGTAAGTTTCCACTAAATCAGCTCTATGCCCACAGGCCTCATTAAGCACAGAGAAGGGCAGTAGTTTCAGGTCCTAAAAAGCTCTAGGGGCAACCAGCCTTTCCCAGACAAAACTGTGGTCCCTGCAGTCCGCAGACAAGGTTTATCCTTTCCTGAGTTTTGCACTAACTTTGAAGTGGAAACACTGCAGAAAACATTCGCTGCATGACCAGCATGCTGGGGTAGGCCTGAGGATGGCAGATTTGCGCTGCAGGCATTTGACTGCCAAAATATACTACTGTTGGGAGGGGAAAAACAAGTGCAGCCCTTGACAGTGGTCTGATGGGGCAAGTACAGAGAGGACTGCAGCACAAGACCTGGAGAGGGTTTGATTTTGCTTGGGCAATGAGCGCCCCTTTCATAACATGCTTGCTCTTCACAGCACAATGAGTGTAGGAAGAGAATGAAGGCAATGACAGGGGAAGCTCTTGATGTTCAACCAGAAGAAACTCATGGGCAAAGAGCCTTGGAAAAGTCATAACGCTTGGCCTTGAAAACAGCACTGGCTTTCATAATAAAGCACATAAAGGGAAGATGCAGTCCTACATTGTGAAAACATTACACACTTGGATTAGCTCTGCTGTAGAACAACAGATGAAATTCATAGATGTCATGGAAGCTACTGAGTTAACCCAAAGAAAATAACTGGCATCTGGTAATCAGGCAAGCTGAAGGAATACCAGGGCACATTAATTTTCATTGTCTTGGAAGAACCTTTGGATTTTTTTGCCTGTACTCCTAAGTGTACACATATTATCTGCTTTGCACATATACTAGAGTGTTAACTCAACCATTGGGTAGGCCTACAGGAAACATATAAATTGAAAAAAGTCAAATAAAAACCTGAGGCATTGGTCCTGAATATTAAATTTTAGTGTATATGTAAGTACATATCTTTGGACAAGGTCCTCAAATGTTGGTAATGTATGTACTAAAATTAGAGAAAATGCCAAGACAGACCACCCAAACAACCACACATAGAATCATCAGAACAATTTGGGTTGTAAGAGACCCCTAAAGGTGAACTAGCTCAACTCCCCTGCAATAGCAAGGACATTTTCAACTAGACCACGTTGCTCCAAATCATGTCCAATCTGATCTTGAATGCTTCTAGGGATGGGGATTCCACGGTTTTACCATCTTCATGGTAAAATATTTCTTCCTTATATCTAGTCTAATTCTAGCCCCTTTTAATTTGAAACCTTACTTCTTGTCCTATCACTAAAGACACTACCAAAAGTCTATTTTCACAGCTTTTTTAAAAGCACTCTTTTAAGTATTGAAATGCCACAATAATGTCTCCCCAGAGTTTTCACTCCTCCAAGTTGAACTACCCCAGATCTCTCGGCCTTCTTTCCTTGGAAGGGTGTTCCACCCCTCTGATCATCATCCTGGCCCTCCTCTGGACCTTCCCCAGGGAGTCTATGACTTTACTGGGTTGAGGACCCCAGAGCTGGATGCAGTACTCCACAATCTCTTCCCTTGGCCTGTTAACCACTCTCCTTGTCACGCAGCCCAGGATACAGTTGGCTTTCTGGGCTGCAAGGGCCGGTTTATGTCTGTTTTTTCAACCACCAGCACCCTCTTCTTGGCAGGGCTGGTGTCAATCCCTTCATCCTCCAGCCTGTGTTGATACCAGGAGCTGCCCTGACACAGGTGCAGCACCTTGAGCTTGGCCTTGTGAACCTCAGGAGGTTCACATGGGCCCACTTCTCAAGGTCATGCTGGTCTCTCTAAATGGCACCCCATCCCTCAGGCATGTCAGCTGCATCACTGACACAGCACCTGCCATTCAAGAGAATACGTAGGTTGGATGTCCTCAGTTTGGAAAAACAACAGCAGAAAAGTGGCATTACAGAGCAACAGACAGCATTGTAAGTGGCATGGCAAAGAAAAATAAGAAATTTTTATTTACTGCTTGGATGTAGCCACACAGTCTTTGAACTTACCCTTTGCCATGTGCCACCTGTGAAATTTTCAGATGGTTAAAATGCCTGTACAGAAGTAGTTTTTCACATTGCATGTGGTTAAGCTATGGAGTCCAAATAGAATCAAAAAGATTTATGGGAAGTAGGTCTATCTCGGGGTATTGATGACAGTGGATGACAGTGTAGGGCATTGCTAAGGCACTGATAACTAAAGGCTGGGAAGATGGGTGAAGGTCTACATGCCTTGTATTAGTGTTCTGTCCCTTCCGGCCTGCTGCCAACCACTGTTAGAAATAAGATGTCTGAGTGATCTTCAGCTTTTTGCAGTGCCAAAACCATGTCTATGTTCTCCTGAGAGCTTAACAACTCAGGACATCTTGCCAGGTATTGAATTCAAACATTTAAGTTATAGACTGAAACAGTACAAAGCAAAAAAATTAATAAGCAGTGAAAACTTATGTTCCCATCACAGGATTGCCAAATTATCACCTGATATCTCAAATAGTGCTTTTAATCTTCAGCATACTCTACTTATTAGCTGGTGGAAGAGTGGCAAGTCTACAGAGGAAATTACCCTGAGCTTCAGAAAATAAGGTATGCTTCCCTTAGGGCAGCAACAGATTCAGGTTACTCTGAGTATGCACTCTATAAATGGGTAAATTGAATGAAATAAGTTTGAATGTTTCAATAAAGTTGAATCGCTAGCACTAATATAAGCATAATTGAAGTTATATCAGCACATTTGTTCTGAAATTGTATCTTAGCGGATAAGTTTCAAAAGTGTATTTTGGACAGTGGTTTCATCAAGTGAAAAAAAAAAAATCTGTGCTGAGGATGGTCCCAGAGGTGCTCCAGAAGGTGCAGCTACCCTCAGAGCTCCTGACTTCAGGCACCAGGCTCCTTCCTTCCACCTCCCTCTGGAAAAGCCTGGAGCACTTGGTGTTTAGAGCATGGGGCAGTGCCTTGGACCAGCCTCCCAATGAAGGCAGTCTTCCATGTATCTGCCAAAATGAATCTGACTGGTTTCTGCCTTCTTACACCTCTCTAAATGGTCACATTTTAAAATACACACATACACAGTGCACATGAGAACATTTCACATTTGGTTTTTGCAATGTAACGGTTTTGTTTGCTCTGTTATGGTTTCTTGCACCAGATGTAGGAATGTTGAGACGTATGGAAAACAAAATCAGCTACCTCAAGAATGAGCTACCAGGCATCATTGTAGGTTCCTCAGAGATAGGTGAATAAGGTTAAAGACAACATCAACCAACTGGAAAAAGGATTCTATGGAGCACTAGTGTTTCTTCTTTTATTATCAGCTCCCACAGCCCGTAACACTGTAATGCTGTGTCATGCTTGCTCAGCTCTTCAAAGGAAGAAATTCCAGTAAAAATCCTGTAATGAGAGTCAGTAACTATATAATCTCTTGTGAAAGTTGCAAGATGATAGCAATTAAAAGAAATTTAAGGCTCTTCACAGCCCAGTTTGGGTCTCTTCACCAAACACTTAGGGAGGTTAAACTGACCTCTTATGAGCAGTCCAGCCTTTGAGATGGTACACGGAACAAACACCAGCAGACAAAGTTTTAAACTCTGTACTGAGGGAAAACTTGGACATAGGGTGGAAAAACTAGTGGAGATCTGCTTAGTCCTGGTTTACAGCTTAGCAGAGTACCCTACACTGCACCCCCCAGGCTTACCAAATATCCTCAGTTCCTCACCTCTGTCTGCCTGGGAGCCTCAGTGGAAACACGGACACCCTTGAACTAGCTTTAATCCCACCCAGCCTGCCAACCTGTGGATCTGGACCAGCACAGGCACAGTAATGGCTGCAGGCAGCCTCTTGGGTGCAGAAAACACCCACTGCTCTGACATACACCCTGCTCAGCTGCTGCCATCCCTGAGGTGGACACATGTGGAGCAATGCCCCTTGCTGAGACAGCTGGCCAGAGCCTTTCTGCAGCGCCCCTGTTCCTCCCCACCGTGCTCTGTGTGGCAGCCGAACCAAGCAGTGCTGCTGAGAAGCTCGGAGGTGGCAGGATGTGTACAAGTGGCTGTGGCAGTGCAGAGAGCAAGGTGGCTGCCTGCCCGTGGGCTTAGCCAGCCTCTCAGTTGGGTTTTGCAGCTCCAGCCTCTGGCCTCTTCTCAATACCTCAGCCACCTTGTTCAAAACTGGCTTAAGTATGTCTGCACTGCATCATGCTGCCAGCTGCACTCACCATCCCAAACACACCGCAGGCACTCTTGGCTCCAGAGATAACCCGTTGCCTGTGGTCATGGACAGAAAACTCTGCTTTCCAAAAGCATTGACTCAACCCTTCAGGCAGGCATTGGGATCACTTACAGAAGCATACAGAATGCTTTGTTCCAGCGCTCAATGGTCTGTTTGTGTGTTTACCAACTGGAGGGGGTTATAGCCAAGGCAAAAAGGTGTTCCAAGAAGAGCAGCAGCAGCTGTAAGCAGGCTCCGGGAATTAAATAATGGCATCTTATAAAACTTCACAAATTGAGCCAATAAGTGTGCAATAAGTCAGTTTTGAAATTACTGTCTTATATCAAGTTTCTCTAATAAAAGTCAAATTTGTGCTTAGAAAAGCTTAAAGCCCATATGTAGGAAAACTTTACAACTCTAATGGGAGCCATGATAGAGCAGCATGTTAGTAAATACATGTGTAAGCAGCACAGTACAAAGAGAAAAGTAGCAATATGTTAATTATCTCCCTCCTGTATTATTTTTAGTTGTCACTGTGGATGCAACTGCAGTGAAACACATGCTACAGTTCCTGACAGCTGCTCTGTTCCACAGGGATTAAAACAGCAGGAAGACTGGCAATGGCAAAGAGAGAAAACAGAGACTTTTCTTCTATAAGAATTTGTTACATGTCCATTCAGAGATAGAAATAACCTTTTTATGTTCTCAGTGATTGATCCAGAGGCAACTATTTTTATCATATAAAGGAGATATATGGGTTGGGAAAGAAAGCTGTCTCATGCTGGAGAACTAGTCCTATAGGGATAGGTTCCTTAATAACAGCCAGAGGTTCTCACTTAGCTTGGATGTGTTGCAAACAGTTGTGCTAGCATTGACAGAGGGGTAGTCTTTCACATCCCGAAGGTCTCTGGCAGGCTCACCCAGCAAGCTTGGAGCCAGCCTGGAATTGAGGTCTCCACCAGACGAAAGGTGAGCACAGCTGCTGTTGCTTTGCAGGTGTGAGACTTGGACACTGTGCAGAAGATCTGTTCTGCTGCTGGAGAGGTCCCAGCCATCCCATGTGGAGCACCACCAAGTAATGACAACTCATCCACTGGCTAACTGCGTTTCCCAAATGGGCAAACTTTCCATGGCCTGAAATAGAAGTGAGCAAACTCATTTTCCTTGCATTTTTCCTTAGCCACAGTACAAGGCAGCACTACTCTGTGCTGTTTGAATGAGGTAACCACTGCTCTATTGGTTGAGGTATAATAATAGAAGTTAATCTGAAAGCATCTAGGCAAGCTCTTTGAGGCCCTCTCATCTGAGCCCTTAGAGAAAAAAGCCATCTAATAGAGCACCAAGATAAAGGACTTTTCCACTGAAAGACCATACCCTTAAATTGGAAAGGTGAAAAGACAAAGAATTTAGCAGTTTACAACACGGTTTCACATGCTGAGTTAATCCAGCAAATTATGGGATAAATAGAGCCCGTTATCCATGTAGTCATCCCTATATGCATCAAACCTCATCAATCTGCCACAGGATAGAATCACCTTCTCACCTAGAAGACATTAAACACAATGGGGCAAATAAAAAAGTAGTGCATAACTAAACTTGAGGTGTTGCACAAAAAGGGTGACAGAATGCCTAACTCCAAAAGCACACTCAAGGGTACAAGTCAATGACTCCAGAGTTAATAATCTAAGTTCCATGCTAGGATGAGCTTTTAAAATACAGCTTCATCATTTCTTAGTTTATATGACTCCAACTCAGGCTATTGGATTTTGTGATTTTGGTTCATAGGCATTTGACCCATGCATCACACTGCATAAGTACCAATCCTAATATTTTTATATAGATAACATCTAGAATCTGGGCATTGCAATGCCTAACTCTTTTAAGAACTACACTTGGACTTAATGTAGTGGACCTGGTCACCAGCTCATATGTATATTTTTGTTTAATCATTTTGAGTTAATAGACAAGCCCAAAGATTTCCTTTGCCTTTGGCGCAAAAAAAAAAAAAAAAAAAAAAAGAGGTAGTGTATGTAACCTTCCTTATCACCAGGTCTTCTTAAAACCTACTGCTCTGCTTTTAGAAACTGACAAATTATATCCTCTTCCTGTGATATGGTGACTAAAACTGTATAAACAAGTGTTTCAGATAGTAACCTGAAAACAACAAATCAGGTCCTCCCATTCTGCAAATATAATAGGACCTCAACATTTCCTGGGCCACAGTGAGGATACAAGCAAAGTAACTCCTCAAATATGTAGAAGGTCTGGACTTGGAGGCCAGACAAAATCACTTTACCTGTTATATTCCACATAACTTTGGTCATCACCAGACTATTTAAGTATGGAAGCCTCTTTCTCTGGCACAGTATCTGTCATATATGGCCCATTGTCTGGATGAGAGCTGTGGATTTAACAGTGCTTTATTTGGTTGTTGGGCTCTTCTTTTGCTTTGTTTTTGGGTACAACAGAGAGCTTGGATGTGTTGGAAAGACACAGACCCTCATCTTCAGTCAGATGCAGATGATCCTCTGTTCTTGTGGTGGGTTGTTCCACGGGCATGGAAGGGCCCTGCCTCATCAAGTCTTGTAGGTGAAGACCAGCAGCCATCCATGGTCTTTCCTCCATGACCTTTTGGCAAGTCCTCTGGAAAACCTGAGCTCAGGTCCTGCCTGTTTTCAGAAGACAGGAATCGGCACCTTGAACCTGCTTCATTCAGGGGGAAAACAGTTTTCCTGCACATCCTTAAGAGATAAGAGCTCCCTACAGCTCCTTGCACCAGGTTTTGGGCAGCCTAATCTCACATAAATCCCTATGCTTAGGGTTTCCTGTGGTGGGCTGTGGGCCTTCAGGCATCCAAGACAATACAAAAACACTTAAAAATGGGTTTTGGAGGCAAATGGGGCTTACTGACCCTAGGCCTGTAGGTTTCCACTCCTACAGGTGTGGGGGTTTTTTGATGTTTTTTTCTACAGCACAACCAAGATTTGCAGGAAGTGTCCTGGATGTCAGCAGATTGTACAACAACCTGCTGCAACTAGTTTGAGCTAAAGCACTTGGCTTTCAGTGGGACTTTTCAGCTCTAGCACTCTGGATGCAGCTGCTGCTCTTCCATTTTGGCTCCAATCCAGCAGCAGAAAGCTGCAGCCTCCACTGGGTGCAACAAGAGGAGCATCTGGGGGTATTTTTGTCAGATGTAGTGAGAAGGGCTGAGATAAATAAGAATCCCAAAATCCAGTACCTGAAATAGCAACTCTTGACTAGACCTTTGCAGAATCTTATCTATGACATTGCAGATTTTTCACTCATTCTCTTGATTTTTTGTGTACATAAACAATACAAAGTGGAAGAAGGTTCTGGAGCAAATAGTACAATGTAGTTTTGTGCGATAATTCACACAGATCTGTGAAGTTGCAGTAGAATTTGATTTTGTTAGTAAAATAAATAAACAGTGTTTTCAAAAATATTTTTATTTTTCCATAAAAATATTACACTGTCTATCCCTACCTTTAAAAGCTGGTTTGCCTTTGAGATGCTAAGGCTCCACAAATGTGTAACCCAGAGGTTTTTTCCTAGAATGTCACAACATGCTCTGCTGCTAAAATGGAAAATATCACTCTCCATCTCCATATTTCATTATATTCTGGGGAATATGAAATGAGCTCTCTTATGGACTAGGATAGAGGGGCATTGGAACAGCATGTGCAGGAAGTCACAGTGCAACCACTGGGAATATGGTGAAATGCAAAAAAACTCACATTTCTACTTACAGTGCTATCTGGGAAGCAATTTCCCAATAATATAAGAAGATATATAGATAGTCTGACCTATTTTTTTGTAGAGACTCACTGCAGCTGAGTATTTCCTGTACTGACCTGGATCCAATATCATAGAACCTAATAAATCAGTTAATATTTCAGGTAACTAAAATATTAAAAGATGCCTTAAAGATTTAAAATTTTTCCACACATCATACTCCAGTTTAACAAACAAAGGTAATGTGAAACATGTAAGAAGTCCCCTCCTTTATTAATTTTTCATTCTTTTTTTTTCTTTTTCCTTGAAAGCTGTCCAACTAAGCAAGGAAGTCATGGCCTTAGAAAGCACTTTTCTCTTTACCAGAGTGTTCAGAGACAATGTGTGTGGCACATTTAAGTGATACATAATCCCCAGTTCTTTTCCTCAGTCTCTAAGGAATAAAGACATAATCTCTTGTTGTGGTAAGAACTATTCCCCAGAATACAGATTTCATCTATATGGTGTGTCTAATGTTGCTCCAGTTATTAAACATCCTGGTAAGTTCTCGTCTGTTCCCAAGTATAGGATTTTTTTCTGTGATTTGACTCAAGTATTCATTTGTGTCACATAGGCTCCATGATGACCCGTCAGTTCTCCTGTGTATAGTGACTCTGTATGAGCACCCAGGAATAAATACATTCAGAATAGAACCAACTAATTTCACTTTGTTAGGCTTTGCTAACCATGATGTAACTGCCCAGGCACCATGCTGCTTAGCCCAGGAGAATCTGTTCATTAAAAAAAAAAAAAAAAATCCTTCCTATTGTTTTCCTGAAACAAAAGGATCCCATTTTCATAGACCCAAGACTTTTGTAATGATTCAGCCACAACATTTCTTGGAAGTTCAAGAAACAGTTAATTCAACATGATCTCTTAGACAAAGCCTAGTAGCAGAGAAGTGTTTGCTGAAGGCCTTTTGCTTTACTCTGGGTTTTAGTTAATTTTACATACAACAAATAGGTCATAAATCATTCCAGCCCATTTGCAAGCCAAGAATTCTAGGATTTGTACAATTATTTTGTAAAATGGCCAATTTCATGCAGAGCATGCAAACATTCAGAATTGCAACTGTCAGGAGATAAAACTTGCCAACAGCCAAATGGAATTAAATCCAAAAACATTTCAGTCACTGTCTTTTATATTAGGTAAGCACAAAACAAAATTCTACCAAAAAAAATGTTTGTGTCACCAAAATAATATTTTTTCATTGATCCACAGATATTAATTCAACCCCAAATCCCTAAAACTCTAAGCACTTTTTATGAAACTCTGATGGAGTCTTCTATGCTTTCCAGGTTTTCTTGACTCTCCCAGCCCTTCAGAAAAAGAGGCAAATGAAAGGCTCTTGGTATAACCATAGCTAACTACCTAGTTACAGATTTTAGGTTTTTGCAGGTTTTTTCCTATTTATGAATATCCTAAGAACAAACTGCAATTTGACTGCTTATTCCTTTAATGTAAAGTAGTTTTATTTTCAGGTTACAGACCAGACACAGAATATTCACTGCAAGTATTGAGCAAAATCCACCTGAAATTTGAGCTGAGATTTCAGGTTATCACTGACAAAGCAGTAGACTAAGACCTAACTGTGTTTCCATGAAATTTAAATGTATAATATCATTATGTTTACAGATGTACCCAATCCTAAAAGATGAGTAGTTAAGCTTTCAGCTGAATCAAAGAACTTGTCACATGAGGAACATCAAAATGTTCTTTGCCATTGTTTTTACTTTAGAATAACAAATAAAAGGAGTTTTTATTGCATTCATTTGTGGTGTTGCATTTTTAAAATAAATTCAGGCTTGACAGCATAAGGTTTATAAACACATTGAGTTTATGAACACATAGTGTATGAACACATTTTGCTTTAAACAAATAGCTTATATATTAGGAAATCTTTTAAAAATGCCAGTTGTTCACAGTGATATTGTATAAAAATACTTTTATGTTTCCTAGTTAAAATAGGATATTTCATTTCAAAATATACTTCTCTTTGTTTTTTATAAAAAAAGGTTAAAAAGTCTACAGATCAATAGGCATTTGTAATGTTTTAGGATTTTAATTGTGCTATCCACCAAAACTATCTGAATGGTTTAATTTTGGGGTAACCTCATCCCCACCCCGTCACTCCATCTCTGCCACTGAAGCCCAAACAAATCATCTATTCTGGAAGAGCTCAACTGAAAGACAAGACACTCACAACATTCAGTCTGAAATCAGCTGGAATTTCAGACCACCTTGATGCCACTAGCAGGGCAGGTGATGCCCATGGGATGGTGGTGGCACCTTCCCATAAGAAGGCACATGGCTGGGGGCAGGAACCCCTTCAGCCACTCAGTATTTTTCTGTTGCCACAGGTGAGTCAGAGCCTGAAGACTTCCCAGGGCAGAACTGTCACTTCATAGCAACCTTGCTCTGAATCTGGCCAAGTCAAGCAGCTGCAACCCTACATTACTCATTTGGCAGGCAGGTCGATCCTGCAATTTGTTGAGCAGATATATTTAGTCCATGAAACAAACCATGATGCATGTGAAGTCGTCAAATTCAATGGCAATCCTGCAGTGATTGGGAGATGTTGGTTTCAAGGATCCCATCCTTCCCAGTACTGGCCCATTCTCAGTAAGTGGGAATTTTGCCACTGAATTCCACTGGTGTGGGGGGTGATACTCCAGGGTTGGGCCAACTCTGTAACAACACAGAGGAAAACATGCATTTAACTACACTGTCTATGGTTTAACCCAGCACTGATGTTCTGCTATGGAAGTTTTCCGCATGCAAAATCTGTATTTTCACTTTGTAATATTGCAATTACAGTCTTCGTAAGTGTCTGCTTGGATCCACCGTGAAAGTGGGGTAAAATCAAAACTACTTGAGTTATCAGTGTTGCATGTTTGCAATAGCTTAAAATGCCTATTTCTTCTAACTCCTCACAAGATACAACCTCCTGGTTAATCCTGTGAATCCAGGGAACAAAAAGCCACTTCACACAGTCTGTTTCATCTGGATAATGAAATATCCGAAGAAATTAGTTTGGGCAAAAGCTTTGGAGTTGTTTGAATGCAGAGCAAGTCAACAATGTCACTGGTGAAGATAATTCAAGGAATTTGAGATAAACAGGAGCTGAAATGTCTCTAGTTTAATAGATAGCTGATATCACACCTTGGTTTTCTTTCCAAAAAATCTGTGCTTACAGGGACTATCAACAACAATGCATACAGCAGACTTGAGCTTCCTCATATCCACCAGACAATCCTACTCTTTCCCAGCTATCACAAATTCTTTGACTTGTAGCTACTTTTCAATGTCTGTTGCTACACATGAGTGCTGACCTACCTCAATTTCAGTGCATGTGGCTGCTGCTGTTCTGCGAGCACTGAGAGCTGGCTGGAGGCTCTACTGTGGAGCAGAAGAAAAGGTCACTACTGAAAAAGCTTTTCAACTACAGGCCCTGTCTGCAGGGGCAGATGCATCCTCTCACACACACTCTGCATCCCTCTGTGATCAGGGGGCTCCAGGAGGAGCAGCTGGGTCTACCTATATAGAGAAACAGAAAAAAAGTGCAGATACACGCCTATAGATAAAAGAGATGGGTCAAGAGAAGGGGAAATTAAAATAGCATGGGAGAAGCAATGCTCATTACAAGGGTCTGGAAGCCTGTTTGGGTGATTTTTCACTCTAATTTAAAAATTTCGAAAAGAACACATATAAGTCATTTAGGAAAAGTGCATTTTAAAGAAGTGATTAAAAGAAAAGAATATAAAGGCAGAGACAGACAGTGACTCCAGGCAAAGTAGCACATATTTATCAGCATTGTTTTGTTTGCAGAAAAAAACAATGCAATATTGGTCAAGTAATTTCTTCCCACTGAAGACCACAAAAATATTAATTGAACTACTTACTTAACAAAAAACTCCGGCTATTATTTAGTCAGCTGTAGTTACAGCCTAATTTATGTCCGTTTCCATTTTCATTGTTATGAGAGTTTCCCTCAGGAGCTAACAGTGTGAGATAGTACAAGAACACTTTTATTTATTTTATATTATTGCTTACACCCAAATGCTTGATAATTGTAGTAAGTTTTTTCAACATGACAAGAGGAACATGCTGAGTGAGAATTTTAATGGCAAAAACTATTTAAGAAACAAAAAAATCTTGTTTTCCCCAACTCCCAACTTCTTGGACACTTGCAAATAATTGAGTAGAAAAACATTAGCCAAAAAGAAGCACTTGTGACCTTGACAGTGAACTGGCTTTAATGAGATGACAAAGTATCCAGAATACAGCTGTCTACAGCAAATCTTCCAGATCATCAAGTTTGAGGGTACCTCCAAGTCATAAAACTGACTGAGTCTCTGTACATCAGGCCCTGAGATTCCCATCTCAAAGCATCCCTACAACCTCCTCTTTTCACATACAGACAAGGTACACATTTTTAAAAGGCCCAGAAAATTAGTCACAGTGTGAAACAAAATATACAACAAAGTCCACGGGTATTTGGGGCCACAGGATTATTTCCTCCCTTTATTTTTTGCTTTTTCCTTCTGCCTTTACCCTCCTTCTGGCAGCAGCCCTTTCTTGCTCTCGACCCTTAGCTATGCTACCTCTCTGACGCAACCCTCCTACCAGCCCCCAAACATCCCTGCACATCCCTGTACAACCCTGTACATTCCCTCACATCCTGTGGCAGCCAGCAAATACTCAGCAGCTGGCCATGGCCTGCCTACCCAAAAGGGAGCAGCTGAAATATTCGCTCTAGGGTTTCCCTTCAGCATGGCCATCAGGAAACTTGCTGCTGGCAGAGGCTCCGTGCTGGCCTCAGGAATCAAACAGTGGCCAAAGAGCAGGGGCTCTCCCTGTAGCCCAGACAAACACAACTTATTGTAATCCCTTGCTGCCTCCTGTGCTTATACAGTACAGACCTTCTTGGGTTACAAGACACTTTGAAGATCTCGCCTTCTCCCATTACTTGTCTTTTATATAAAATGCCCACAGATGTGAGTCTGCTAGTGTGTCAGAGGGCTGCGGTTAATAATTTATAAACCAATACTTCCTATCAGGCACATGGTTTAAGGCAGGGCTGTATGGCAGCTCTGCCTTGCTGCAGGAGCACCCTCTGCTGACTCCCACGAGGGGCCACAGCCCCGGGGCAAGTGGTGGCCACCTCGGGCACCTGCTGGGGGACAGCCCCCGGCTGCCAGGACACTGCCTCTGAGCTTCTCCAAGGTCACCGTAGAACCCTTGCTCTGCAGCAAACAGCAAAGCTAATGTCCCAGCAAAGATCAAATGAGAAGGACTCAAGTGGGAACACTCTGACCCGTTACCCACAGAAATGCCACGCAATGCAACTCCAACTCGTGAAGCATCACCTGCAGAAAACCCAGCAGATTTTCTGTGTGCACGCTCCAGCAATCACTCTGGAAAGGCTCCCCTTGAGCCAAAGGCACAAGGAAATGGTCTAGACAGACACAACTGAAAATAGGCCATTGTGTGTATTCCCAATTCACCCCAGGTCTGAGTGGAGTGCATGAGAGGATATGGGCCATGTCAGATGTAGGTGGGACTGATGCTCTGGGCCAGCAGTCACAGACTGAGAAAAGTCTCCCTAGGAGTGTGCACTGGGTGGATCTTCAACACCCTTTGTGACTGTGACAGCTCTGGAGCTGGAAATGGCAGCAATAATGGGGAGAACTGTCAAATAGCATCTTCCTGTAGGGGCGTGTGGACTAGATCCTCATAAATAAACAGTGTGGTGTAGCAATGGCTGCTCCATAAAGAAACATTGTGTAGCTCCAGAGAGCTGGTGGCGAGCGCTTGTCCTTCCTGTTCTTATCACATCTATCTCTACGAACAGTAAGTCTATTTACTATTTCACCTTTTAAAATATTTTTTAACTATTCTAAACACTTTCTAAGTGTTTGCTAATTGGTGAGTTAATGGCTATTCACCTCACCAGGAATCCTTTAGAGATTTTAAGCTGATGATTAATTTCAGATTCCCAAAATGCACTTAAGTAGTACAAATATTACTGAAATGTTTTCTGGGGCACTGTGCAATTTCAGTTTTCTTTCCATTTTTCTTACATCTTAGGACATTTTTTTTACCACAGAAGTGATTACAAACACAAAACATTAATGGCTCTCTATGAATACCTTTACTGATCTGAGGAAGTCTGTCTACTGAAATCATGTCTGCTTTTTCAGACTAGTGCAATAAAAGATATTTCACTCCCTTACAAACCTTGATCAAAATGTTGAAAATATTATTACTAGCATTCCTTTATTATTCAGATTAGAAGGGCAGGTATAAAACCCCCAAATATTCTATGATTCTAGGACAGAATTTGTCTAGGTGGTCTGCTGTTAACAGGGCAGGGATACAGGAAGATTCATGGCAAATGCTGAATCCTTTCCCATTCACTCATCCAGGGAGAACCAACACCTTCACAGAGGACAGACTTGAACCACTGCAAGGACAGATGCTAAGCCAAGACCAACCACTCTAAGAAATACTGTGCATGGAGAGGCAATTTATTGATCCTTGCTTCTGCGTATTAAGATATTTTATATTTTTAAAGAAGGTGGAGAGCATACAGACAACTTACTTCTGCCAAAAAGGACCTGTTAAAGAGACCTTGGGTTACACTTAATTGGAAAAATATTCTGGTTGATCCGGTATTTGGATTTTAATTACAATTTTGTTAGTGCATCAAAACCACATAAACCAGCTCTCATCTACACCTACTGTGAACAGCAGCCATCGGGTAGGGACAAAGGGCCATTTACAACACCCTTTGTTTCACTAGAACTTGTTACAGAGCAGCATCTAACAAACTCCCTGACTCACTCAGGCCAGGATCCACAGAGAATGAGGATCTCTGACAGAACAACCCCCTTGCAACAGCAGTAAGAAGATTTGTTCTGAAGGTCTTTATTTAAGAAGAGCAGCAAAATGTTAAGAAGTGCCAAGATTTTTCTTTTGCGTATAAATCCTCTCACTTTTTTATTTCAGGGGTCATGCACCGCTGAGGTATGTGGTAAGGAAATAGCATCTTGAACTTGCCTTATACTGAAAAATGAAACAGATCTTCAATATTCCATGGAGAAGAGGGTGTGCATCGTTTCTTGAGAATAAGCCCTTTGTGTCTCTATTATTTTTACAATGCACTTTAATGACCTGAAAGCATGTGTGTGCCTTCTTAAATCATCACACACAAAACTACATTTTGACTGTAAAATATATTAAGAATCCTTTAGAGGAAGTAATGCCATGGGCGGGGTGTGGGGGAGAGGGCTTCCCTCTTTTTAAAGATAGGATGAGTTTTGTCTATATTGCAAGGACAAGCTCCAAAAATGAAAAAAAAAAAATTTAAGTGGGACGGGAAAGGTGGTTGGTTTGGGGGTTTTTTAAAGAACAAATCCTAGCTCTAGACATCAGTGTTAGAAAAGTCACCCCTACCAGATGGCTAATACAGACAAGGGAAAATAGCCAACTTGATTTCAAATGTGAGAGTGATTTTTAAAATGAATGATAGAGACTACTTCAGATTCATTATTTTAAGCAGGGAAACTCATGTGTTTAGCTTATGGGTCTGGTTTGAATAAAAGTTTGTCTTTCTTGAATAGAAATCATATGTGATTCAGGCAGTGGCCTGGACCATTTGCTAATACTAATTGTTGAGGGTTGAAAGTAGGGTAGAAGATTGTTAAAGTCTTCCCTGGCAGTAACTTGATCTGTGGAAATGTACTTTACAGGAACTGTGATGAGGTTTACAGCTGGCAAAAGCTTGTGATAGGACGGCCACATGACTTCACATCTCCCTTTTAATAATGGAATAAAAGCTCACATGACACAAGTTTGGTTGGTAAAGGATGGCAAAGACTGTATAAACTGAAACAGAAATATATATTTTTATTAATATTTCACATCTTGAAAGATACTGGATGATGTGGCTATTTTGAAATAATATTATCACAATATACTGAAGTAAAGCTGGCAACTTAGAAAACCACCAACTGAGGCCAGATGGGCTGCTTAAGTTCTCATGTGAAACACTGGTGGTAAAAAAAAAAAAAAAGTGTGAGATTTTAATCACATCAGTTTGCCCTTGCCCAGTCTCAACAGAAACCTGGTCAGTTGGTAAACACTTCATTTGCAGATAAGGAAGAGCTCTAACCTTAGTTAAAAAGACAAAATGTGATTATTCCACCTAATTTACATGTTAGCACCAGCACCCTGGTAAATTCCAGAGTGAAACCTTATCTTCTGTTTCTGAAATGCCAGTGTTGCCCTATATTCAACCTTCAGCCATAGCCCATAGAGTAACATTGCTATTCACATTCACATCCAAGCTTGCTGGAGCTTACTGCTGCATGAAACACCCAGAGCACGATTCAGCTGCCCAAAAACAGGTTTTGGTACTTTTCAAATGCCCTTCTGCGTCTGAGAAATCCCCAGTGGGCTGGCAGGGTGCACAACCCACTGCCCTTCATGTCCCCGCCTCCCCTTCCAGAGCCGCACCCAGCAGAGGAGCATCACAAACAGAGCCAGACACCAAAGTTTGAAGCACTGAATCAAATATTCAACATCTGTGGTGTAAACCTGCTAAGTCCCCTTGGAACTAGGCATTACAGGGACCCATAAGAGACTTGTGGCTGGAGGGCAGAAAGGAGCTGTGGGTTTGATGCCCAGGTGGAATGCCACGGCTCCTCACCCATGGGGATCAAGAAAGGTTTGGCCCCAGTCAAAGGGATGAGTGGCTTTTGGTTAGTGTTCATAACAACAACACATCATTCATGAGCTTGTCCAGAAGAATTTTAGCCTGCAGTTCCAGTCAGAGAATCACACACTTATTTTCATTGCACATCCAATCTGTATCCCTGTGTTTCCTGAAGCTTTGTCATGCTCGGGTAGACAGAAACTATTCTTTTCACTAATATTTGTATTGTTTCACATCTGGTTCATAATAATTCTCATGCTATTGTCAGTGGAATTGCTCTGCCATTTCCTTTCATGATGTGCTTGATGGCTGCTCTGGAAAACAGTTTATTTACAGGTTCAAGAAGATGCCGTTGGGTGTATTTTCCATTTGGCAAACTACAAAAGTAACATTTACAGTTATAAACACCTGCATAGACTAACACATATGTTGTATAACTTTCTTCACGGTGAGGTATACAGCATATATGTCACGTAAACAGCTTTCCACAAATCAAAATGAACACAGAAAAAAAACCAAGACTCTTAGGGAAATAAAAAACACAGAACTGCAAGTTTTTCAAAACTTTTCACTTCCATTCTTTCACAATCCTAGTCATGGTTACTTCAGATTTTCTCCACTGACTGTCTATTGAAAGTAGTGAATATTGTGTACTCATTTTATATTCTATTGAAAAAAACCCCAAACTTTCAAAAACACTGATTTTTTTTTTTAATTCATTATTTTATTTTTTTATCCATTTGCAAAGTAGCAGCTGGCTGTGAAAATACTCTGTTGAGTCCTGCTCTGTGTGGTCCTACAAGAAATTTCAGCGTGCTCTTTTTTGGAGGAAGCTGAGCTCCTTGGCTGAGCCATGCCCACAGCTAAGGCTGGCACTAAGTTTCTTCCCATTTTGCTCATTCTCATCTGAACATCCTCTGGCATTTTTAGGCAGAACAGTGTCCTTGCCCTAAACAGAGCTAATCAGTTTTTAGACCTATTGTTCAGCTGGAGAGCAGATATGAATGGTATGTAATGGTCACTTGTGAATAAAGACTGCAGCACCCCTGACTGCGGGGTTTCCAGAAGATTGTAACAAACTGACAGCTGCCCACAGCAAAAATGCCTGAGAGAAAACTCAGCTCTTACACTTGCAAACCTGACGTTAGTGACTGAAATCCACCTCTTGTCTGCATATCTCTCAAAAGGGATGGAGATGGCTGTGGGATAGACCTTTCCTGCTCTGATTCAAAGATCGACATCTCGCGTATTTTCCTGGCCTTCACATTCCCATAGAAACACATCTGTTTCTTCCTGCTCATTGTAGGTCCTTCAGTCCTCTTCCTTTGACATCCCCAAGGGAAACTGGCACAAAAGATTCAAAAAAACTCATATCCCTGCCTGTGCAGGGTGGGGGTCCTACCCTGTAGAACTCTACTGCCTCTGCTCCTGCACACTTCTAGGAGGTGAAAAGCTACTCCAGTGGTGTGCAGAAACAGATCAAAGGACTGGCAATTTATAGCTGTTCATGACAAGCCAGGCTGCAGGGTCTCGGAAAGACCTGATCTAACTTAACTGGGTCTCCAGAAATGCCAAGATTACAGAAAAAACCACCGAGACCACCAAAAAGGAACAAGATAGAACAAGCCACCTGAGCCCCACACTTCCTAAGCCAGGCCTCTAAGAGTTTCTGCACGCATCAACCTTTCACAGGCAGTTGGGTACAAATGCTGAGCAAGGAATGTTGGCCTTTGCCAGGAATATGCTTTAGAGAACAGCCTGGACAAAGGATAAGAAAAGCTTTCACAAACAGCACAGAAAACAGGAATTAGTGAAATTCCTTTCCCAGCTGTAATTCGCGTGTTTTAAGTACTATTAACACAGACAAAAACAAATTTTCAGATAGTTTCTGTAATAGCAAAAGAGCTTGCTCTTGTAACAGGTTATGACTCAATGTTTCATTTTCTTTTATGCACTGTAACTTACATCCAGCCATTTTTTAGCTGGCTCTGTCAGCAAGTCCTGACTCCCTTTTGAGCCTCAAGCCCTGGCACTGATAACTAAAGCAGTGAGACCAAGTCCTTAAACTTATCCACTGAATGTGTTGGCTTTGAGAGCTTTCTCCAGAATTATGTCAACCCTCCACTTATCACCTATATTCCTACCTCCTGCAAGTGGCTCTATTCACCACACGTTCTATATAGCCTGGGACCTCCAGAGATCATCATGCAACATATTAAAGCCATTCTAATCTGCTGCTTCACACATAACCCCTCAATCACAGCTCATGATTCCAACCATCCGGCTTCATAATCTTTGTACCACATTAGCCAAAAGAAAAAGAAAAAAAAAATCAAGAGAGAGAAAATCCATTTTCATTCTATCTTATCCACAACATGTGCAAATATTACCTCATCCATTCTTGAGCTGGCTCCAGAGATTAACTCAAAGTTGACATGATAGATGTCTAATTTAAAAAATAGTCCATTTCCTGGCAGTTGATTTTGTTGTCAGTTTTGTTTTAAACTTCAAGTTCGGGTATGACATTGCTACCAGAATTTCATATTTCTAAATACCCTTTCACTTTCAAAGGCTGAAGCCAAGGATGAAGTCATATGTGCTAGTTGCTTAGCACATATCTGCAGTGGGAGCTGAAAGATTAAAAAGAAAATTTTCCTTCCAAAAACAAGAGCAGGACACATAGGAAAAAGACTTTTGTAGGGAAGCAACATGACACTATTTAACCTTCTGATTAGGTGAAGCATTACATGAGTCTTTTAATTGAGGGAACATCACTTAAGCAGTTTACTAGGCAGGAAGTGGCTGCTGATGTCTGTGGAAAGCAGGCTGCATGAGGTTTGAAGCAGCATCCTTTGAAGTGAATGGAAAGAGTTTTACTGAGCTCAGTGGAGGTACTCTGCATTTGTACTAATGCAATTCTGAGTACAATTTGACCCATGGGGATGCAGGGCACTGGCTAAATGAAAAAATAGCATGAATCCTTTGTTTATGTTACAGAAAAGCTCTTATTGTATGCAATATTACTAAGAAATAAAATATCCTTTGCAGTGAAACAGTTTGTTCTTCCTAATCCAGTATTATTGTTATGCATGTGTTAAATCATAGGATACACATGGTTGTAAAAGCTGATTTATTAACTAGCTAAAAATCAGCGGCATCCACCCAAGCGCCACCCAGCATCTGCCGGGACTAATGTCCCTCAAAAACGTCCCATATGTCAAGGAGGGTATAGGTTCAGAAAAACACTAATCCCAGCTTGTCAAAAGGAGTAAAAGAAAAACAGGTTTAGCTTTATAGACTACAGTATTTTGTTTGTTTTCATTAAACACTCTTACTGATTTTAAACATCTGTATTTGTTAACTTGTCTAGTTCTTTCAAACTTAAGAGTACAAACAGTGCCATATGTGCTCACTGCTGGCTGGCATTTCTGTTCCCGATCCTAACATTTGCCTCTAGAGACAGGCTTATCTCTGACAACTCAGTAAACATGGCTCAGGATGAAATCTGAACTATGCTAGGTAGTTTGCTGCCTAGAGAAGGCAGCAGGGACACGTGGAGATCTCTCTCCTAAAACCTACAACACCTCCTGCGGCAAAGTCAGCACAGCTGAAGCAGAGCTGACAGACGGGGGGGACTGCGTGTGGCCGGCTCTGTTGTCGCTGGTCGTTAACTTTCTCATCGTTTGCATTTGCTGCTCATTTGTAGCCCGCACAAGCAGGTGGAAAGGTAAACTCCAGTGACTTGCACATCCTGCTGCTCTATTATCTATATGAGCTGGTTTAAAATGAAATCAGTAGCTCCCCACAGCAAGTTTGCTGATCTCAAGTCACAGCTGGTCAAGAAGGGGTTTGGGTTCGATATATTCGTACTGCCACAGAAAAGAAACTGAGTGCACTTCTGATCCCTTTAGTCTAACAGAGGGTGCCTCACAAGTTGGAAGGTTCAAGTCAAGCACATTTAAGTGCTGAATTAGATGAGTTTTTATCAAAAGAAGTAACCATTGTTACTGACCAGAACCAGTTGCTAGGAAAAGCAATGTCTTTATGGCTGCTTTCCTAGAGGGCAAGTCGGGGTCACAGAAGTTACCACACCCAGTGCTTCCAATGGGCAGGAGATCAGATCTATCTATTCTGGGAACACACTAAGCTGTAGATACATAACTCACACTGCCTGGAAGTGTAGGGAAATGACAGTCATGCTTCTTCTTTCACTATGGGACCAACTGAGAAAACAAATCCCTTAAATTCTGCTCATTTTTGGCAATTTGAACAGCCTGCTCAGGAAAAAAGACTCATTTAAGGCATTTCCCATAGACTGCCCTCATTTTGAATATTCACGTCACTTTTTGCAACCATTAATCTAATTTCAGGCTGATCTCTTTTCCAAAATATTTTGACTTAAACACTTTTTTTTCCTGTGATCGGCTTGTCATATCTAATTTCAATTTCTAATGTATGCCCCCTGGTAGGCATGTGATCTTGGAACCTGGCCTAGAATTATCCAACCTAATTCTTGGCAGAAAATTTCCAGCAGCATGGAAATGGGCACCTCTTTGGAAATGATTCTTAGCATCTTTTCTTAGGTAGTTTGCACCTTCACACAGAGACCATAGACACTGACATTACACACTTGTCTATATTTAGAATTATGGGTAACGTGTGTTCCTTTTGTCCTCCAAGCCTGTCCCCTTTGCATTCGAGACCTACATTTCATACTGTGTGTCTTATGAAGTGTGTCCGTGTTACAGAGACACAAGTCCGTGTTCACCTCTGCCTCTTCTTTCTCCATGATGCAGGGAACCACTGACTCCTCGAGACAGGGGTGCACCTACACATCAGAGCATGTGTGTGCACGGTGTGTTCATGCAGACACTCACTCTTTAAAGACATGCAGCAGCTCTGCCTGCCTCTCTCCAGCAGATGACACAGGAAATACTGATCCTATATAGAAGCTGGGGAAGCAGAGGCAGGGAGAGGGGGTGGTAGGTACATGTATACATACATTTCTTCAAAGGAAAAGAGGAATGGTTAGTGGAATATATAGCTAGGGTTTTAAAATGGAAAACAAGAGAGGAGAAATAAAGGAATGGCAAAGTTTAGTTGTCAAAGGCAGAGGACACAGACAAATTAGGTTTGTGAATATAGAACTGGGGACAGCTTCTGCTGTTCACATGCAAGTGTTTATGTATATTGGAGTAAGGGAGAATCATGCTGCAATTAGAGTAAAACCTCTCCTGGTCATCTCTGGACACATCCCATGTGAATCTAACAGCAGCTGGATGAGGCAACTAACAGAAGATGAGGTCAGGCAAGAGATATGATACAATCTTGGTTAGATAAATGCTTCCTAAAGACAGGAATCCAGTGTTAGGTGAGGTGCTTTACAGTCCTTCAGAAGTCGAGTAAACAATCCGTCAGAGACACTGAACATCACCACTACTCCTAGAGACTTACCGAAGCCTCATTCAACATTTCACCAACAAAAGTGCATGAAATTATCTCTTCTGTCCTTGTACACCTCACTACAGGAGGCACCAGCAACATGAGCTGATCAGAGAACGCACAGGTTTATGTTCATGTAGTCAATATCTTTTTCTTGTTCCTCTTTTTCCTGCAACATCCCTCTCATTTCATTCTTCATTAGTCTCTATGACAGTTAACTTTTGACACATCAGTAGAAATATATATGCTAATCTGATTAGACTCAAAGTCCCTTAAAGAGGAAAAACAGCACCTGATGAGAATATCAAAAGATTCTAGGCAATGAAATATCTCAAGAAATTTGTCCTTACTCTCCTGGGTGTGGACTGTGGCTTGTATAAGTTTCTGAAATAAGGAGCAGGTGTCTGGGAATGCTGCTGCAAAGAAAATATGCAGGGGATTCTAATTCATATCACTTTTCTGAATTTGCACCTCTTTTCAAGTCCAGCTATTGGGTGGGTTTTATCGTTCATTAAATTTTGAACTCGACACTGTGAAGATCAAATAAGAAGCCAGTCATCAATTAACTTTCCACAGCAAATACTTCAATATTCACAACACATATGCACTGCAGGCAGAAAGGGGGGGTGGTGAGGGGTGGTGGTGTGGCGGGGTGTTGTGGGGTGTGCACACATGTAGAAGGAACCAGAGAATGGGCTGCTCAGTTAACACACAAGTTTCCAAACATGTGGATTATACACGTTTCTTTGACTTCTTCTCCCTACATCTTTCACTCCAAATGCAGGCAGATACACGTACAAACACATGCTCACCTTTGATATAAAATTGGGCCTGGCCCTTGCTGTGAATGTAATTTTCTTCTGCTCAGTGGCTCTCTTAAATGTTCTTCTGTAAATGGTCTGAGGGGGCCACCAGGTAAGGGAATTTTGGCCCACCATGTTTTAAACCTCATCACACATTAGAGCCAGAAGCAGCAATAGCTTCTCATTGTAAATTGTGCCTGTTATTGTAATTTATCAGGATCAAACAGTTGCTGGCAGCCCTTTCCATAATATCCAGTTTCAGTGTCTATATCAGCATCGAGCAAAATCAAACATGGCTTGCGAACAGAGGTTTAGGGATAAATAAATCACTCAGGGAGCTTTAAAGAAACAACTCTTCACACACACCAATGTTATGGTACTTGTCTTTATTTCTCGTCCAGCTTTCCTTTCTTTTCTTTTCTTTTTCTTTTTTTTTTTTTTTTTTTTTAATTTGATTCACAGTGTTCAGATGACATGTGTTTTGCCTTATTCAGCCATTTGGAGTACAGGTGCATGACTGTGTTTTTGATGGAGTGTTGCTATTCTGGAGTGCTCCATCCAAAACACAATCCCACACATGTAATCCAAATTGCAGAAGATGAGTCAACCATCTTCCCTTTTCCATGATAATTAGACATTTTTTTTCATTCAAAGTTACATAGTTATTAGTTGCAGATGCTATGCTTGAACAATATTGTTGAATCTTAAAAGGCTTTCACACCATACTATTTTATCCCTCGGAGTAGAGGAAATGAAAAAAAGTCCAAGCTTATCCAACTTTAAATTAAATCAATTCAAATATTATTACACTGTAAGACAATTGTGACACCTAAGTACTTTTAGTATACATGTAAAAATTATAGGCTAATATTCAATTAAATATATATAGCAGCTTGCCAGGGAAGGTTTGTCGTAATTAAGGGATTCATGGAACAGCAGCTTCCAGTCTTACTAATCCAGGCAGGCCACATATCTAAGTGTCTTTTCTTTGAAAACATTTCAGTTTCTTATCACATTAAGAAAATGCCCACTCCCAGAAGCCTGAAATAACAAAGAAACCTCAATAGGTTTTAAATCCTTAAGCTAGGTATTATTTTCCAGACAAATGCTTGCAAAAGGCTGTTTTCACAGGCCTTAATATACACTGTCTGAACCTTGGGACTACTGATGTTTATTTCTGGTGCCTTAGGAGCTAATAGGTGATTAGTGGGGTAGATATGGAGAGAAAGAGAAGACACAGGAGAGCAGGTGTCATAGTCCTTTGAGGCCAAGCTTTAAGGACTATTTTAGTCCCACGACAAGCCGATCTCTTGGTGGCATTTTTGGTACTAAGTGGGTGGTAGACAGACACCAAAGGTTCCACTGCTGGAAATCTCTAAGTAATGACAGGCCATATCCCGAAAGCACTGTTTATAGGGAAAAAAAATAAATAAATCTGCCTGTCGACATTTGAATTCCAGAGTAGTGAGGTTTTCTGTTCCATAGTACCTATCTGGCTGGCTCTCGTTTCATGCACACAGAACATCAGTTTAGATTATCTTTTTTTCCAGGTAAGGAAAAATTAAACCAAAAAGCACAAGACACATGCTGACTCCAGAAAGGTTACTTCACTTAGTGCAGAATTAAACTTCCTTATGCTAGAGCAAGGCAACAAAGGTGTCGTGCGAGAAACGTGCTCAAGGTGAGGGA
Organism: Chaetops frenatus; assembly: GCA_013400775.1. Taxonomy (NCBI): domain Eukaryota; kingdom Metazoa; phylum Chordata; class Aves; order Passeriformes; family Picathartidae; genus Chaetops; species Chaetops frenatus. Next base: position 69,645 of record VZTR01033176.1, on the reverse strand, counting down.
CCTGCACCTACCTGAAATGTCCCCGAGCAGAGCTGGGGATGTGGCCACAGAGGAGACCTGAGATTTCCCTGACTTCCTTATCCCCTCTCTCTGTACAAACAGAATGGGACTGTGCCCTCTGTCTACATGAGTGAGAGGATGACGAGTGAGATAGCTACATTAAATCGACAAAACATGTAAACTTGCTTCTCACAGAGAACAAACTTGTAGTAGTCACCTTGTTCCCCGCCATCAATACTGGTTAACATATCCCAGAGATTTTGTTATTACATGTGAACCCAGTTTGGAGGGGGCTATTCCTTCAATGGCCAGAGACAGGAAGGGGTATCCAAGTCCACTTATCTATCTTTTTTCCATCAATCAGTGGAAAAAGTCTTGCTGTACATTCACCTGGGCTGTCCATGGATTAGCTGGTGGAGCATAACTTGTATAGGCAACAATTCCTGGAAAGAATTTGATTTTGCCTCCTCAAGCTTTTAATATCTGATGCTCAATTCCCTGTGCAGGAATGTAAGACTGAACCTTACAGAGAGGTTTCAAAGAAAATAAAAAAATGTGGAGCAGATTATTTTCTGATGAAATTACAATGAGAAAAAACTTGAGGAGAAAGGAAATAGGGATAAATTTCACACTCCAGCTCTCCTGTCCATACGTACACTTTAACTACCTTTAGCCTGATGAAAAATACTACTTAGAAGGCCACATAGTTCACAGGTATACGCACATGGACACCCTCAGCCTGGCATGGGGGGCTGAACCTCTGGAAGAATGCGAACTGGTGTTGGATTATCATTAGTTATCACACCTGTATGCATCTCCTGTTCCACGCCACATCTGTCCCATGGGAGTCAGACCTGGAGTTACCAGAGAAATGCCACAGTTACACGCAGGGAAAGAGCAGTGTGGAGGGACTTTTCTCATATGCCTCCAATATGAGGAACAAGCACCACATTCCCCAGCTGCAGGACTAGTTAGGGGCACACTTAGCAGTGGGCTTCAAACAGGTAACACTCCCAGCCTCTGACGAAGACAAAGCTCAACATCATGGATGCACATCAACTTCAAAAACATTTTGACTGATTTTCCTGAGGAAATGCACAAATCTCTCTTTCGATCTCTTCCAACCCAAAATAAGCATCCTACACTGAATGAAGGGAAGCACAATCCTTGGCCAAGCGGCTGTTTCAGGTTTCCACCCCTCCAATAACAGATCATTTTTAAATCAAACCCCAAAAGAACTGAAGACCTGCCAGCTGCACTACACACAACAGTTTGATTCTTTTACTGTATAGCAGGATAAAATGTGGTGTTATGACTAGCCGTATTTTAGGGGAGAAATCTCCTATGTCCATTCCCAAGCTGCCTAACTTTCTGAGGAAAATGTTGAAAATTGCAAATCTGTCCCTTAAGGTCTCATACTGTTTCTGTACCAACAAATCTAATTGCACTTGCCACACTGTACTTTTTCAGATATTTATCTGTAGTGAAACAATGTTCCCCTAAATCAGCTTTTTAATATAAACACACATGCATGTGCTGTTTATTGTACTTTAAAAATAAAAAAATAATAAAAAAAAGTGGAGCACAGAGAAAGTTTTTCAAACTGCATTTGGAGAGTGACCTAAGATGTGGGAAAGTTGTCTATTGCTTATGTTATTTTTTCACCCACTTTTGAGTGCTTTGAGGCTACATTTCCCCTGAGTTATGACAGATATTGCCACCCACCTTAGTTCTTCCTGCCTCTGCCCTAACAGAACCTCTTTGTTGTTTTATCTAATCAGATTCAGAGGCCCTGCTAGAGTTGGCTCTTTCAGACTGTTCAAAGCGGTTATATTTCTTATTTCCCAGGCTTCAGGAGAACTAAAAATAACCAAGTGAAAATCTGAAATGCAAAGCTAATATTCCTGCCAGTGTTAAGCAGATACATTGTCAGGATCAACGGAAGATGTTATAAATCTGAAAAATTTTAATAAATCAGAGCACCTAATTTTTCTCTGCAGAATTTTCTGAGTTCGATCTTTCCTAAGCCACCAAGAAATTTTTATAAAAATATTTACCTTAGCTTTTTCTGAACAGAACACATGCAGCGTGTTTTCACACACAGAGAAAAACTTATTACAAAACTTTCTATATGCAAAGGAGAATATTCAAGGCAGATGAGGGTTTGCAGTTCGAATGATCTGAGGTGGAAGCAACCCAAGTTGATTCTCCAGTCCCACAGAGTAGGAATTGTAAGCATGTTGCTTGATGCCAAGAACTGAGAATTTTCAAAGGAAAATAAAGACCTACAGTAGGCACATGGCAGCAGCATCAGAGTAGTTCAAAAGTGCTACAGTTGGTCAAACCAGCCATGGTTGTATCTATCTTTGCATAATTATTTTGCCAGCATCTCTCAAAAGCAACAGGAGGGATCTTGCTCCATTAGCTGGATTACACAGTGCAGCTATGTTTTCCAACAAGTTTAAAGAGACTCTGGAAATGAAAGAAAAAGCAGTGTTAAATGTTGGCAAATGCATTTTTATCTGAGAGAGTGATAAGCACCTTTAATTACCGACTGCAAACAATCACCCTCTTGAAAGAATTTTTAATTGCTTACAGTTGCTGGTGATAGGAGAGTTTCCTCTATGATGGTGAAGGATTTATTCCTGCAGCCAGCAATTACAGCAACTTTGCACTCTTCCACAGAAACTGAAAACTTGGCAGTACCAGGCACAACATTAAGGCAATTAAACATTTACACAAATAAGCCAGAGGGAGGATCTGTTTTCAAAAATCATGAGAATCAGTGCATGTCTGCTAACTTCAAGAAAACGGGAAACGGCCAGCAACAGCCCAGCTTCCATACTCCAAACTTTGCGGCTCCCTTCAAGGGACGCAGGAAGAAATAAGATTTGTGACCAGTCTGAGTCTCTGGAATAATCTGAAACATGACACAGAATTTACTTCGCAGCCCGTGGAGAAAAGTCATGATGGAAAAACCTGTAGGGTGAGACGCTGAGTTCAGGCTAGCTACTGTAACTGAATCAACCAAAACTCCAACCCTTGGGATCTGAGGACTTATTATCAGTGACAGAACAAAATGAGACCCGCAGCGAACCAAAAGTGAAAGTATTAAAAATACTCTCTTAAATTACAATTATACTTATGTGAACTATTCTCTAACTAATCATAATTTGACTACCATTTTCTCCCACACCGAATACAGTTCCACAGAATTCTTTTTGTCTTCTGTGCAATTTCTAGTTATGGAAGGCTTTTCTTTTTCCTGATGTGCATACTGGAAAGGGCTTTTATTGCATCGTCACTTAAGGAAGTCTCATCACGGTAAGCATACACAGAGAATGCAATTTTAACTTCTTAGTCCACCACTGTTTGCTTGCTTTTGATTCAGTAGGAAACTGTTAACCCTTAAAAAAAACATAACCAAGAATATGGTGAAATATTTATTATCATAATCTCGTATTTCATATATTTGCAAGTTCAGTACTGAAATACTATCTGATGCAATGCTTCAGCCAAAGGGAATGTGGCAGAGATTTTTTGGTTTTCTTTTGATATCTTTTTCCCCGTTGACTTTGATGGACAACACGAATAATAGAACAAAAATGTGGCTATTTAATTCCTTTTAGTTTTGCCATTAATCTTCTGAAATTACTATACTAATCCATGAAGCCTCATATTTTTGCTGTTCAGCAAAAAAAACATACGCGGCACATGCCACGTATTTAAATGAGAAGCCAATTACTATAGAAGCAAAACCTGGTTTCATAGAAGTCAGCTAAGGCTTCCCACCCATGTCAGCAGAGCCTGAAATTTACCTTATAATTTGGGGCTCTGTCCAGCAGGATCTGTTTTAGAATCTGCGTCCATCCTTCTGCTTTATTAGCACTGCTGCCCAAATTGTCATGCTCCTGACTGAAATTCATGGCTAGCCCCACTCTCACATTTTTTAAGCTCTGCTCTTAAGAGCTCTTGAGAAAACTGCTCCAACTGGTTGGCATTAGAAGGAAATGAAAATCTTTTAAGTGGCTATTGTGCATGTTATGTGAATGCACTGGATGACATTTCAACACTAGGCAATGCCTCCTCTCCACCACAGTCATCAAGAGTGGTTTAGGTTTTTTTCTTTCCCATATGGGCACTGAGGTTTCCAACAGCATTGATCCCTCTGCACATTTTTCTATACTTTGTACAAGGCTCTTTGAACCTATTTCTGCAAACAGAAAAGCTTCAATGTGCAACAGTTTTTTAGCAGCTTGAAGGACCGAGCCCTTGATGTGATTATTTGATCATATATGAAGTAACTCTCATGATCAATGAATGATGTCACAGCTATCACTTTGAAGTTAATAGTAAAATTTGCATTGGTTTAAATCTGAGCAGGATCAAGGCATGAAGCATGACTGACGTTCTTTTAATTAATTTCCATATTTCTTTTAAATGCTCAAGCCTCACTCCATGCTTTTTCACGCGACAAGAGAAAAGAGTATATGTTGGAAATTTATGTTTTTACCATCAGTAGGCTGTCATGTGTAACAAATTGTTCTTGTATATTAGTTTATGGGGACATTCTGTCCTTGATTAGCTCCCACACTTCCCACAGACAGCAGCAGAAGTTGTACACAGAGACAAAAAAGTACTTTGCAAATGGAAACATAATACTCCATCTGCAGACAATAGGCCTGATTGAAAGAAGTGCTGCAGCACCTTTAGCAAAGTAATTCCTATAGACTTGTGTGGAAAATACAGAGCCCGTATTCATTTGCTTCTTTGAATTTAAACTATAATTTATATTAGCATTAAAAAATCTGGGATACATAAAGGCCATATTGGAAGCACTGTCTTTATCTCTCAAGCTAACAGGAAATGAGAGGCAGTAATAGGACTTTAAATAGTTTCTCACTTGCAGTGAGTTTGCAACGCTCCTTGAAGAAAACTTCCTCTCAAAATCTTTTCGTTCCAAGTCTGCTGAACAGAGAATCAAAATGCGTGTGTGTGTGTGTGTGCGTGTGTGAACAATGTCCATTTGTATTCTCAAGCGAACTTGTTTTATTTTGCCATTTACTAAATGCTGGCATAAAAATTCCTAAAGCAACGTGACTCTCACAACAAACACAACTGACAGACCCCTCGCTGGAGAGCACATGCAAGCACAGACTGCAATTGTTCTGTGGTTAGTTGAGAGGCACTGGTCAGGGAAGCAGGGGTCATTAATTTCTCTGCGTGTTTTAAACATTTCCAGAGATGTGCTAAAACGTATTAAAAGCACAACGGCCGACATCTAAGGCTGAAACATTAGGAATACTTCAGAAAGGGATTTCTGTGAAAAAGCGAGAAGGGATGCTTTGAGTTGCATTAGGGAACGCACCACGCTTTTAACTCCTTCCTTGTTGCTTTTCCTAAACATCAGTTGTACGACTTCTGGAGAAGTGCGTGGGGTCGAGCCGGAAGGAAACCTGCTCCGACCGTGTGACTGTGGGGTACTGTAGCTGCTAAAGGGGCTTCGGTCCCCGCTCCGCTGGTGCGAGTGTGAGGAGTGGCAGCTCCTGAGCGCTCGGACA